>OZ021694.1:18828106-19373430 GCA_963978525.1 Ornithomya fringillina | reverse complement strand
AAGCAAATCTCTACAGTAGCCATTAAATGTGTCACTGTGTTACAGTTTTTACTAATACTCTCTAAAGTACTCCAAGCCTCTCCATTGTTCTCTGTCTCTCTTTCTCTCTCTATTTATACATTTAAAATATTTGGAAACTCTCCACATTGTTAACATAGAAAAGTTACTGTTCTCTACCTAAACAATACTTTAAATATTTTATACAAAATCATAATCATGATTAATGATCATTATCAAAAAAGATAATGAAGTTGTTGTTTTTTTATTTAGAGAATTTTGAAGTTTATTATTGAAAATACCGGCCGGTTATATACGTTACATACTATACATGAAAAAAAAATATCTTACTCTCTTTAAATAAATTATTACAACTACATAATACACTCTCTGAGTACAATTTGAAAATTATTTTTATGTTTTTTTTGTATCTAACAACACAATAGTTTTAAAAAGTTCAACAGTTGTTTTGATATAAAAAAGGAAGGAAAAATAAAAATTCTTGTTATTGTTGTTGTTGTCTTCTTCTTGGTAATTTAACAAGCACAATATTGGTATAGTATGAAATTAAGCTAGAGTTAAATAATATATAATTTTTACTAGGTATTAAAGAGAACCTATAGAATAGTTTGGTAACTCATGAGAGAGCAATAAAAAGAGAGAAGTTTAAATAATTTTTATTACATTTTCCTTTAACATTTAGAGTAATTATTACTATGGTTAGTTAGCATTTATCTGGTAGTAGTTGGGTGAGTAGTACGTGTGGAGTAATGACAAGGCAATCAAACACACCCACATACTTATATGAATTGTATTTCTTTAGCGCGTGCAAGGCTAGCAAATGCAAGCTGTAGTGTTAATTGTTGTTGTTAAGAAGTTTAATGTCATTTAGTTTGAAAACAAACATACACACATAAAATATAAAATTTCAACGTATTTTATATTCATTTATTTCTTATAATCTGTACCTCAATGACGAGTTCATACCAAGTACGATTTTGATTTATTTATTTATTTTTTATTAACTTTTTATTATTATTTTCTATTTAGTTTATTATTATTATAATTTTTTTTTTCATTTTTATGTTTTCCCCATATATTATGAAAATTTTGTCCACAAAACAAAAGAAGAAGAGGAAGAAGATATAGTGATTTTTTTTACTTTGGCCTTAACAAACCAATAATAGAAAATTGTTATGAATAATAAAAAGAGAAACTTGCTCTTCATGACCATGTGGTGACTTTGGTTTTATTGTCACATGGCATAAATATGCCTCAACCCAAAAAAAAAAACCATCTTGACAATAAAAGATATGATAAAGTCATAGGAAAGAAGCTTTTTAAAGTAGCCAGTTAAGACCGGTAGGTAGTTTAGCTTTGAAAATAAGACAACAGGTCATCGAGTGGCCTCATGCTTAGCTTTTCGGGGACATTTTTGTGGATAAACACACACACACACATACAGAGGATATGCAATTGAATTTTCACTTGTTTTGTATGATTTGTATTTATATTCTTCGTCAGCATAAAAATTCGAGTAAACAGTTACAAATTTAAGATGCTAATAATAATAACCTATATAGGTAGTTTCTTATTCAAAATTGTCACATTTAATAGACAACCATGCCCACAATTGACAAAAGTATTATAAACTTATAAAAATTGATGCAAAAAGTTAACTTTATTATATGTACAGCATAAGTCAAGGTTTTTAAAGTGAAATATTATATAACAGACACGCCCACAACCCCTTTTTTAAATTAAATGAAATCTCTAAACAAAAATTCAATATATATACTGTAAGAGTCCCTTAAATAAGGCGTAATTTTGTACAAGCCATGCCCACTTATTATCTACAATCTACAAAAACTTGTCATACGTACACAATTTATATCTTAATCAATTTTCTGTCCTTGTATTTTTGTAAGCAGTTATTGAACTTAGTGCACCTTTCCATAACTAACATGATTATAAGAGAGATGGAGAGAGATTTGAATTTTTTTTTTTCTTCGAATAAATTTAATATTTGAATATTTTATAAAGTTGTTGACAAGAAAGTATTACCGTGTATGGTAATAACTACTATACTTAATAATTTATGCATGCATGCACACGAGATCTTTTCAAAATCATATGCAAAATAGAAATTTTTTCAGCTGAGAAGAAGAAGAAGAAGAAATTAATAAGAAATTCAAAAATATGCACTTTTTTCATCGCACATACGCAAAAATATCCTGTATGGAAAAATATATATGTTGTTATTGTTGTTGTTTTCATGTAAATGTATGAAAATGAATGGAAAGATTTTTGTAAGTGTAGAAATGTATGCCACTCGCATAAATGTGAAAGCAAAAGAGAACATACTCGCACATTCTATCACTGACAAACAGCACAATTTGTCCTATTAGGAATGCTACGCATAATATTTTGTCGTTTTTATTTCCAGAGTTTTCATGTTTTTTTCGTTTTTTTTTTTTTTCTATTTGATGTTATAACTAGCTTATATAAAAGTGCACGCTTCAACGGGTTATTGTAAATGTATCATCATCATCATCATCACATCATATCATATAAAAACGCATCACATCAACATCATTATTATCTTCGTCTTTAACAGTTGTGATGTGTTTGGTGTTGTTTAGCTTGGTTTGGTTGGGTTATGCGTGTAAGCTGTGCTTGCCTAACTGAACGCTTCTGGTACTCTTTTGATCTATAGATGGTATAATAAATGTTGTTGTTGTTGTTGTTATAATTGTTGTTGTTATTATATGTTGATATAATGTCGTTTCGTGTTTAAAATTGCAAATACACATTGCGTTATATGCATCAATAAATCGTTCAAATAACAACGACATCTCTCCAACACACACAACAATCCACACATACACCTTACATATGGTGTATACATATATATAAAATCCATATTGCAACTTATAAGCACGAGTTTTCAGCAGCCAATGTTTGGTATCAAACATCACAACAATATAAAATGCCAAACACCACCAACAACGCCAACATCACCATTATCATCTCTCACCATTATTAACATTCAACAACAAGAAAAGAAATTATAACAGCATAAAATCCAAAAAAAAAAAAACAACAACTCAGAAAACTAAATTTAGCTTAGGCCAAATCCTAAATACCCTTCAAACCACTACATAAACAGTAGGCGTGGCAGGCCGATGACCATTTTTGGTAATTCAATGGATAGGGTTATTAAATTCCAAATTCATAGGTGACAGATATATAGACATTGTTCGTTTGTGGGCATGACTCTTGACCAATTATGCTTCATTTAAATAGACATCTGTGAGCAGAAGAATTTGTACAAAATGTTAGCATAATATCTTAAAATATACAATTTCGAGAGAATGCCAACAAAAAGCAGACCTACGAGCGTAGGTACATGTCTAGGTCGATGCAGCTTTTGATGCTGATCAAGAATACTTTGTAAGGTCTCTGATGCCTCTCTCTTGGTATTGCATATGTAATGGCAAACTTAGTATACTTTACTATACTTAGGTGGAGGGTATAAAAATTTGCAATAACAGAAACCCCAGCAATTGCATGCATCATACTAACAGACATACATACATATACTATATATGCCAGGGTTCCTTCATATATACACATATGAACACTTAAGGGTATCATGCCCGTATTACAAGCTGTGAGAGTATGATTTTTATTTAATATTACACTGCACTGCACAGCACAGCACAGCACAGCACAAATATATGCTAAGCTCACCTATATATAATGTATACACACACGTATAAAATAAGAAGAAGAAGAAGAACTGAAACAACAACAACAACAACACAAATATATTCTTCCTTATGAACATTTTTATACCCTACCAACATTACTTTCAAAGCAGAATAATCTTATAATGCCTCAAATCCAAAAGTTGCTTCAAAATCCAACCTACTTTAGACCTATTATGAATTCAATATATTGGCTTGTTTTAGATGAACTTTGTAAGCTTGAAAAGGCTTTAAGTTAAGGCTATAAAAAGTTAAGCAGAATGCTAAATAATTGTTTTTGGATTCTTTTACATCAATCTTACAAACTCCTTCAACACCTTTGGATAAAGGAATTTGTTCAAGAATGGCCCAGATTATCTCAAATTATATATCTTAAGATATAAGGTGTATATTAGTCGTTGTTAATTGTAGCATAACATATTCACTTGTTGTTATTGCTATACTTTAAGGTACTTGACTAGGTGAGTGGATGCGTATGTAAAAGTTTTTGTAGCTGGTTGCTTTAGAAGAACTTCTTCTTCTTCTTCTTTTTCATCATCTTTATAACCCTTCCCTTGCTGAGCTTTGTCTGTATTCTGTTTATATAATAAGATATATAATAATAATGTTGTTGTTCTTACAATTTCCATATTTTCAATGCGGGTTCAATCACTTACAAAGGGTTCTTAAATAAATAAATTATATATGTACACATATATACATATATTATGCATATGTTCCATATGCATCTCATACTTTGTCAAAGCATACTTTTATAGTATTTTCTTAGACAATCGGTAGTGTTTGGTATTTTCTTATTAAATTGATAACATGTTTATATTGTATGTGTGTAGATACGTATATATATGATTCTGAAGAATTTTCTAATAAATCTAAAATGAAGAAAAACAAAACGACAGGATAGTAATAAAATACTAGAAAAATGTCAAAGAAATATTTCAACTACAAAACAATAAATGTAATAATTTGAAATAAGTACTAGGAGTAGGTTCAACGTTTATGTATATTGGCTAATGTCCACGACAACTTTATTGTATCAATGCTCTATTCAGTCAGGTTCTCATAAACTTATAAAAACTATACCTTCAAGATCAAAATCTGAATAGATGTCTAGACATCGGCCACTTATAGGACCCCTTCCTATAAAATGCCATAATACGAAATAAGTCTTTATATGGCAAAAAATCGTAAATAATAATGTTGACAGAATTTGGTAATGAATAATAACTGGCTAGGCCAAAATGGAAACCGATCAGATCATTTTTAGAATACAATGCTATTTCATAAAGTGACTTATGTGGCAATGCGACGCGTTTACTGATACAATTAAAATAACCCACCTTATAATAATAATAATTGTAGTACAATTTGTGTAGTAGGGTATTAAATTGTCGGGTGTAACCGACTATAACTTTTCACTTGTTCAAGTTTTAACAAGTAAAAAAAAACAACACTATGGTAATACCTTTAAAATGGACTCATATAAATACAATTTTATTAAAACACACCAAATAGAGGCGTGGCCAAAAAGAAGACACGCCTCCCATATAGAAAAAACCTTACTTAACATAGAATTCGACTTTAT
The DNA here is from genome assembly GCA_963978525.1 of Ornithomya fringillina. Classification (NCBI taxonomy): domain Eukaryota; kingdom Metazoa; phylum Arthropoda; class Insecta; order Diptera; family Hippoboscidae; genus Ornithomya; species Ornithomya fringillina. The sequence continues at coordinate 19,368,078 of OZ021694.1, read as the reverse complement.
TCAGATTTTTCAAAATATATTAAAACTTTCACCCCAACAATGATGATGTTTTTGCTACGACATCATTCTTCATACATTTAAACAAATTATTGTCCACCTAACGGCACGTGATACTTTCAACATTAATATATCCTTAATTCTCGCCCTTTTTATTCTTTTTTTATTAATTTTAATTTAAGAATTACGTATTTGTTGAACATTTATTAATATAATAAGATTATGGCAAAATACTTGGTGTACAAGGCAGTGTATGTGTATATATATGGTGTGTAATTCTAAATAAACTTTACCCTCATGTATACCTTCTAAAGTTGTTGTTGCAACAGTGTCGTCGTGTGTAACCAGCAGCTGGTTACAATTTAATTAAAAATTTAATTCAATTGTGTTTTATTTTATTTTATATATTTTTTTTCGTACTGTTCACGCAAAACTTGGGAAGATGGTTGAGTTTAAGGAATAGAAAAAATTTCAATTATATGCATAATTTCAAAAAAGTAACACTTCTCGTTGTTGTTGTTGTTGTTATTATTATTGTTTTAAGAACAACACTTATGTTATTACAGCTTTAACTTAATGAGTTGTTTAGATTGCTGATCTATGAGAGGTTTCAAGGAATTTTATTTAGCCCTTAATAAAAATAAATTGAGTGGAAAATAGGTTTTCATACATTATTGCCAGTCATTGTTTTGTCTATTGTGTTTTTTTTTTGGGTAATTGCTTAGAAATTACAAATTTTTTTCTATTGTGTGGTTATGTATTTAAGACATTCTAAAAATAATAAAAAAACAAAGTCCAAAAATAATATTTTCTTAAAAAACAATCAAATAATTATTCAAACTAATTTGTTGGCCCTAACAATAAAAAAAAAAAAAAAAAACTCAATGCCTAAAAACAGTAGCCAATAGTGCCCACACAGCAGACCTTTTAGGCAGGTAGCTAATATAATTTACAGCAAAGTACAAAAAACAAAAACAATGCTTCGAATCCAGAGAAAATTTTTTCTCTTTAAAAATTTTTACATTAAACTTCATTATTATGAATCAAATAACAGGAAAATTTTACTCTACCACACTCTCTAGTCCTCTCTATAGATCTCTGATCATTGCGGTCTTCTCTCTTAACACATACTAGTGCACTCGCTTAGGCTGCATTTGTGTGTTTGATTACTTGAAATATTTTTTACTTGAATATAATTTAGCTTGGAACGCATTCGTTAACACTACACGACATATCTTTGCATTATAATCATCATTATTATTATTATTGTTGTTGTTGTTGTTGCTGCCAATGCTGCTGTTGTTTGGTATGCATTGTTAGCATTTTATACAAAATATCACTTGCTTACTGCATTTTTGCTTTAGCTGGAGCATGCCGAAAAAAGAAAATATTTTTTTAAATTTATTTTTAATTTTATTTTTTAGTTTTTTTTTATAAATAACACTTCACCAAATGGCGTTATATTTATTATGTATGTTTGTAACAATCTTCTTCTGGTCTTTACTTGAAGTTTTCATGAAATTTTATCCTCCCAACCGCCCAATCGTTTATAATTTATAATAAAAAAAAAAATACAAAAATAAAACATGATTAAACTTCTGGATTTAAGTTCAAGTTATTAACTTGTTCAATGAAATTTTATGAGTTCTTATTAACTGCTCTCTGTTAATCAGTGCGTTCGTCTTTATTGCATTGCAGCTCAGAAGCAGTTAATTTTTTTTTGCTTTGTTTTTGCTGAAATCGTATTTTTATCATAAATTTCAAAAACATTTTTTTTTCTTTACATGTTACATTTATAAAAACCGTTATTTATTGTTGCTTTTTTTTGTAGCTACCAAAAATTAAGCCATAAGCAGTTTTTTTAAGGTTTTTATGGGTGCATTTTTTTTTTTTTGTTAAATACTTCTTTTTCTTGTTTTTGTATTATTTAAAGATCGCTGATTAGTATGGTTTTATCCATGAATGTTGTCGTATTCTTCTTTTTTTTTTAAAACATTTTTTAAACTTTGTGGTTTATTGAGTTTAAGAAGCTACGGTGAGGTTTATTGGTAGATTCAATTTTATATAGATACAGCCACGCCTACATTTTACAAAAATCTTTAATGTTTACAAAGTTGAAATGAGTTAATTTCACCAAATAAGCATTTGTTTAAGTGCCACAGCTACGATCAGGGAAAATCTCCTATCAGCCATAAAAAAATTACCCATAAAAAAAAAATGTGTTACAGATGGGCATGCATTGATAAAGGCCACGCCTACAATTTGCATAAAACTACTTGATAATAAAATTTGACTTGTAAAATGATGCAGAAACATATAAAACTATAAGGCGTAATTATATACCAGCCACGCCCACTTATTATATAAAGATAAAGAGGATATTTTTATGTATAATTTAAGCTTAAGCTTAATTTTTTATTTGTAATCAAATACATTCAACCTTAAGGTAATAGTGGGTGGATTGAGAAAAGAAACACGCCCACAATTAAAAAAAAAACTCTGATTAATATATAATGCAATACTTACCTAAAATATAAGCTGACATTTTATACAGATATTCTTAACTTATGTAGTTTGAATCCTATTGAAAATGTACAATAATAAAAAACAGCCACGCCTCCAAGGAAAAAAAATTGTTAAAGGCCACAAAAAAAGATGAAAAGTTTAAGGTTAGTTTATATAATTTATTGTATACATGGATGTTTTGAAAAGGACATGGACGTGATCAGAAACACGCCCACAATTTATAAAATTCATTTAAAATCTTTTTTTTTTTTTTATAAAAATGCTGGTCTATCCATCCAATTATCTTTAACTTCTACAATATTTCATAGTATCACTAACAAATCTACTCACGCGCACACGCATTCATATTTGTATAAAGCTAAATTAAGCTATTTATCAATTGTAAAAAATAAAAAAAAAAAAAAAAAAACACAGATATCGTTGTAAGAACAGAAAACCTTAAACTATGTTGATTATCCCAAACATTTATCTCAACACCTTGGGTAAGTTAATACTTTAGTTTATTGTCAGCTTTTTCTGCTTCGTTTATATTGTTGTTGTTGTTGTTGTTGTTGTTCTTGGAATCCTTGCAATTTTAATTCACGCTAAAAAATACTGATTCATTTTTTTTTTTTTTTTATTATAAAAAATAATATTTTTTTCTTTTTTGTTATTGTTGCCATCCCATCTGTTTTTACTGGGTGTCGAAGGCTTTCATTTTCTTGTTCTATCTTCTCTTGACTTGATTGTTTATGTTATTACTTAATTAACTACTACTACAAGACTACTAACTTGGTACTATGCTGTATGTATCATTGCGTAAAAAGCGTTAAGGGCATTATATATCAACATGTTGGTAATATTACATTTGTCGGATTGTTGGATTGTCGGTATGTCTGTCTATCAGTATCTGTCTGCGTTTAAATATATGATACATTAACAATAAGTTTCTGTTTTTTTTTTTTGTTAATCCCTTAACTATTATTTAAGATGCACGCTGTAGCGAGTGCTTGAGAGAGTTTGTAACAATAATAACAAAAAATGGCCTACAGCGATTGTATTTCATATATAAAAGTTTTACAGTGGGTAGGGGTAGATTGAATTGATTAAAAAGTTTAACTTAAAGTATGAGAAAGGACAAAGACTAGAACCTAGACTAAGGCTAAGACTCCAAAATTCATATTCCTTTAAGCTTAATTTCATATTGAGGCCTTTTTTAGAGAACACACCGTTTACCTTATTAGGTCAGCCAAACAGTTACTTATTACTTGCTGATTATAGGGCGCATACAAAACGTTTTTTTTACATTTTTATTTTTATGTAGTGATGATTACCGTTACGATACAAGCGTATTTTTACAAGCGTTGTTTTAACACCTTTGGAAAGAAGTTGTTAAAGATTTCTGCTTAAATACACGCAAAAATCATAAACGGCTGAAAGTGATTTTATGAGATCAAAGCGAAAAATCGTGATATAGTTGTGTAGGTAAGCAATTGCAATTTGTGTTGTCATATATTACACATTTCTTCTTCTTACTTTTGTGTTTTACTACTTTTCAGAATGAATAAAAAATTATGCATAAATTCCCTTTAATTGGTGTGAAGCACATGGTATGGTGTGGAAAAAAGGAAAAGTGCTTGGATTTTATTTCTTGTAAGAAGAAAAACTTACATTTTAAACATTTCATAGATTTCTTTTCTTGTTTTCTCTTTTTGTTTTAATTTACAAGAAGAAGGAGGAAAGGTTACTTACGTTGATATTATTTACGTTGATTTGTTGGCTCCCGTATGTATGCGTGTTATGATGTTCACCTTATAAAGCTTATAATCACGTCCGACATGAAATGCGTTTATAATAGAGCGCGCCATTGCACTTCACATTACATTCAAATTACAACAACACAAGTGTAAAACAATAGCCCACAAAAGTGGGAAAACGTGATAGTAGTGGTAGTAGAAGTAGTATAAGGAAAAGACTTCAGTCAAGAATTATAGCAACCAACTGTTATAATTGTTGGTTTTGAACAAGATGATGGCTTAGAAGAAGAAACGCTGGAAGAAGGACAAGGAGAGAAAGAAAAGAATGAACAACGAACGAACAAAGTGGTAAAGACCTGGTGGAGTAAACTTGTTAATTTCCAGTTGACACGTAACCGCGTAAAGGATTATGTGAGTAGTAACCCGTAAAAGTCACCCTAACAGCATGATCATGGAAGTGGATGAAAATTTCTTTATATCTCAAATGAAAGTTTTCTTCTTCTTCTTCTTCTTCTTTTACTTTTTTTTTTTGGTCCCTTAAAGACTGAAGTCACTTTTATTTACGTTTAAAAAACCACTGGGAATATATATATAGAAGAATAGGTTAGAGAGAGATAGAAATGGTATATATATCTGAAAAGTTTAAGAAAATATAAACAAAACATTCTCATAACCTTATAAAAATTGTTCAAGTCAATCATTTCAGTTGAATAAGCACAACTCGTAACTGAAGCCATTTCTTCTACTTTGTACAACAACACTCTCCCTTTCTCATACAAATTTTTTTTTCACTTTTTGTTGTTGCCAATTTTACATTTCTTTTACTCTCTCTCCCTCTCCAATGAAGTGTCGATAATTTGAAAAAATCCCTTCTTTCTTTTTTTTTTCAAGTCCTTACCTACGTCATATTTTTAAGTAACATGAACTTTATGTTTGAATAAAATCTGTTTTGAAAAAAGTGTTAAAAGTCATTATCAGCTTAGTAAAAAAAAAAGGTGATAATAACCGGATATGAAGCAAGAGAGGTGAAATTTAATATTTTTTCTTTTGAAAAAAAAAAAAAAATGGAAATATTTTCACGAAGGGATAGATTTTTTGTACAATACTATTAAGGGGAGATATCATTTAAGCTTATAACAGTGTGTTTATGAATGTTTGAATGGAGTGCCACCTTGACAGTACACGTAAGTTTAAAATGTCTTCACTTCAGTAACTTTAGCTCTGAGAATACTTTATAACTATTTTGATTAATACTAGAGACAGGACAGACAATTAGTTGCTTTTGATGAGCTGCCTTACCCATCCGTATGTGACTAAGTTTATATAAATTTTTGTTCGAAAGACTCGGAGTGAGGTGAACCGAGTAAAACATGGACGTACTGACTCATATGCTTAAATCGTTTTAGTAAGAAATTCTAAAATCGATATATTTATAAAATAGATGTAAACTACTTTGAAAATGGTCGAAATATTTGTATTTTTACCAATTTTTATTGAGATTAAGGTAAACGTCAGTACGTCCGTGTCTTACGTTTATGCTCAAATCATTTCAGTAAATGAATCTAAAACCGATGTGTTTAAAAACTAGACTAAGACTATTTTTAAATGATGAAAAAAAAATTTTATTTTATCAATTTTTTCAATATTACGGCTCTTTATCCATATAAGTAAGACATGGACGTACTGACTTTTATGCTTAAGTTGTTTTCACAAGTGAATCCAAAACCATTCTATAGATCCATACTACAGTAACTTTTTTCTGTAGGTCCGTAGGTCTAACTGAATAAATATTGAAATTTAAATCACTTCCTGGCAAAGCTAACATTTCTCAATGTGCTTAAAGAGACGTAGTTGAACAATAAATTTCTCAACCACTTTACTATTGTTCTATTCTGCTTTATATACTAACAACCACAAAACGCGTGATTGCATGCATTTTTTATATATATATATGTACGTATTGTATAACAAGGAAACTCAATTTTAAATATATACCAAACACAAACGCAATCGGCCACAGAGGAGGCAGGAAGAGCGAACGGCAATGTTGAGGAATTTTTATGCTAACTATACCATGAGTTACAATTTTAACTGATTTCTAATGAAAACACCAAATACAAATACCTTAGGCTAGCCAACAAAACCAACACATCCATTTATCCTCACAGCACACAAACACATACAACCATCAACTAACTATACAACATGTTGTAAAAACAAAAACAAAAACGAAAAAAAAAAATCGCTTCTTTATAAAAGTTTAGAGAAGAAGAGGAAGAAATAAATGAAATATAATTGAAAACATGCAAAACAACTTAAGAGGAGAAAAAATGTCATTTAATAAACTGTAAAATTTAACTGCATGCAATACAGCCACCACCCTGTACTACTTATGCTACACTATGCACCCACAACTATAAAAAGAGAAAAAGAGAAAGAGACACAAAGGTTGAGCGATAAGGAGAACAGGAAATTTTTACTAACGAATGTTTTAATGTTAGTGTCTGTTGTTAAAAAAAAAAGAATAAATAATAAGACCAAGATTTTTAAAGATAACTTACACGCCATACACAACACACGACAGTTAAGAAAAGAAACTAAAATAAATAAAAAAAAAAAACAGGTGGTAATGTTTGGAAATGTTTGGAAAATATTTTGTCAAACAAAACATTGTGTCAAGTACTGCTTTTTCTCTCCCCCCCTCCCTCTCCGCTTAACAAGTAATATAAACAAAAAACCAAAAAACCAAAAACAAAAAATAAAATTGTGAAAAAATAATACAAGCAGCTTGTATGCTATTCATAATCTAGCAAGAGGGTTTTCTGTAAGTCATTGAACCCACAAAATTGGGGAGACAACAACAAAGACTGCTGATCTGTAAGGAGTATAAAGTGAAGCTTCTTGTCTTTATAAATCCTTACTTACTTAGTATAGAAATTATTGTTGTTGTAAAAGTAAAATTATACGTAAGGATATGATTTAAACATTGTTGCTATTGTTGTTGTTATTTTTATACCCTTGAATATATATTTTTTTTCTTATTACTTACATCCCTCATGCATGCTGGTTGATTTCACTTTATATACATTTTTTTATTTTTCTTATATTTTTCTTTTTTAGATAAGCATTTATAAAGGATGCTTTTATGTACACTTGTCACGTCACAGTAGCATTTTAACATATTTGAAAAGTATAAATATTTACATTTTTTGGGTGTGACTTATAATGAAAACAAAGGTACTTGTCGTACAATGAACTGAGCTGAACTTTATTTGCAATACAAAAAAACGGTGAAAATCTTTTTTTATTACCCTCCACATATAATAGGGAGTATAGTAAGTTTGTCATTCCAATTGCAACACTTAGAAGGAGGCACCTGAGATACGACTAATATCTAAAAGAATCAAAGACTAAGTCAATCTAAACGAATCCGTCCATACGTCTGTCTTTTGTTGGTATTCTCATGGTTGTAAATTTTAAGATATTGAGCTGAAATTTATTTTCAGTTTCCACACGAAAAACGCTTTTTAAATTGGGCGAAATTGAACAAGAGCCACGCCTACAACTTGTATGTAGATGTAAAGAGTGTTTAAGATTTGTTTTAAACCATATTTAGTTCATTTACTTGTTTAACTTTTCAAAACATTTTTATCACATAAAAAACTCAAACTATCTTAGAGATAATATTTAATAGTTTCGTTTATAAAAGAAGATGTTACAAGCAATCCGAAGTAACTAAAGTGAGTGCTTTCTTGCAACCGTAAATATCTGCTCATCTTACTATGCAATGAATAATTGCAAATCTCATGTGATTTTATAGTTTCCTACCATCTTATTGTTTAATATTGCTCCATGTTCTTCTTTTCTACTACCACACTCGTAACACTAAAATGCATAAAAGTGAACAATTTTACTCATGATTGAACTCATGTATTAGAAAATAACAGCTTTTAACAGCAAAGTGTGAAATGAACGTAACGTGTTGAAAGCCTAATAAAGGAAAGCCATTAAAAAAACCTAATTTATACAACTTAAGGCAACAGGTCATCTATAAAAATCACTTGTGAAATCATTAGTTACAGTTACAGTCACATGAAGAAGACGGTTTAGATTGACGTTAGAAAACACATGACAATATAAATGATGGGAAGAGCAATAGTTTAAGCAGCATCATATAAATCATGTAATAAAGGGAGAGGGAAGGCAGGAAAGGCTTCAACTGTTGAGTGAGTGAAGTTTTTTATGCAATGTTTTAGAAAATAATCAAAATAATTTTAATATATGCTTCGAAAATGGGCGTAGTAGAATAACAGACACACCCACTATTTACAAATTAAAATATAAATTGATTTAATAACATTTCAGAATAAAAAGTTGAATAGATTTAACAATTATCCGAATTAAAATCTGCATCTATTCAACTCTGTCCATATATCCGTCGGTATGTCCATGAAAAATTTATGCTTCAGCTATAGGTAGCGTTTAAGACATTTTAAAGAAATTTAATGAATTAATGATGAATGAATTAATGTTTTGCTCCAAAGATGAACTCTATTGTATAGAGATCAGAGTGGACTACTTTTAGAACCTCTTCCCATTCAATGTTCTTTTGTAAAGAAAGTCTTTACATGACGAAAATTCGTAATTTTAAAATTTGCTGAACTATATTTAATTGGTATAATAATTAGATATTTTAAGCTTGAACTCGATTGGATAATTTTTAGAACTATTTGCCATATAACGATACTTCACAAAATGATTTTTATCACAAACTCATGCATTTACTGAGACAACTAAGAGCTAAAAATTGGTTATAGGGTATTAAATATAATTTTTTATAAATTACTTTTCTTAATTCTCCGTTAAATACCTTTACTTTGTTAAAAAATTTACATTTCCTTTGAATTCGTTCAGGCTTGAAAAACTCATTTCTTAGTCAATTTATTCCAAAAATATCAAATAAATGCAACGATCTGTTTAATTGCCAGTTTAAATATAAATAATTTTTATTTTTAAGAAATTCGATCGATCTTTGGAAATTTGATTCCCTGAAAATTTCAAGTGTTTCACTCTTCACGCTATTTAACATTTATTAAGATATATTTCTAAACAGGATATTTGTGTTAAGTAGAAGGAAAAAAATTAAAGAAAAACCTGCCGGATATTAAAACTGTAACGTGCTGCCTGAAAGAAAATATTTAAACAAGTGCAGCTGCATTTCAAAGAGGCATACAAGTTATCTAAATATAAATAGGTAGCCAGAGTAGATCAAGGAAGGTTTTTAACATCCATATAAGTTATCAATGAAAAGTGGTTGCAAACAAAAAGGTTTCTTTGGTTAAAATTTTATTTATTTAAGATAAAGCCTAAGGCTACTACGTTTAATGATTTACTTGTGTAAATTTAATGTTTCGGTACATACATCATAAAGACAGCAGTACAAGCCTTCTGATAACGTTTAGAGTTTTAGTTCTAGTTTTTGTCCTTTTCACTGTTTTAAAACACTTACGTATAATGTCCCATAACATAACCAACCCATTATATGAATCGGATGGCATGTCCTATATAGAAAATTATCTAATAAAATTTCATATCAATCGACATTTGTGGTTATAAAAATCCTCTAAGAGCTGCATTGCTTAAAATAAAAACATGTAAGAAAACTTAATTTGGGCTGGAAGCAAATTTTAAATACCCTCCAGATGTACAAAGAAATGGTGGGCATGGTAGGTATATGATAACACCCTGTAAGAGTGAATGTATCTGTTTGCAAGTCTAGTTTTGTGGTGAATATGGTCTTTTGTAAATTGTCGGTGTGTTATTTACTTGAATGCGCCTATTTATGGCACTTCTAAGGGTGGGTTAACTGTAGACATTTATACCAAATTTGAATATTATAGCTCAATTTTTGTGGCATATATAAACACTTATTCTAGGTGTTGCAAACGGAATGACAAACTTAGTATATCTCTCATTATATGCGGAAAGTATAATAAAACCAAATCTCTTCATGCACTTACATAACCATTCTGTGTGTAATATATGTAAGTGTGCCTTTCTATTTCACTTTCCTTTTTTTTACGAGTTGCAATGTGACTTTTTATTGCCTTTTTTCTCCTTTAATATCATTATCACTAACAGCTCTTCTTGGCTGCTGTTATGTTACTTTTTATAAACGCTTATATTTATCTTTACAGTACACTGCCACCCAATGCAATAGAATTGATTTTTTATTTAATTTGTTTTTCAATAAATATCAAGTGTGTTCTGGTTGTTAAAGAAAAAATAAAAAAAAAAAACTTACATAAAAACCGAATTTTATACAGCAACGCTTTTATTTAACAGATAGCATTCGTTTTTTATGAAAGTTAAAGTTGGGATAAAAAATAAAATAATATTAATACTAATAAATATTAATACAATTTTTATGCAGTTTTCCATTTTTACTATAGAAGAAGGAAAGGGATTTTTCTTTTTTCATTTTGAATATATTTTTATAATATTAGAAAATTATAGTTGAAGTACTTGTAAGAAAAACGATACAAAAATTGATATTTGTTTCTTAAGTGAATTAAAAATAAGTAAATAAACTTAATACCATATCAATATAGAATATATAGTGGGCATGGCAGGTACCTATTGTATCACATAACGTATACATACATAACGTATCCATAATAGAAATACGCGCCAAATATGTTTTTCTGTAAATAGTGAGCGTGTCTGTTATCCTACCCTACTAGATAATCTTTAGATAAAAGAACACGTGTGCCAATACTTGTAGCGTAATTTTTGTTATAGATAGATAACATTTTATGATTGTGGGCGTGGTGCTGGACCGATTGTATCCTGCCTGTACAAAATTTAATTTCAATATTTCAAAATTTACCATCGGATGGGTGAAAACAAGAGAAGAATGCACGCACGAACGCATCTAGATCGACTCAGATTTAGATGCTAATAAATATATACATAAATCCATCCTCTATATACATATAAATATAAATATGTACACTAAACTATTTTATCAATCATAAGAATCAGTCAAGTACTTAAATATTTTTAATTAATTTTCCCTGAATATAAAAAAAACATCATTAAATATTAATAAATTAATAAAACAAAGAATATTCATCAACATTGTTGTTCCAAAAAGAAAAAAACTTCATTATATACTTGGTTTGATATCTTTTAGTGCCACTGCATCATGGTATTTAAACAGCCTATACAACAATAAAGACGTCATGGGTGGAGAGATTTATTAAAAATATAAAATTAAATTCCCTCAGAGTTATAATAAATGATCAATAAATGACAAATAATGTCATCGGCAGAGGCTTACATTCTTCTTTAAACTCACTCACACCTTTTCTTTATGGGGTAATAAAGAATTTTTTTTGTTTTATATTGTTAATAAAATGAGAAAAAAAAAACATTTTATAGATAGAAAAGCTTTATGATATTGTAAAGAAAATATTTTACAAATAATCATAAAAAAAAAAGAACAACCAACGCAGGGCTTTTTATATGTACACAGACACATACTGCTGCATAAGGTCTGTGAGATCTATTCAACAAGTTGTTTGCATTTGTTGTTTGTTTTATTATTGTGTTTTATTTTATTTTTTTTTTGAAAAGCCTTTCAAGCAAATATTCCCATACAAGCGAGAAGATATTTATCATGGAAAAAGTGGACCTTTTATTGAAAGTGTCGCGTTCATGCAAGCTAATGCCGAAGACATGTATTACACAAACACTTTAATGCATAATAAACACATATACGGGTATACAAATATTTTTTTGTTGTTTTTGTTTTTTTTGTTTTATTTTATATAGTATGTATAGAGGAACACACTTGTGCTTACTTTTTTTGATACATTAGGGAAAGACTGAATGCTTTGAAAAGTTTATATAAGAAAATGAAAAACATTTAACAACAACAACAAACAAATAACAATACTATACAATATGTTGGGGGATGTATATAAACACGTAGGTGTCAGTTGTTTAAACACACAAACGTTTCGATAGGCGGACCGACCGACACACATAATGCCATCAAATGATATTTGTCACTTTGTTGTTATACGAAACATGTATGTATGTATGCAGGCATGTTCATACAAAGTGTTTTGGTGGTTGTTGTTGCTGTTGTTGTTATTTATTTTTTATTCATATTCACCTCTTTGCTTGATTTTTTTCTTTTTTTTTTTTTCTCCTCTTTTGGTACCAAATGCGTACCGAGATTTCTTGTGCTTGTTAGCTTAATGTCTTTTAGTGGGTATGCATGTACGTTTATAACATTTCTTTAGAATGATGCCATCATGCTGTTGTTGTTTGGTATATGTATATTTTATTCTTCTTCTTCTTATTAGTTTTTCTTTCTTTTTTTTTTTCTTTTCTCCTCCACAGTTCAAGTCATTTGTCTTGATTTAAAGAATGAAAATAATCAATAGCAATAACAACAACAACAACAATAACAATTTGAGCAGCAATTGCAATTGCAATTTATGCAAACTATTTTCACAATTGACAACAACTACATGAGCGATCTAATCTCAATTTTTCTCTTTCTCGTTTACCTCTGCTGAACTCTCTGATACTTTTACTAAATGTTTACCGTTTAACATAACACTTAAGGCAATATTTTTACACATTTTTGTTTTATGTAGAATAAAATGGAATAAAAGTCACGCCCATAGTAGAAGAAAATATTTTTTTCAATATACAAACAAATGGGCCACGCCCACAATTTACAATATAAATGTGAAGGGTGTATCTCAAATTTGACCAAATCTAAGATATTTATTGTATTATTCTACTGATTTAGATTTAGAATGTGGTTGAGTGTTAGCTATCTCTATCCCTCTCCTTGTCTCTATTAAGTACATGTCCCTTGCCAAGATATGGTAATATTAAGTGAGAAATGGATAAAAATAAAATCACCTTTACTTCGTTTACAATTTGTTGCTAAATTTGTTTAGGAATATGTAAACACAACAACAACAATTTATATGCAAAGTGACAAAGACATATTATCGTACGCAAACATATACATTTAGTTTGCATTTAGATGAATTGCTCTACTAATAACATCATCATCATCATCATCATTAGCACCATCTTCGATTACATAAACTCCATCAGCAACATTAAGTCATTTGGAGTTATTTTGCTATAGGATATAGTATGTAAGGTCTCTGATGCTTCCTTGTAAGTGTTGTAAATGGACTAACTTAGTATACCTTAGTGTACTTAAGTGGAGGGTATAGAAATATGTGCATAAAATAAGCAAAAATCGTTCAAGTTAACACCGAAAGAAATCCGTTTAATGTAGTGGGTATGAAAGATACTTTTGAGGTCTTCTTCGTTCTCAAAATCTTCACACTTCACTTCACTCTTATTATAATAAACGTAAGCTTCACTCAATTCTATTGGGATTGCTTTCATTTATTTACTGAACTCATTATGAATATATTTCCATATTAAGGAAACAACACGCACTTCCTTAAACCATTAGTAACTGCTTTATTAAAAAAAAACAAAGAAGAAAAAAATTAAAGCAACCCTCAGTACTCACGACCAAACGATCAATAAATGAATATAAAATCAACAGACAAACAGGCAACTCTTAGGTCAAAGTACTCATATACATATAAGTCCATATGTACACACAAACACACATATATATACATAGAATATATCTATGCACGCAGCATGTATGTCAGCTGGAGTATATATGCGTGCTTTTACAACCTTGTAATGACAAAATTTTCTTAATTATCGAAACATTTTACATCACCACCATGCATACACACGCACACACACAATACCATAATTGAACGAATGCCGACATTATTGAATTTATGAAAAACACATAAAATGCGTTCAGTTCATAGCATAAGGACGGTGTGAGCTAACGTGTGCGTTTTAAGTATGAACGTGCAGTTAGTTGTTAAGTACAATGCACTCAATTCACAATTCTGAAGTGCACGTACGTACACACACACTGTGCAGTATAAGTACCTACTCGACTAACACACATATACATACATATATATATATATGTTGTATATACGTATATACAACATTGACAGCGTATGGTCATAAAAAGTATGTATATTTTCAAGTGGTTACCAATGCTTGATTGGTTGCCTGTTTGTTTGTTGGGTTGGTGAGGTCGGTCGGTCTGTCCGTTAGTCGGTCGGTTGGTCGATATGAATTGCATGGTACATACAATTTAATGCAGTTCAGTTTTTAACTGATTGTGTTTGCCTTCATAAACATTTTCAAACGTACACACACGTGTGGAAGAAAAAAAAAATGACCAAATTGTCACATATGAGTATACGAGTATCTGGTTATACACTCAAATGCAAAAATACATTAATTTATTGAAAAATATAATAACAGTTATGAAATAAGTGCCACGCCCATATATAGAAAAAATCTATGCATCTGTCGCAAAAATGTATCTTTGAAGTTAAAATTTGGCACGCAAACCAATAATTAGACCTTTCAGATATGATCCTGGCCACGCCCACGATGTAAAATTAACCTTATTTGTTGCAAAATTCAATGCGATCAAATGATAGAAATAAACAAACTATAAAGGAGATAATCAAAAATCTGCCACGCCCATTTAGTATAAAAAAAATTGGTTATGCAAAATAACTGTAATTACTTCTAAGAATTTTTGAAAAAAAAAAAACTTTTCAAAATTTCATTCACATATGAGTAAAAGTGTCACACCTAGACAATAAACAATTGTTGACGTACATGTAGGTAAAAATAACCTACATAATATACATAATTTAATAAAAGTTTTACTCTGAGTCTGATTTATTTGTTTGTTATTCTAATCTCTAATGATGTTACAAAATCTAATACTGTGAAAATTGTTTTGAGTATATTTAGTTGCTGGGTTATTATTGTAGAGAAAAATATATTGTTTTAAACATATTATAGAAACCTTCTAATAAAAAGGGTTGAAATTTCTCTTTTTTTTTCATTTATTTTAATATTTAGGTTTTATTTATTTTATCGTACAGTTTTAATTAAAAATGAAATCTGATTTTTTTTATTATTTTTTTGGAGTATTTTATTATCAATATTTTCTAACAAAAATCCATAAAATTGAAAGAATATTATTAAAAATAAAAAAATCTCAACGAAATATTTATTTTTATTTCCACTTAAAGTTAATGGAAAAAGTGAAAGATTTTTGTTTTATCATCAAATCTTATTTTTTTTGTCACCACCAAAAATATTTAAGTGTCTCAACTATACACCTGAATGTTCAAACTGGCGCCTAAATCCTATACGCCAGCTAATTAATATGCATTTAATATGAAAATTGGAGAAACTTTGTTGATAAGTTGTTAATAAATTTGTAAAATCAATAAAATTTAATTAAACGATGACATATAATACGTATGGAGGGAGAAAAGTTACAAATTACAAAAAAAAAAAAAAAAAGTTCAAAGACCTTTTCTCTTTGCGTTTAGGTTCTGGATAGACCACACTTTTTTCTGTTTTCTTTTTTTTTTGTTTGGTTTATTCACAACGTCGACTTATATGAAAAAAAATATATATAAAACTGAAACCTAAGCATTATTATATACAGTCTAGATATCCTCATTGCATATATATTACAGTTGATTATGGAGCACAACTAAGCCACCTTTCGGTGGAAGCATGCCCGGAATGCAATTAATTCACGTTAAGTAACATTAAAACAATGCGCCAACGTTATGTGATATGTTTTTTTTTCAACAAAACAACTTTAATAACAACAACAACAGCAACAACAATAATAATAACATCACTGAGCCACAAGTTCATGTTGATTGCATTGTGTTCACATATGCGCCAGCATATATAATGTTCGCGTTTAATTACACTGACTCAGAAGGTGAGAGAAAGAAGTGTTGGTTGTTGTTGTTGCTGTTGTTGTTTTATTTGTTTGCTTTTGTTACTTTTATTAAATAAACAAAGCTTAGATTAGTTGTGTAGATTTTGTCATATAAATAAGCCTTTAAATATGTAAATACATACAAGCAAACCGTAATTGTTACTGTGATTTCTAAAGATGAAAAATGAAGAATAAGAATCGATTTATATATAAATAACAACTTAAAAAAAAATTTAAAAAAATTTAAGATCGAAAAAAATTATTTCGATCACTTGAAAAAAAGCTTTATATGCTAGAGCATATAAAACTTGAATCAAGGTATATATTCAATAGGCGTGTCAAATTTTATACTGATTGGATCAATATTTTAATTATTAGCCGAATTTTTCAACTTATGGATGTACGGACACTGTTTTGTATATATTATCAAAGATATGCTTATAATTGTAAAATAAGAAAATTCAGTCCATTTACATAAGGGCGGGGTCAACCAAGCATTTTATATTAAAGAGGCCCAATTTGAAGTGCATATGTTTATGAAAGGTCCAATTAATTAACAGATGATCGATATAATTTTATTTCGATCTAAAATTTTTTTTCGACATTTATAAAATTAATATTTTCAATTTAGAGCAGAAAGAGTTTTTTTTACTCGGGAAAAGAATTTTTGATTTTTTTTTTCAAATATCTTGAAATCCAGTCCCTGATTTAATCACATTTATTCACTTGGTAGGCATGTTTTAATGTTTACTTGTAAATATTAATGACATTATTTGGAATTTATGGTTATTACTTTTTTTCTTACAATAATTTGTTGAGTTTTGCTTTATTGTTGTTTTTTTATTTAACGCATATTTAGGTCATTTAGCAATTATCGCATACATGTGCATAAAGGTTTTTTTTTATGATTATTTTTTATTAATATTTTTTTAAAAGCTTTATACTCATATGTATATATACAATACCAACAACAATAACAACTAAATCCCCGTTATTCACTTGAACACTTTCATTCATTGCTTTCTGCTTGGTGTAGGGTTAATATGTCATCTCTGAAGTGTGATCTGGTTGACATACTAATTTCTCGTCTTAATGCCTGGTGCTAGTGTAAGGACATTCATAATCATTATAAATTGTTGTTTGTGTTGTGTTGTTGGCGAAAATGTTCATATCATTTGTTTTACTTATACCGAGTAACCCCGCGTGTGTGTCATTAGGGTTAACCGTTAATTTCTTATAAATAAAACACAACCCAAAACATCATCAATCTTTTTTACACAGTCATTGAGTGCAAATCCAAGAAAAAAAAAATATTTCATATCTTAAGTAAAAAAAAAGAAAAGAAAAGAAAAATAATGATAATTTGTCATATGAATCAAAGAAAGAACAAAAACAAGTTCCTATAACTGAAGCGAGTCAAGTCTAGTCTTACTTATCATACGGAGAGGTAACTGAGAGTGGAAAGGAGTAGGAAATGATGTACTTAAGTAAATATATTACATATCTTAAAGATCCATCTAGCAATTATTCATATAACTATTAAATACAAATTTCCAACAACTTTTTTTTTCCTCCAATAACCAGCTTGCTTGTGCTTAAACAACGACAGCAGCAGCAGCAGCAAGAACAACTTGAGGAGACACTTGTACGTTAAGTGTCGGTTTTGTCGAGTTATTGTTACACATGCTTATCATATAGTGCTGCCACTTTATTTCTTGTTGTTGTTGTTATTGTATTATAAAGGAGGCTCAGTCTCAGTTTCAGGCGCAATTTACATAAATGTTAATGTGAATAAATTACAGGATGCACTTGGCCTGCCATGTGCGGAAGTACTCGTATGTGTAAATCATTTGTACAAGTTCCGTTTATAATTGAGTTGTAGTTGTTGTTGTTATTATTATTGTTTATATTTTTTCTCTTCTCTATTTTAAAATGTGTTTTTTTTTAAGTGTTATTAATTTCTCATATTTCCACTAACAAGATAACAAACATACAAACTATTATTATTATTATTATTATTGTTGTTGTTGTTAACAATTTAATTAAATGGAAAAATTATATAATACACAAATGTCATAATTTTAGCTTTTAATGGATATACAAAGAAGTGTGTGTATAATTTGTATGCATTCAAAATGGCGACCTTTTTAAAATGGCGAATTTACAATATATATGATATGGATATCTAATGAAAGGGCTTAACGAATAGAATGCCAAAAACTAAAAGGGTTTAAAATAAATTCAATAGGGCCGCCTAAAGAGTTGGAAAAATCATTTTTTTATTTCAAAATTTGTAGAATTTCTTCTTTGTTCTTTACATGATATTGAAATTAAACATTCAGCTTTAGTTTTAGTCACAATTCGTATTCAATAGAATCGTTTATTCCTTATTTATATAAAATGGGTATCAAATGAAAAGGTTGGACGAGTAGAAGGTTTTAAATTAAATGTCATTTTTTTGGTTCAATGTGTTGGTTATAATGACAATAAGTAATAACAACAAAAAACAACAACAATGAAGTTTTAATTATAAAAGCAACAAATAAAACAACAACAACAACAACAACTTAAATACTAAAAGAAATAATTCTTTATTTTACACGCGTTATATAATAAGAGGCGGTGATATAATTGTGTTGTAAATCAGGTCAAAATTCTTTAGATTCCGTTGATGTTGCAAAAAGGCATAATTTTATACATTCTTATATCATTTAACATTTATTAAATGCCACTGATAAACCTATATGAAGCATGCCCACGCTTCACTTAAGCATTCATTTAGAGAATTTTTCCATTTATTTATCTATCATTTAACAACAACTAGTGTGGTTTCCATTACATACAGCATTTATTACTTTCAATTCATTTGCTCATATGTTATCTCGACCAACAAATCAATCTTTCATTTTAACTTTTTGCACACATTTACATAAATTATGTACGATTGTAATAAAAAACAACATTCCTAAGGTTCATACCAGTTGAACAACACCATTATAAAAATGTTTCTTTCTCTTTTTTTTTTTCGATTATTATTGCATTAAATTGTAACTATTAAGCAATTAAATTATGAAAAAAAAAAAAGCGCGGCTCCCGCTGTTCAAAATTTTTGTTCTATATGCACAACGTGAAGAAATTCTTTACACCATACTGTACTCTAAACATTGAAAATTACATGTAAATGAAAGTGTAAAGAAGTAGAGAAGAAGAGGAAGAAAAAGTAATGCTCTTATGGAATGTAATCCAGCAGGAATGAGTATCAAATGAATTGTCTAGACAAACAAACAAATACAAAAACAAAAACACCACACATTGAGAAAATTGACCATAAAAACCATTAAAATATTAATCGACTGTATAGCAAGAGTAAAAACATAATAACAAGCAACTGCTGTGGCTGCTATTATAAAGTTATGTAGAAGAAACTGTTGGGTCAGTCGTGTATAAATAAATTCATATAAACTTTATAACAACAAGGTTGATGGTTGACATTTAATGGACGCGGAAAACAAACAAACTGTAAAAAATTATAACACATCATATATATAAAATATTATATATGATATGTTGTAGTTGTTTTTATTATATTTGTTTTTTTTTTTTTGTTTTGTTTGTTTCCTACATTACTGTTCAGCTTCTCAGCATGTGACATATGAAATAATTTATCATGCAATGGCCAGCAGTAGCAATAACAAGCAAAACCATTTGTTGACACTTATAAATTTAAATCAAAAAAATATTTAAATAAAAACAAAAACGAAATTTATACAATTTTCGTTTTTATAAAAAAAAATTAATTCGTTAATATTATCAACGAAGCTGACTGATGATAGTTTTTACATATACAAAAACACCTTTAAATGATTAATTCTTTTTCAAGTGTTAAAGAATTTTTTATTTTCAAGTTATTTTTTTTTCGATTTGTGTTAAATTCATTTATTATTATTGAAATGAAATAAAAATCAAAAATATTTGTTTATTCTTTTTCCATCAACTATTAAACGCTTTGGCAAATATGTGTCTTTCAGATTTATCTGCAATAAAATTTAAAAACTTTCCAACTAATGCTAATTAGCAATTAATTAATTTGTTTGGTTATATAAAAAAATAAATAAAATAAATTTAAAATGAAAGCTGTAAAAACTTGCAAGATTGTATGGTAGAGGTTGAAAAGATTAATTAAGTTCATTAGCATTTTTTTGGCCAACACTTCTTTTTTGATTGTATGTTAATAGAAAATTAATTAATTAGTTTAATGGCTAATATAATAGTGAACAGTGGCTCAATATTTAAATTGAAATCAATGAGAATGAAATTTTATATGAACAGCCTTTGCAGCGTATCAAAACCTTTATCCCTGCTTCAGATTTTCGGCCTCTCTTCTGCGTGATGTTGGAGTATTTTCGTTTATACAACCAATTGATTGCGGGTATGGGGATGAGCATTGGCTTTTAGGCAAAGTCTAGAACTATCCTGGCCTCTGCTCACCTCAAGCTGAATCACAACCTCCACGTGGTAACCCTGACTAACTGCCATAACAACCGCTTTAACAGTGAGCTAATGTGCGCAGCTCCTACATTATCGCGTTGGACCTGGAACTAAGAAAGTTTCAAAAAAAAAAAAACGAAAAGAATTTTTTACTCACTTAAAAATAAGATTTTATTACAATTTTTAATATATTTGTACTCTCCACATATACAAGTTATGGGCTTGACAGGTAACTGATTACTCTCTTTCAAAATGTATGGAATTAAAATATGTATTCTAAACAATTATTTTTTATAAATTGTAGGCGTAATTCCGCCCATTTATGGTACAACAACACTCTTTCAACTTCTTTTATATAAAATTTTTTCTAAAAATTTTTCATATGATAAAGATTGACTAGGATAGGGTACTGAAAAATTGACCTTCACCGTCTAAAACTTTAATTTAAACTTTGTGAAGAAATAATTCTCATTTCTTGTAATATTTTACACCTTGGTTTAATATTTGCCTACAAAACTGTAAAAAAGGTTCATGTGTATGTGTGTGTTTGTGTGTGTATTGTTATAATTATTATACAATATGCTACAGTTATGTTAAATAACAAACAAACAAAGCCCGCCTTTTATATACATTTCGAGTACTATGCTATAAGCAAAGTAAACATCATGAAATATATTTATATATACATATATAGTATGTACATATATGTATAATAATGGCTAAGAAAATAAACTGACAATTTTTTTTCTTGTTGGTTGGTTTTTGAAGATGACTTACTCTGCCTCAACTACTGCTTAATAAAAAAAAAAAATAAAAAATAAAAAAAACCATAGAGATCAACAATAAATTGTGGTTGTTGTTATTATTATTATTATTTTGTATTTTTTTTTGTATTATTTTTTTGGGCTAACAGTGAATGCGTACATGTATGTGTTGTTGTGGTTTGCTTGCATAGCATTTATATTGTTTACCTACACTATTGTTGTTGGCTTGGCTTTTTGATGTTGCTGTGGTGGTATGGTTATGGTTGAATGCATTTGAATGGATGCGTTTTAAAGTAAGCTTATCATCTCATCTGTCATGTGACACAACTAAGTGAGTAAAGTAAACAACAAGTGAGTGCAGTGAGTGAGTGAGTGAGTGAGTGAATTGAATGGCAACAACAATAACAAAATAACCCAAACGTAATGGACGAAACTGTATTAACTTAAGAACTTGAAAAACTTTCTTATTGTTGTTATTGTAGCTGCTGTTATACATATTTATACCTTTATACAGAGTGAACAAACGCTTGCTCAGCTTTCAAAAATATTGACAAATGAATAATGGATATGAAGGCAAATTTATGACATGCCATAATATGGCAACAACATTCATCATTTATATCACATATACACATATATGTGTTTGTATGCAAGTGTGATACTTATATATTTTATGTTTCATGCTACAAGTGTAACAGAACATGAAGACAACCACTCTGGTGCTGCTGATAAACATAAGAAAGCTGTGTAAATATATGCTGTAATAAGAACATATATATATATTTATATTTATATATATATATATGTGCGTGTATGTGTATATATGTTTGTGTATGTTTCTATAAGTTTAAAGAAAGCTGTCACGAAATGTATTGCTTGGTTGCGTTGGCAAATGTTGTATTGTAAACAGTTTATTGTTGTTGTTGTTGCTGCTTTTGTTGCATTATTATCAACGACATGCTTCATAGATGAACGACCGCATGCAAGAATCGGTGCCCGAGTACAATATGTGTGTCTTATTACATCAACAGAAGAGCAGACGTTTTGGATAAAACATTTCTTTTACAATATAGCGTGTGTGTACATGTGTACGTGCATAAGAATGTGTGTGTGTGTGTGTGTGTATTTGTTAACGAGTGTTTACAGAGTTCAGCCTTAATTTGAACCACTGGCCAAGTGACCAAACATTACGTGACACTAATGGTTTTACTAGTAACACAAACGCTACCATTCTCTGCCACCACCACCACCACCAACCGCTCTACTACTTAACATGGTGCACACGTATAATTCTGATACCAACCAGTCAATTCAAGTTAATTATTATCAACTTTAAGTCTCTAACAAACTGTTCTAACGAAACCGTTCGTTACCTACAAAATAATATAAAACTTGAAAAGGCCTTAAAATAGTTTAACACCGGAAATTTTTTTCCACTTTTTTTCAAATTTTCTGGGTTTAGTTCATGTTTACATTCATGATTTTTCTTTACGTTTATTTTAATGTGTGTGACTGTTGGTATTTGTGTGCGTACAAGATTATTTCAAATACCTAACAAAATACAGATGCGTTGGTAAACACGTACAGAAATAAATGCATTTGTTTATAGTGAATATGTTCAGCTGGCTAGCTGATAAATTGGTAATGACAGAGACATAAGAAAAAGGCAGAGACAGACAAACTAAACTATTTACAATTAAAAATGATAAAATTACAATTCAAATTGAAAAAAATCAAATGAAAATGGAAATTTTTTTCTGATATTGTAAAATTTTGTTTAATATTAAAAAAAAATTCAATTGAAATTGAAAGAAACTCAAATAAAAATGATTTTTTTTTTAATGAATTAGATATATATATATAAATAATAAAATACAACAAAAACAACGCATAAACTTGCAAGTGGAGTGATCGCGAGAGTCCTAAAAGCAGACGGACATACGGACACAAAAACACTGAAAGCTATAGAAATTTCAATTTTGTTGCAGTTTTTTTTTTTTTTTTGTGAAAGTTGTGGTTTTGGTTAACTTTTGTAACCTATTTGTTACTTATTTTAGTAACATTCCAACATACTGTGCGGTACTGTAGGGAATCGAAATTTAAACTATATGAACACGTTCATAGGAGGTACGTGTTGTTTATATGAAATGTTATTAAAAAAAAATAATTTGTTATTGTTGTTGTTGCTTTTATTATTATTAAAATTCCAATTGTTGCTTATATTGGTTTTATTTATAAACTTTTTGTTGTTTTGTTAGGGTTAACTGTAATGCGTTTGTCGATTCATTTTTTTCTTTCTCTTTAATTTGCGGTAAAACTCAAGTGTTCATATATATGTGTCTGTCGTTCTGTCTATTATCTAATATGAATATATGTGTGTGTATCCGTGTGTTTGTGTTATGTTTTGTAATGTCAATGTTGCTTGTTGCTCAAGCGGTGTGTTTGTAGGCTAAGATTGGAGGTGTATGTCTGTGTGCACGCGTGTAACGGCTTAGTGTTGGTAATAATTGTCTTATACATTTATACACTAACAACACCACCACCACCATCACCAATTAAATAGATAACAATTACGGTTTCTCTCTGTCAAGGTTTTTGTTGGTGTGTGACTGGATCGTGTGTGCGTTCTTTTTTCTTTTATTCTTACATCGTCTTCTTTTTTTTATTATATTTTTGTAGATCTATTTAACAGTTATATGTCTGATGTTGTTCCCATATGTTTTGGAAAAAGAAATAGAAAAAAAAAAAAGAACAAATTCACACACTCGTGCACGCATTCAATCGACGTATGGTGAATAAAAGAAAAACACGAGTGTGATCCTATAAAATTTCGTTAAGCTTAATTTGTTTACTAACGGGTTAGTAAGTCAATTCACGTTATGTGTATGTATGTATACGTATGTGCGTGTATCTGCGACATGCCATGCGATATAAACATAATAGATACGTGGACTCGTAAGTTTGTACATAGCCAGCCTAGAGAAGGAGAAAAGCGTTTCTTTTTTGTTTTTTTATTGGTAACGGAAGGTTGTTTGGTTGTTTGGTTGGTTAGAAGATTGTCAACATTTCTCAGTGGGGACACACAATTGACAGTTGACAGGTTTGCATGTTGTGCTACAATTTAGGAACCAATACCGAGGATAATAATGTCAAATGGTATTGTGTTGCTCGTGTAAACAACAACAACAACAACAACAACAAAACTAACGAATTAAAGCAAGAAAATTTCATTATATTCAACCAAACGACAATGAAAACAATTTTATAACGAACAAAAAACAACAACAACAACAACAAAAACAAAAACAGTGGATGGTATTATTGATGACAATTTGTACATAGACAAATATATATGTATGTAAACAATTAATGCAAATATGTGAAGAGATGAACAATTGGCTTTAAATGGAATCGAAATTTTTTTTTTTAAATCCTTGAAATCCTATTTAATTTATTTTTCAACTTTTTTTTAAATTTTTTTTAAATTTTATTAGTTCTAATATTTATTACACGCTAATGCAATTAAAAGCTTATGTGTTAAGTTATTATAAATAAATAATCCTTTTTTATTTTTAATATTTTTTTTAAATTTTTTTCTTCATCTTTTTAATTATTATTTATTAGTTATGGTTTATTGTTATTATTATTATTATTTTAGTTTTAAACTATATCACTTAAACATGTAAGCCTTGCCCATTGTGTAATTGGTTTAGTTTGTAATAAATAATATAAATTATAATTTAAAAAATTAAATAAATAAATATTAATAAAAGAAAAAAGATTGCAGCAATAAAATCTTAAAAACTTATTTAAAAAAAAAACAATTATAACCTTAAAAACTGTTTTTTCTGCCCAATAAATTTATTTGTTATTTAAATTAATTAAAAATTTACTTCAAACTCTTACTCCTGGTATGTGCATATGTTTATATGTACATGCACAATTTTTCCCTAGATCCAAGAACATTGTGTTTTTTTCTTGTAATTATTTCCTGTTTGATGATTTATATCCATCCCTTCGTATTACATTATTTGTCACAGATATCCTTGTTGCAGCCAGCAACAACATGTATGCTTTAACTTGTAATTTATAGGCACCACATAAAGGATAAGGATGTATATACATATATATATATAATACAATATAATATGTGCGGCTTGTTACATCTAAACAGGATTTAGATCATATTTCTTTTCTATGTCATGTAAGTAACAGTTGTGTTGGCAAAGTGTAGTAGAGCCACTTGAATAATTTGTTAGTAATTTTTCTTTCATTAGTTGAAAAATACAAATAAATGGAAACTGTTTAAAATTCTATAAATTTTCTACTTAAGCTTAACAAGACATAATGAAGTGGTTAAAATGTTTTGCTTGACATGATTTGTGATGATTTTTGGGAAAGTAAAAAATGTCCTTTATAAGGATAATCAACTATTTTTATGTTTTCCAAAGGATAGTAAGAAATTTTTTTAATGAATTAAAGAATATTTTAAAAAATAAAGGTTTCAAGCAACAAAAATTTTAAAAATCTTTACAAAAGTTGACTTGAGTCACTTTCAAATTGATTTTTTTCATATATGTAATAAAACACTTGTCAGAATATTTATAGAATGTTTTTTTTAATATAGATTTCTAAGAAAATTACCGCTCGTGTTAATGTTTGTTTTCTTTTTTACACAAAATCATTGTTGTACTCGTTTAGCATCAAAATAAAAAGAAAAGAAAACATAAAAAAATTACTCCAATGTTTATTCTTTCATATACCACACAAAACATGACGCTTTTTCTTCTAAACAAAAAGCACAAGAAAAAAAAATTAAGTGGTTTTCTTAGGAATTTTTTCACTAAAAACTTGACAGCCATACACACTCCCAGCTAGCCAGTATGACTAGCTGTGATATTTATTTTAATTTTAATACAAATGATCTATAAAATAATTATACCATCAAATTCACTGAAAACCGGTTTTTTGTTTGTTTTTATACTAAAAAAAAAAAAGTTTGTTTTAGATTTATTTTAGATTTAATTTGCTACGTTGGGTGCTTGCTATGGTTGGTATAGATATTTTTTTTATTGTTGCCGTCATTGTATAATTATGTTTTTGTTGTGCTGTCTAAAATTTCAAAGAGTTCAAGTGCTGGTGTTTTTTTTTGTTTTGTTTTGTGGCAGCAATTGCCGCCGACGTTGCTTTTTGTTTTATATGAAATGACACCCAGACAAGTCAGAGTATTAAAGTAAATATGAGAGCATTAGACATATGAAGCACTTGTAAGTGCACGTGGGTAGAAATATGCACTTATTTAGAACAAACATATATGAACGTAATGCAATCGGTGCAGATGTGCCAGAGTTTTTACTTTTGTATATAGTTTGTTTAATTGTTGTTGTTGTTTTTATTTTTCCACAAAATGTACATAGGAAGACATACTAAGAGACAAAAATAAATTTAAACTAATTTTAACTAAAATAAAAGACAGACTGACAGACAAAAAAGCCAAAATATTTGTCCAGAGAGGCATGAGAATTGAATAGATTTTCACACAAGTGAGAAAACTACATTGATCTTGAATCAAATCCTAAATACCCTTCACCTTGATGCACTAATTGAGGGCGTGGCAAATACTAATTGTACATTCTGATAGAAGCTGTATTTCGTATTAACTTGTAAGCGGAATTATATGTTAAATATGGTTTTCTGTGAAGTTTGAGCGCATATATTATCCAACTATGGCCATTTTCGGTACATTAATTGATGGATTAAGGGTAAATTTTTACACTCATTTAAAAATATTTAGGATCTCCTTAACTTTCTTCCAAGTGTTGCAAATGGAAGGGAAGGATGCTAGGGGGCTATAAAGAATAAAAATCTTTATGGAAAATCTTAACAAAAAATAACAACATTAACTATTTTGCATAACTTGTTTTATTATTCTTCATAAAAATGTTGATTTTCTTTTTTGTTTATTTTTTGTTTGTAATATTATTAATTTTTCATTCAACTCTCAATCGCGTTGTTGGCTTTATTATCAATTAAATATATTGCTGGGTGGTTACTATTGTTGTTATTGTTCTTGTTGTTTCTGTTGTACATCAACACATTTTCTCATTATTGTATTAATTTATAAAATTTTTATATTTTCGGTGGTCCAACCATGCCCGACCACATACACAAGCGTACATACTCACCGGAACATTTGTTTGGGTGGGATTAATATAAAATTGCTTTGGTTAACGATCGGTCATATGAATTGGGTCAATTTTACGTTATATACATAGCCGTACATATGTGTGGTTTTCATGTGAATATATAATGGAATTTACATACAACCGTACACCCACCCACCCGTTTAAAGTGACGTTCAATTGAAACCATAGTAATTAATGTATTGTTTTTGTGAATTGAAGCAAAATGTTCAGTTGAGTACTGTTGCAATGTTTTATCTTGAAAAAGTACAAAAAAATTCTATGTACGAGTCGTAGTCTGGAAATTTAATTAAAAGTTCACAGAGATTTTATTTTCAATTTTTAAGAATAGAATAAATTAGTAGTCAAGTTACGTATTAAATATTCATAGGTAGACAAAATCAAAATAAAAACAAACAAGATAGAAAAGTTCGGTTAAGGCCGAAGCTTAAATACCCTCCACCTTTTGTAATTCTCTAAAAAATAAGCTCCTATTGCCATATTTATGTATTTCATGTACTTACGCAAATAGTATTTTTTTTAAATTATAGGCGTTTGCGTTATTCAATCACGTCCATTTTTGGCACAGTGTCTCCGACGCTTCCTTCGATGTGTTGTAAACGGATGATCAAAGTGAATATACCCTCTTCCCTAAGGTGGAGGGTATAAAAATAAAACTAAATTTTGTTTGAGCCAAATCTAAAATACCCTTCACATGTACATATGAAATGTGGGCGTGGCAGGTCTTTGATTATATCCTTTAATAATGGAAAGACAAACGTAGTATACCTGCCATCTTATGTGTAGGGTATAAAAAAAATAAATAATTTAGATTCAATTCGTAACACATGCTTAGCGCACACTCGTAGCAGAGTCAAGAAAGAAAAAACCACATCAACAACAACAATAATATATTTTCATTTCAAACGTAATAAATAACTTTTATGCGTGTTTTCAAAGTAAATGATATTTAATAAAATTGCGCAAAATTGTATAAATGATTAATGAACTCTTTAGCCGATCACTCTGTACAGCATAAATGTGTATACATTCCCATATACGGTCGGCAAGCATGCATATACATAAATTTTCCAGTGTTTTGCTGTGAAAATTATATGAGAAATAATTTATTGGAGAATGGTGTGCGTATATAGGTGGGCGTTGAACAATTAGCCATTGACGGAAGTTAAGCATACATATACCAAACAAAACAGAATCACACTCTCACACACAAACAAACGAATAATTATATATTTGATTTGAGAATTATTTTAACCGAAATCCGTTTTTTTTTTATACGTTTGACTCTATTTGTGGTTAAATTCGTTATAAGTGTGCTTGTTTGTATGTATGTATGTCATACGGTTTGTTAGCATAAGCGCTTAGGGTACATAATGCAACCTGACCAAAGTAATTACCGGTACAGACGTTCAACCAACAGTTAGGCTACTGGTTGGTGTTGCTTAAGCATTATCTGGGTAATCTGATAGGTTCATGTTGTTATTGTTATTATTGTATTTTTATAATACTTTATGCCTTCAATTCGTTTCACTCGTATTTTATGGCAAATTATTCAAGTATGAAAATAAATTCATAACAATAAAAACAAAATAAACAACAAAAAATATTTATTTACTTCTCTTTACCTGAATCTCTACCCATACCAGTACAAGTTATTACTCGTTTTCCTTATTCTGGTAATTTAATCTGTACATATTTTTAATAATGTTTTATGGTCTAGTTTTTTTTTTTTAAATATATATATTTTTTTTAAATTTTTATCATTCAAAAAGGTTTGTTTCATCTTTTATATGGAAATTTATTTTTATATGTTTTTCATTGTTTAGTTGGTAATAAAGTTTAATCAATTTTTGTGGTAGCCCAGGATAGTTTTAAATAGCCAGCATTTTGATTAAGTTGGCGATGAATCATTTAGTTTTAAAGCATTGCCAGATCATATCGCCCCCCTTTTTAAATACCATTTTTTATGTCTGTCTGTTTATGAATTATAGCAGTTTTAATTGGAAATGAAAAAAATTAAAGTATTTTATAAAAAAAAAACATCGCCATTCTATGTGAAACTGATATACTCACGATTTAGTTTGTTTACAATTTATGAACTGTAACATTATATATGAGTTTTGTTGAATAAGTATAAAATTTCCACTTGTATAAATTATAATTTAAAATTAAATTAAGTATAACAATATAACAGTTACATGTATAACAGTTATATGTATAACAGTTTAATTGTGTTTGATTTTAACTATTGTTTGGAAAAGTTTATAAAAGCTATATTTTATGTAAAACAGTTTTTATTATAATAAAATATTCAAAGGTTTACACAGTTGAAGGGTTGTGTGTATATTTGTACATGTACATGTATGGTTTCGCAGTTGTTTTCTAAATAAATAGAAATAAAAACAAGTAAAACACCTAAATTCTGTTTAAAGCAAATCTAAAATACCCTCCATATCTACATAGAAACGGTGAGCCTGGCTTTTAACCCATTTTGCCTATTTTATATACCGATCTGCGTGCAAAAAGTAAATCTCTCAAAATTTACGGCCGTGAAAATACCAACAACAGAGAGACACACGGACATACATTTCTAGATTGACCCAGTTTTTGATGCTAATTAGGAATATTTATACTTAATGGGTGTTGCAAACGGAATGACAAACTTAGTATACCCTTTTCTTATGTGTAGGGTATAATAAAAACAAACCCTAAGTACAAGTATTATCTCCACACTTTACTCTAATCATGCACATAATATGCTTCGTATGGGGAAAGCGCGTGAATAACAGTTTCTGTGTGTTAACAGCACTTGTCATTAACTTTTATTCTTATTTAAATGATGCATCTTGACGTTCGGATGCAGTTATTTTATTTTTTCCAATTTCTTAAGCATCCCTTTTACACATTTACTTCGCATCTCTACTTTACCCTTCTTCTACTACTGTTCCCACGCACTGTATTGTAACAACATCATCATCATCGTCGTCATCTTCTTCTTTTTCTTTTCGACATGAAATTCTGTTGGTTGAGTAATATTTCTTGTTGCCTTAACCGCCATCAGCAATTTTTCCCTTCAATTTAACGAAACGTTAAAAATTTATAGCCAAACGGATAGGAAATTGTGTGAAAGAGTTGTGCCTCAAAAAGAGAGAGAGAGGGAGAGAAAGGAAGGAAGAATGAAAGACTAAAAAGAAAATAATTTCAATTCGGTTTAAAATGATTTTTTAAGATATTGCAAGATTTGAGAAGTTTTATATAAACGCAGTTAAGTAGCCAGCTGATGAAAGCCATATTATTATATTCATCAACATGTGTATATACGTCGGATACCCCACAATCATAATCATGGAATACTAAGTCGATCTACATAGTCATTTGTTTCTGTCCATCTGTCCTTGGCTCTCCTATGATAATCACTCACTTGGTCGCAAAAGTTGAGATATCGCCTGCTAAATGGGCAGAAATGTTAGAAGTGGGCGTGTTAGGTATAAATTATGCCTTTTAATAGTGTATAATATTACCTATCAGCTATAAAGTCGGATTTTACGGATATGCGAACTTTCATGTCTAGATCAACTCAATTTTTGATGATGATATAGAATGATGAGAATATATACCCTTTAGGGTCCTTGATGGAGTCTTCTGGATGTCGCAAAGGGAATGACAAACTAAGCATACTTTGGGGAAGGTTTAAAAATGTTACAAAAGATAACAAATGACACAAAAAACAAAACAGAACGATGGCGAACGATGTAATTGTTCATTACATTACGTGTATTTACATACAAGATTTCCTTCCTCTGTAAATCAGTTATAACTGTTTTACAAGTTTTACAACGAACATTTACGAAATACTCATAAAAACCAAAAAAGGCTTTAAATAATAAAAGCAGCATATTTCTAAGAAGGCGGCTTTGCTTTACACTTAACAAATGAAACACAATAAAAAAAAAAAAGAAACCGTCACTGGTGATGTTATCAGGTTAAGTGTGTCATGTTTAAAAGCTGTGTTGTTGTACTGTACTGCATGTTACAATACAGTGCGTGTCGGACAACAACATTTTATGCGTAAAGCATGTAAAGCATTATGATTGGACCATAACATCTGTGCATCTAAATATCTTTGTATGGAGATGTGAACTGAATGAATGAGAATCATTATTATACCGCCTGTTACTGGCGGCGGCCACTTGTATGGTGTCAAAAATGTCAACTTGGTAATGCATCTTCTTCTTTTATGGCAAAGTAATTTATCTATGATGTTTCAAAGAATAGAAAAAGTGATGACTCGTTCATTTTTAAGTGTATGGTGTTGAGAGAGGAATTTTTTATTTTCTGTTTTTTTTTTTTTTTTAAATTTCTAACAAAAAGAAACATTTCAGTCTAAATTGTTTTTCCACAAAAGAACTTACAAGAGATAAGATTGACTTTTATAAGAATTCAAATTTCAAGGCATTACATGAATTTGAAACTTGTTGTAAAGTTTGACCATAAACACTCAACTTTTAAGAGGTGTTTTTTAACAATAAAAAAATCATAAAATTTTTAAAGCTGTACAATAGTTTATACTTAATAACCGGTTTTGTTCTTTTTTAATTTTTAATGATTTTTTTTTATATAATTTTAATTTACAATAATGTGTATACAGGTAGCTTATATATTTTTTTTTATTATGTTTTATTCGTTACAATACAATTTCAGAAATCATGCTATATTCTTAAATAGTAAGCATTGTTGTTGTTGTTGTTATTGTTGTTGTTTATTTTTAGCAATTTAATTGTTCTTTCTTATAGTGTGACATATAATGCAAATGCAGTAACACGACATGTGTCAAAAATTTGACAACCTTACCAGCTTTATATTTGAAAACGCAATGTTTATGTCAAATAAAATGGTTTTATAAATATAACATATTCTACATAGTATTAAACTAAAGAAACTAAGGCGAATATTTTTAAAAGTTTAAGATTTCCTCTGTTCATTAGGCGACATTTTGTTTCTAAAAAAATACAAAAAAATTTAGCAAAATTTATAAAAATAATAAAATAGGCAACATATATTTATATTTTAATTTAAAAAATGTATATAAATAAATACAAAATATAAATAAATCAAAAATATATAAATATATGCCAAAATATGCAAAATATGAATGCACAATTAAGCATAATAGTTGGATTATTAAGGTTTGGAAATAAGCAACATAAGCAAAATTTAAGCAATTATATACAAATTCATATATATGCACATAAAAAAACATAAAAAATATTTAATAATATTATATTATGCTTTTCTTAAGTTTGGCTGTAAAAAATATATGCAAAATATAAGCAATTACAAAAAAATATGCATATATGCAAAAAATATGCAAATATGAAACAACAAATTAACAAGTACTTGCAAAACACCCTAAAAAAAACCTTTATTTGTGATTTCAATAATCAAATAGAAGGTCAAAATAACAGAACAGGCAATAAACTTTTATTCGGTAAAAGGGTCCGCCATTTTTAATTAAATACAACAACTCGTTATCCTTCTTCATTTGATACACATATTGCATAGATTGCAAAGAATTGTAATGTAACATATGTTGGCCGCTACATTAAATTTACTAAAATATTACTTAGATTAAAACATTCGTCACGTTAAGCCCTTTTTCATGATAAAGGGTGGGGATATAAAACGTCCGCAGTTTTGGGGCGGCCACCGTAACAATCTGTCTTTGAAACCTTTCAAATTACTCAAAAACAATTTATTGTTTTACAAAATGTTCTACAATGCGTCATATCACAATAAACCTTCTCTCACGCACTTTTATCATCTTTTATAAATCTTTTCAGCTACCAAAGTAGTTTAACTCACAAAATATACATAAAGGTTATATTAAAAAAAAAAAAAAAAAAATTAACAGCAAGTAGTAATAAAAAAATTCTTGAAAATAAAATCCCTATAAATCACAATTTTAATTTTTATCTTTAAAAAAACAACAACAACAACAAAAACATTAAAATTTTATGTACCTACCCTTCTTACAGTAATTAAAAATATACAAAAAGTGTAGCTTTACACACTAAAAATACTGACACCGTCACTGTGACTGCGTTAAAACATTAATTTCTGGTTCATGTTTTCTTTTACACATCCACAGATAAAAAGTATTAAAAAAATATATATATATAAAATTCCTTAACACCAAAAAGGTTACACAAAGATTGTTAACAGCTTTAAAAATAAAACGTTTCATTAAAAAAAAAAAAATACGGAAATACATATAAAACAAATATATTTTTGTTATGATTTGCGAGAAAACTTTAACAGACATAAAAAAAATTTATGAAAGATAACAATAAAAAATATTTAATTACAAAAGTTGAATAACAATCATTGTTGAAAATAATTGGGAGGAGATTTTTATAAAAAATTTTATATATTTTCTTAATAATTATTACATTGTAGTGAGACTTTAATCTTTCAAGTCCGTCAGTCTGTCTTTTAATTTCATATAAATTAGCAAGTTACAGGTTGCATTTTTAGAGATATTTCGATTGAATTTGGTACAAAAACTGATCTAAAAAAGAACCAAATTGGAGCATTTTTAGGACCTCTCTTTATATTAAGGTTTTGTTATCAAGTAAGTCTCCAAGTGGCAAAAAAAAAAAACCGAAATTTTTAATATTTTTTGACAATAAACCGATCAGATCAATTTTAGAACCCAATAATCTACAAAGTGTCTTAACTCCCTCTTACTAATACATCTCATGGGCAAATAGGATTAATAAGTATAATATTTGTTGGGTGCAGCATTTCCGCCTTAGGAGTTACAAGCATACAGGGTTTAATAAATGTAAATACTAAAATTGTCGGTTATAACTGACTATAACATTTTCTCTTGTTTTTCAAGAGTTAATAATGATTCCATAACTGTTCATATAACAGTTTTTAAAACCCAAATATGACAAATATTCATACCTTTGGGAATAATGTTGTTCATCAATGTCAGCTATTCAGTACAAGACAAATGACATATTATATATATTACAAAGTATGAAACAGATGAGCACACGAAAAAATGAATAAAACAAAAACATAATGCGACAATTATTACCTTGATATGCCTAAAAATAATAGCTGACATTCTAGTAAGGAAATATAGAACAAAACTTTTACCAAAACACGAACAGTAAATAAATGAAGAAATAAATAATTTAATTTTTATACCATCTATAAGATGGGGGTATACTAAGTTTATCATTCCGTTTGTAACACTCAGAAGAAGGAATTCCTTAAATATATATTATGTTATAAAAAAATTGATAAAAAATTTAAAATTTTATAAAAAAAAAATCACAAAAGTTTATTTTATAAGAAAAACTATCATTCCCAAAAATATTTAAAAAAATACCCAAAATATCCACTTTATAAAATTTAAAATTTAACACAAATACTTTTATTTTTTAAGAATTTTAACAATTTTCTATAATTTTTTATTTTCAGATATTTCACCAACCAACGAAATTTCGTGCTTCAATATTGAAAAAAAGAATTTTAAGGTAAGTTTTAATTTTTTTTGTTCGAAAATTCCTAAAGTATTAACTTTATACACGTATATGTTTAAAATGCATATTTTACTTATTTATTTATCGCCTGATATCACAACTCCCTCTCATCAGACATGTTGATGCTATAGATGGCTATCCCTTGACATGACATGTAATCTACCGTAAAAATAATCGTTCACAATATTTATTAGCTGTAATTTTTAAATTACAAGAACAAAAAATGTAGAATAATGAATGCGTAACCCTTCATTATTAACAACTTAATTTGCTTTTTGGGTATATGACGAAAATTTATGGTTTCAAAAAAAAAAAAAACCAAAAACGCTACAAAAATTAAGTCTTACTTTAAAAAATCATACTTTTGAAATATTGTGCTTATGCACTTATATTATGTTATTGTTTTTGTTGTTGTTGTTTTTTGTTTATTGTGTTGTATTAGCCCCACCCAGTAGGTCAGCAACACCCATATGATGGACACGCTCTTGAGCTTGGTGAACTGCTATCATAACACAACAGCTCAACTCAACCCAACCTCATATGTGTCATATAATAATCGCACTTCTGATATGACCGACACTTACGTCTTATAGTTGTTGTTGTTATTGTTATCTTTCTCCCTTTTTTTTTCTTTCTTTTTTTTGTTATAAATTTGCGGTTGCGTGGGGGACTTACATGTCATACTTAAATATTGCTTGAGGTGTACACAGAAAATGTTGTTGCCGTGTGCTTGTCAGTTTATTATTTTTTTCCCTTTCTCAACCTCTCTCTCTGCCGTTGTTTAAATTTCTTAATCCATCTTTAGTCGTTTTATTGCTGATTTCTTTTTCTTTCCGTCACATTTAGCTGTTCAATGAACTAATTTCTTTCTTTCAGTTTTTTTTTTTTTTGTTGTTCTGTCTTTTTTTGCGGTTTCCATTGTTTTCGTTCGTGCTTAAAGTGAAAATTGTTTTTAAACCCAAAACAGTTAAAATATATCTTTTTTCCTTTTTTTGTGTGGTATCTTCTCTTACCGGTAATTTGCGGAGATTATTTTATAAAGAATTTTGTATTTTTGTTTGTGTTTTTGTTTTTGTGGGACAAAGTCATAAAGCGGTTTTGTTACTTTATTATCTCTTAAGGACTATTTTAATTTTTTTCATTTTGTTTTTCTTTCACACTCATAAAATGCACATTTATCATAAGAAGATGATTTATAAAAGTTTCAGGATAACAGTGGGTTGATGGGAGAATAATTTGATTGAAATTACGGCTATTGAGAGATCATAAGAATTAATGGAGACCTTCTTTCTACACACATAAAAGTTAAAAGTGTTTTAATTTTTATAAAAAAACATTCCCAATGTTTTTTAGAAAATTCCCCAAAATCTCCAAAGTTACCAAATTTTGTTTGGAGATTAACATAATTTAAGAGACTGTTCATTAATAAATAAATTTGAAGAAATCTTTTAAAAAAAATTTTTTTAATAAAAATTCCCAATATATTCAAAGTTACCAAAGAGTGTGTGGGGACCAATTCAAAGTTTTCAAAAATGTGTCAAATTCTATTAATATTAAAATTTTCCAGATAGTGTTTGACAGTGACACAGATATTGTTTAAAACTCTATTGTTGTTGCAGTTATTGTATAAATGTTTGTTCAGCTTAGGTGTCACTTTGTCAGTTGTTTGTAACACTTCATTGTTCACACAATCGATTTGCATTACATATCGATATTAAACTAAGCCAACAGATACTATATGATATAAAATGTAAAACACGTTTCTTATGTCATTGCTATTGTTGTTTATTATTGTTGTTGTTGTTAATGCAAAAAGTCTACTAGTTAAGCCTATTACCGCCACAAATAAATCATATAATTAAATACAATTCGATTAGTGGTTGAAATGCCACTTAGGTTGCTTAGATATAAATACAAATGTTTGTATGTGTGTACAAGTCGATGGCCTCACCTTTAAAATACATATAAATATAATTAATATGAATGTAAATTCAATATATTTCTATTTTAAAATAACAAAGGTAACAAGTTAAGGAATGTGTCAGACGTGGAAGGCGATTATTAGTATATTGTGAAAGATATATGAAAAAACTTTTATATAGACGGACGGATTCTAATCAAAATATTGGATTGACTTTCGCGGCTATGTGGGCACATTTTCGTTTTAGTTGTAACTAAACTCAGCAAGGCTGTGATATATATATCTTTGTTATCCCCTGCTCTACTTGTATAACTTTTTAAGTTTATGTAGATGTTTGGTACTCCCGAACACTCATATTCAATTAATACCCACTTTCTGCATCAATTTCATCATGTCTGTCTATACGTCCATGTTTATGTAAATTTATGCTTAAACCACAAATTTCACTTTTACAGATATTTTAATATAATTTGATATATAGATAAATTATGTTAGGACTCTTTTCCTTGTAAGCTTCTTATATTAAAAAAAAAACACACTTTATATGGCGAAAATTTGCAATTCTTAATATTTTGTGGTAAAATTTAGCGAAGATTATTTAATTAGCTTAATAATTAACTGTACCAAATTTGGATATGATCGCATCATTTTTAGAACCTCTTTCCATATACGTCTTATTTACCAAATGCCTCCAACTCAACTAATTATAAAATTATGGTAGGGCCTTAAATGATTAGATATAACCATCAATAACATTTTCATTTATTTTCAATATTTATAAACTTATACAAAATTTAAACAATAAGCATTAAAAGAGGACAAGAATTAAAAAAAGAGTGCTTTTAAATTGTAAAACACACCATTCAGCAGCACCATCACTTTGAATATAAAACAAAAACAACAACAACAAAAACAAGAAAAGAAGAAGTTCTTAAAAATGATTTATGTTAATGTGTCTTTGTAGACAGTTAACATAAAACCAAGACAATTTTTTTTGTTATATTTTTGCAACAGCACCAACAGCAGCCTCTTGTCTCCGCTGTACCTTTTTTAAACGTTTTGTTGTTATTATCTGCCTTGTATAATATTCTGCTGTGTTCGGTTGTATGAGTATCTCTTCCCCCCCTCCCCAAATACTGCTTGAAAAGAAGCTTGAAAATTGTTTTCATGTAAAACGATAAATGTTAACAGTTGGATACCAACCAAATCGAAATGAATGACTTAAATGACAATGAGAAGCAAAAAAAAAAAGTATGAGGAAATAAAAGTAAAGCAAAAAAAAAAAATAAAAAAATAAAAAAAACAACCAGCAGCAACGTCAATTAATGATTTTAAGTAGAAAATGTTAAAGAAAGACTTTAAAGAAATTAAAACATAAAATAAATAAAACAGAAAATGTCTCTATTTGGAGGTGATAGTGAAAGGTGGCTCACAATTATCATAAAGTGTAATTACGAGGTTTAAAAACAAAAACTTTTTTTATAACATAATAAGATTGTGTGTCGGAAGCTATTCATTAGCTTATAATAATGTAAATGATTTACTTTCTGAAGGCATTCAAGTATAAATGTCCCTCCGTCCGTCTCTCTTATCTGGGTTCTTATGCTTCAGGATTTTTGTTATATTACAAATTATTTGTTCAAAAACATAAAAAAAAATAGCTAAAGGCATAAGTTTGTAGCATTTTCTTTACTAATTGGAAACATTTTTTTCTCTTATTTTAAATAATTTTTTCCAAACCAAAATTGTGCCATTTCGACCGATAACTTATTTTGACATTTAGTAAGCACGGTAGGTACCTGATTATGTCCATGTATTATATATTAACTAAAAAGTTGGATTCTATGGTAAAACAAAACTGGGCGTGGCAGATATATGATTACGCCTTATATAGTTTATATTATAAATCAACGAAGTAGTTGGATTCTGCTTCGAATAAGATTTTTTGTCAATTGTCAAACATCGATAAAGAAACTAAATATTTATGATATATGTTTAAACAAGTTTCATGAGCTTAATTTGGATAAATTATTGATAGATTTTAGACAATTGTGGGCGTGTTTCTGAACCAATTTATAATAGAAACCTACGTACATACCTTAAAAATGTTTGAACAAAGTTTTAGCTCAAACTTTAAAAATAAAGTTTACAGAAATCTTTCTAAAAACAGACGGACATGCTTAGATTAATTTAAGTTTAAAGGCTTATCAAGAATATATAGTCTGGGTAGGGTGTCTAATGCTTTCTACCAAGTGTTACGAATGGAATCCAAAAAAACAACTTTCAAAAATTAGTGGAAATCTTGCTGGTGGTTGTTCAACAATAAAACAAAAAATGTTTTTCTTTATGATTTATTTCATATAGTTTTCATATCATTTCTTGCTTTTTTTTTTTTTTTGTTCAACTATAACTTTTTTATATGATGATACATTTTTCTTCCAAGTTTCATATATTTTTAAAATTTTTTTCTTCCAAACATTTCTTGGCCTCCGCATACTACGCCACCACAAAAGAAAAGGATATTTTAACAACAACAAAAAATACTGTCACGTATAATTTTGTAAAATTTATTTTCATTTCAAAACTTATCTTAAAAATGTCATCGCGGCTCTCATTTCATACCCTACTTGGGCAGTTTATGTGTTAAAAAATTTTATTCATGAACCGCGCCGTCTCGACAAATATATTATTTGTGGTGTTTGGTTTTTTTTTTTTTTGGGCGAGGGGGGAAGGGGGTTCAAGCAACACACAACCCAACAAAAGGAACAACATTTTTAATAATTAATATGAATGAGTTAAAGTTAAAGTATATGCTTAAGAATCTCAGCAAAAATTCTGGCCATAGTCCAGTAAGATGTTGATAAAGAAACGTTGATGACGACGATGATGATAATAATAATGATGATGTGTTGTTATTGTTATTATTATTAATGTTATTGTTGTTGTTGTCATTTTTATTAGTGAAGATGATGATTAGAGAAACCCCATGTGGTGCATATTGTGGCACATAAGTAACATCATGTGGTCTCCAATTCTTATATTTCGTTTTCTTTTTTATTTTTTTTTTTTTTTGTACATCCAAACCTAGTGAGAGATACGCTTTCTTATCTTGTTTAACGTCCGCCAATGGTAAAATTGACAAGTCCAAGAAGGCACTAAATACAAAAACAAAATACAAAAAAAAAAGTCATCTTTCTCTCTTTTGCCTTTAGCAGCAGCAAGTAGTATTGCTGCCTTACTTGTTAGGTGGTTTGTTTGTTTGTTTGCTTGTATTCAACTGCATGTTGTTTCCTTTTCCATTTTTTATACCCTACACATGAGATGGATGATAAACTAAATTTGTCATACTATTTGCAACACCCTATGAAGTATATATATAATCTTGATCAGCATCAAAAACTAAGTCGATTTAGACATGTCCGTTCGTGCGTTTATGTTTGTTGTTGCAATTGTCACAGTAGGAAATATTAAGGAATTTGAGCTGAAATTTGACAAAATCGGTAAAAAGTCACGCCCACAAACGACAAAAATTTTATTATCTGCCACAAAAATTTAGCTAAGAAGTTTAATTTTGTTAAACTTATATAAAGTAACTCCATCCATAGAAATACAAAAAAGGGGCGTAGTCAGTTAACAGTTATGTTGACAATTAAAAAAACTTGAGTTGAAAGCTGATACAATTACAAGAGATAATTAGGTACTTGCCACGCCCACTGTTTGTATATTCATGTGAAGAGTATTTAAGATTTGTTTTAAGCCACATTCAGCTTTCTTACTTGTTATTAT
Organism: Ornithomya fringillina; assembly: GCA_963978525.1. Classification (NCBI taxonomy): domain Eukaryota; kingdom Metazoa; phylum Arthropoda; class Insecta; order Diptera; family Hippoboscidae; genus Ornithomya; species Ornithomya fringillina. Next base: position 19,327,187 of record OZ021694.1, on the reverse strand, counting down.
TAGTTTTATTATTTGTTTCGGAACCATCTTGTATTTAATACCAATTTGCCCTCAAAACAGATATAAAAACTGTCCAAATATTCTTAAAGTATTTTTATTTTTCTTTCATTTCATATCATTTTTTGTATTTTTTTTTTTTTTTTTGTATAGTTTTTGGGGAAATAAATTTATTTTGTGTGGTGTAGAATTATACCAACAAAATGTAATTTTTTTTTTTTTTATTATTTATTTATTTTGGTTTGTACAGTATGCATGTATTGGTTATAAAGGTTTTCGTGTTTTGAATTTCGTTGCTTGTAATTCATGAAAATGTCAGACAGAAGTTTCAAATTTCATGTTTGACTTATGACAGTTTTACCTGATAACTGAACTCAACTCCACTCAACTCAACTGAACTGAACTGAACTAAACTAAACTCTCTCCCTCAATGCCTTCCTGGCTATATAATTGTTCTTGTTTGTATTCGGTGTGTATGTGTGTGTGTGTGTGTGTGTGAATATGTTTTTGTTGCCTTCTAAATAATATATTTTCTTGTCATACTTAGTACATGCATACATACACATGAAATGATATTAATGTTACTCTATTAAACAACTCAACACTGAAATATATCATTTACCCCCAAAAATAATAATAATAAGAACAATACCAACAACAAAAACAATTCATATATGTACAATATTTCATGATAATAAATGAGATGAATTATATAAACTTTTGTCAAAACAGTTTGAAATGACCTTAAAAAAAACCTAAACTTCTGTCACTGGGAACAGTTTTCTAAACAAAAATCAAATATTTGTTAAAATCTTGTTATCTTGAATATATACATAAAATCATTTCGTGAGAAACATTCTTGGCAATATATGGTATTATGGTAACTATGAATCATTGATCATAACACAGTGGTATAGTTTTGTAAACTTATTGTACAGCTCACCTTGATTTGTACATAAATAATAATTTATTCCAACCATTTTTTTTGTTTTGTTTTGTGGGGTTGAGAATAATTTTTGCCAGAATATATACTAATTCGATTTATGTATATAATTAAGAAATTTTATAATAAGTTATTGTTTCTAATGAATTAATTAAGGAGTAGTGGCAGTAGAACTTACATCATAGGCTATGTAAAGTTCACCCCTTGGTGACAGCGTTTTCGACCATGCACTACCAGCGATTTTACAGCCCCCGCGAATCTCCCACAAGGGGGCCTACCCGAAAGTACGTACTGGCAAGAATCTCGGGTTCGTAGACTCCAGTACCCCGCGGTACCAAACTTAGTCTTTGGTACGACTGTCGATCATTTGATCTCCCAACTTCGGACAGCCTATTGCCCATGGGTTGGTATCCCATTTATCCTAATATAAATTGCTTTTTGCATAATACTGTTGCCCCGTGATCCTTGGAAGAAGCACCTATGCCGGTACTCCGTTTCAGGGCGGGACCCAAGGAGTAGTAGCAGTGGGATCAATTGCGCTTTGTATGTTTATGTTTTTATAAATATTTAAGTAGTTTTTTACAATTTTGGGAACAGCTTTTGAAAGCCGCCATTTAGCATAATAATAATCTGCTAATAAGATTTTACTTTTCAAGTTAACTGATATATATCTCAAGAGCGTGATTGAAATTTTTGAATTTTTGAATGTTTTGTGTTCGTTTTTTTTTTTTTTTTTGGTCATGTTCAGTCTTATACGTTTATAAAAAATATGTAAAAAGTCGAAATTTCTTAATTTGCATTCATTTTTGCTGCATTTCTCTTTCTTACACATTTTACATATTTTTGTTCAACCACGTCACGTTCCATGTAAATAAATATAAATGTTTATTATTATTTATATCGAGTTTACGTATGAACCAAAACCCTAAAAAAAGTGAAACAATAATAAGAACTATGCTTAAGTTGTTCTCTTTTTTTTTCCTTCTTTTTTAAATTTTTATCTGGAAACCCCTGGAGCTGTTTAAAACTACTTTACCAGGAGAGCAAGAGTGTAATAAAATTTTTAATATATTACTGAGCCAAGTTAAATCATTATGGCATAAATAGCAACAACAACAAAAAAACAACAACAACAACAACAACAACAACATGAAGACATGTAACATGGACAGACATTTGAACCATTCACTCATTGGCCGGATTAATAATAAAATGTTCCCTTTTTTCGGGCCTTTTCTTTCAGAGTGCAAATATGTTTGTTTCTGTTGTTGTTGTTGTTGTGGTTGTTGCTTTTTTAGACAATCCTTATAAATTTGTAGCTCATTTATATGCAAACGTTGTGTTGTTTGTTGTATGGTGGGTTGGTGTTATTATCACATTATGAATATGACGGTTCGTTGTTTAAATTTACTCATTATACTTGAATGTATGGTACAAACAACAACAACAACAACAATAAAAACATATTTTATTTTAATAACAACCACATTAAAACATCAACAAATTTTTATATTCAAGTTAATTTAACAAAACACACCGACAAACACACGAAATGACCTAAAGGCCCGAAATATGAAAATAAGACATTTAAGCAGATGCATTTTTGCGGTTACTGTTATTGTTATTGTTGTTGTTACGTAAATATGTTTATGTAATATGTAAAAATTTTGGGGAGAAAATAAGTGAAATTTTGCATAAATCAATTTTAATTAGAGGAATACAAGAAAAGCAACACGTAGCTACTGAACATACAAACACATATTCCTTATTCAAAAAAAAAAAAGGTGGCCAGTAACATCGACAGTGACGTAAAGCAATTTTTCATTCACATAAATAAATTTCTGCATAACTTTTCAAATTTTAAAGCTTTTGAAAAAATAAAGAGAAGAAAATTTGTGGAGCTGCTTATAAAATGTTCGCTTAAAATTATGTTTCCAAGTGCTTGAAGCGCCTTTTTATATTAGATGCATAATTATATATATCTTAAATGAATTATTAACATAATTTATGAACAACATACATGCGACATTAAATGCATTTCAATTTCAAGCCAAGCCAAATCAAGTCAAGTCTACTGAAAACACTAAATGTTCCAAATAATTAATTAAGTCCACGTTATCTTAGGATTATGTGAAAAATCATACGATTGCATGAAATGCATTTTTATGTGTGTATGGTACATATGTACCCATTAAGTTTTACTGAAATTTTATGGAAATATTTCATTTATAATTAAAACAACAACAATCACTCTTATGTAGAAAAAAAAAAAACGCGAAAACCAGCTCACATCACACAACCTAACAATAGACATAAGTTAAGGTGATGTATGAGTGTTACGTATGCATACAAGTATGTGTGTACTGTGATTACCACCAAACTCTTACGCCTAGCAGTAGCTAGTTGAAGGCGTAACAGTGACCAAAAACAAGCAACATTTTTTTCATTTGCTTTTGTTAGTAACTGTGACCGTAGCAGCATGAAATAATAGGCAGTAGCTGTCTAATGTTTATACACACACACACACACACACACACACATCTATTAAGACCGTATCTCTTGTTATATGTAGTGTTATGTTTATTTTATTTATACGGCTGTATGGAAAGAGGTGTGGCTGAGTGACTGACTAGGTCTAGCAGTCTTGGCTTTGCTTTACATTCAATAAAAGTTCTTTGCTTTGGATATTTTATAGCAGGGGCGTGTATGTGTTGTACCTGTGTTTAAATGTGTCTATGTATATGTCTAGTCTTTCTTGTTGTTGTTATTGTTGTATTTTATAAATACTTACGGGTCTAATAACAGATTTTTCTAAAAGATAACAAAAATGTTTATTGAATATTAGCATTATTTTGTATAGCCGCTCATATAATATATGTGCATGTATGCATGCATGTATATGTGTGTGTGTGTGTGTGTGATTTTTATAAAATATCGGTTAAAGGCACGCTCTGCTGCCAGCAAGTTAACTTTAATCTGATTTCATTGAAATGTATTAAAATTTTGTTGAAACATGAGTTAGCAAAAAAAATGTCAGTTAATAAGACACTATAGTTACACTATGATTTACAAAAGTAACAATTATAGTTAGTTATATACGACTTTTTAATACTTTACATCACTTTATTGCACAGTTTCTTCCATAATTATTTTAGTTGTAAGAGTAAACGCTAATCATTGCTAAATAAACCATTATATGGAGAGGGGTTCTAAAAATAGTTCGATTGGGTTCAAATTTGGCCAATTAAGCACTCTTCACAAAATATTGTCAAAAACTATTAAGAACAATTTTCATCATATAAATTCTTCTTTTTAAATGAGAGAAGATTAACCAATGTAAACTATTTTGAATAGTGAAAGCCTTTGCAACAAAATATAACCTTGTACCGAATTTAATCAAAATATCTCAAAACATGTGGCCCAAAACCTTACACTTATAAGGAAAGACAGACGGGCATGTTTAAATTGATTCCGAATGTTATGATGAAACATGGATGTCTCTTCACCCATCAAACAATGCCACAAACTTAACATACTAGAGCTGTAGGGTATAATTATTATAATTTTACCACAGCAATGGAGACGACAAACTAAACTACATAAAAACGACCACTTAACTAATTGATGTTTGAGACAATTGTCATATTCTTATCTAGACAACGGCATCATATCGGAAAACAAATTGTTTTGATAGAGTAAGAAAAAAACTATGTTTAAAACAAAAATCCATATCAAAAAAGAAAAAAAATTAATCTAAATAAAAAATTAAAAAAATTTTTTTAATAACAACAAAATGCAAATTTAAATATTTTTTCCATTTATTTAAAATTTATATAACATTTGAATAGGTTGCAGGCGCTTTTTTGCTAGTTGAGCGTTTATAGAAAAAAAAAGAAAGAAAATCTGAATTTACAACATGAATAAAATGAAATAAATGCATACGGATACCATTTAACATTTTTGATTACACATTCATAGTTTTATGGACAAATAAATCAAGTTTTTCAATTTTCTGCTATTTTGTTTCTCTTTTAATTTGCATGGTGTTGTTGTTGTTCCTAACCTGAGGCCACCAAATCAACGCATAATAAACACACATGTGTATGAGTGTTTGTTAACAAATACATCTAATTTAGCTGCCTGAATTCATGTTTATTGTGTTGTTGTTGTTGTTATTATTGCTGTTACTGCTCTTTCTCTATCGCTGTTCACTAATCTACATCAGTGAACACATACATATGTTTAATAACAGCTCCAACAAGCTCTAGTTGCACCTAAATCATATTGAAGCACATCCACTATACACCCCACTCACACACACAATCACATACACTCAAACATACATATATATTCATCAGTCAGGCACTTGCTCTAACGCATTTATATGTACTAGTATGCACACGTAAGTGGGGCGGTATAGACGAAACATGTATACAAATAATAATAACAACAACAATAACAACAATAACAAATTTATTGATAACTACAGCTAGATAAAAATGTGTTCTGCTTTTTATGCGCATACACAGACCGTATAAAGACGCAAAATTGTTGTTGTTAGCAAATCAAGTAAAGAAAGTAAATTGTTTATAAGGTAATGGTCGGCAACTAAAATTCCCTTTGGGCAATAGAATTTTTATATGCACTAAAAGAAAAAGAAAAAAATAAGAAGAAAAAAAAACTAAACAAATAGAGGAAGCTTATATTCCATACATATTAAAACATTATTTAAAGAATAAATGCTTTTTTTTAAATAAAACATAAAGAGAAAAAAAGAATGAAGAAAAAAGATAGACAATAGTGATGAGGTAAATGAAGAGTACCAGAGATATAGTAAACAAGAAAAGTAAATAACTAAAAAACTATTTTTTACATAATTCAAAACGTATAACAGTTTAGTGTATAACAGTTACAAGTATAACAGTTTTAAATTTTTTATATTCACCAAAGTAAAGAGAAATGTTTAACATAACGAGTAAGATTAAGTATTAATAGATATTATATAAGTAAAGCGTATGACAGTTTATATTAGTGTAAAACAGTACATGCTAAAAATTCTGTAGAAAAGAAAATTTGTAATAAGTGGAATATAAAATTTTTATAAAATGAAATATGACAGTATAACAGTTATATATTATGTATAACAGAAAACCATATAGCAGAAAAATAAATCTAGGCAAAGCTCTGGAATTGTGAAATATATATAATAAATAAAAATTTCCTTTTGCTAGAATAAATAAATTACTTCATGTTTGTATAGACAGCTACCATTGTACCAAAGGTTCAATCACTTTAGTATACCTTCCTTATAAAAGTCTGCACAAATTGTATATGTAAAAAAAATGCCACTAATTTTTAATTGAATATTGCATAACACTTTAAACTACTCGTATACATAGTCCCACACCAAAGTAACAACCACAACAACAAAAACCGGTAATCAAAAAAAGAAAAAGACGCTGCTGTTGTTGCACCATATTATTTGCACCTGAATATGTCAAAAGTGCAGTAACATGGTAATTAACCTCATATGCACACCAACACATACACGTACACACACACCTTTAAACGTGTAGATACGTATGCATAAGACCGACCCACCATAATTACAGCAATTCCATTTTCTTTTTAGTTTTTCTCTTTTTTTTTTTTTATTATTTAATTTTTTGGTCATCGTAAAGATCACAGAGCAAGAGATGACAATCGTTATTTCAATGAAATAGTTTTAACATAACAACCGTTAGTTAGAGTTCTTAGAAATAGATTTAAAATAATGTGATGGCAAGATAAAGAAAATTAGAAGCTAACATACCCACGTACTATTATACAACAACAATAACTACTAGTAATGTTAACTATTTTTTTAATACATGATTCAATTATATGAGATTATATTAATGTTCATGCGTCTTTCGTGTGAATTTCTCTATAAAAAATTGATTATAAAGAAAGAAAAATTGCAGAATTTCTATATGAATTTTTTTCTTTATAAGGATTTTTTTTTGTATTAGTCCTAATATGATATTAATTACAAACTAATAGAAGAAGAAAATAATTGCAACAACAAAAATAATAATTAAAAAAAAGTGAATCCCAACAACTAATTAAAAAAATACTATTTAAAAAAGGAAAAAAAACCTATTAAGTGGTTTATATCCATTTATATGTATGTAAAAAAGTTCCCCTACTAGAAATCCGCCATCACACTAAAAATCTGTTCAACCAAAACAAAAGAGAACATATATAGAGTGTCACAATAACAATATTTGTAGCGGCCATATATAAATTACACGAAGCTTACCTGCTTACTTATGCTATTGGCTAATTTACTCGCCGCTGCGAACGATTAGCTAATACCATCATCTCTCTCATTATTGTTATGGTTCTCATGCAAATTGTATGAGCTAAGCATGTGTGAAGTGTTATTGTAATGTAATGGATGCGTTTACCGTTATTAAATGATGGAAAATTATATGGCTGGTTGGAAAGAGAGGGTAAGAGAGTAAAGTTTAACATTATTGAGAGGAGAATTTATTTTTCATGTTTTTAAAGAGTTTCAAGTCGTACACACTTAGATGGTTAATTATTATACAAATATTTCAAATAAAACTATTTCAAAATTAGAAAAGTATATGAATTAAATTTTAATTAAAAGAAAAAGTGAAAATAATTCAACAAAGCGTCTTTGTCATGATCACTTTATTAAAATCTATTTATTTATTTAGTTTGTTTTAATAATAATATTATTCCGTTAATTATTATGAAAAAATATTACAACAACAACAATAACAAGTAAAAAATAAAGCATTTTTCCGTGATATATGTTTAGTTCAGTTGGCACGACAAAAATTCCCTTTTAAAGGTGCTTTAACTCATTTCAAAAAAAAATAATTTTATGGGGTGCATACTACATTTTTCATACGTTATATTTATTTACATATGTTAGAAAATTTGAAAAGAAAAATCAACTTCATTGTTATTATTTTTCTTCAACCTGACTACAATCCCATGACAATTTACAACTTGCTTAACACAAAATTTAATCATATTCTATGACTGCACTCGATTATGTTTATATATATAGTTTTAAATATATGACAGAACTAGAGTAAGCCATCAACTCTATGCATGCTCCACATTTATTGAGGTAAAGTTTGACAAACACACTTGCATTTATATACAAAGGTACAATATATGAATGATACAACTCTTGCCTTATATCTCTATATAAGTAACAACAAAGCCTTTAAATTTTCGTTCAGTTTTCAAACCATGCATGTCTGAGCGGTGGAGACATAGACAAACATAAAAGAAATAAATGACAACATTAAACAATAAAGGTTTATATGTACAAACATTTACTTACAATTTTTACAAATATTTTTGTACATAACAATTATATAAGAATTTTAATATGTAGATATATTATATAAACACTTTTTTTCGTAAGAGAACGCAAAAGAAACTTAAAGACCGAATATGATTAAATGATTTATAAAATATGTTTAAAATTTAAAAATATGAAACGATCGCAATAAAAGAACAAAATAAAGTTTAAAGATCGAAAATGATTAAATGATCGAAAATTTGAAATCAATTAAAATCAAAATCGGTATTTAAAAAAAATTAAAATCTGTATAAAAAAACAGGATGATAAAAAATATAAAGATCGATAATGATTAAATGATGATGGATAAATAAAATCAAATAAAATAAAAATCGATATTTATAAGAAACATTTTAATAAAAATAATTATTAAAAATGTTTGATCAAAAAAATTATAAAGATCATTATATTAATGATATATAAATATAATGCCTCAATTGAAAGATTACTATAAAATTTTGACATATATTTTAAATAAAAAATGTAGTAAAACTTTTTTAATGAAGGCTTAGGTTGACTTTAATAATAATTTTAATCCTTTGTAATCATTTTGACGGTTTAAGATTTAAGATCTATAATGGGTATAAATAATAGTTGTGTGAATTGGGTCATATGGGATTCCTTATTATAAATATTATAATGATTGTTGTTGTTGTTGTTGTTGTTCCTGTTAAATAATGAAACAATCAGTTTGTCTTACATCATCAACTTGACAACCAACAGTATGTGCTCACTCAACTGACAGTTACCGACACAATGGTTGGCAAATATTGTTGCTGTTGCTGTTATTGCTGTTTAAATATGTATTGTGGTTAAGTAGCTAGCAAAATTACAACATTACCATCAACACTAACACTACACACCAACCATCCATCCATTATAACGTAACAAACCAACTTGACTCTTAAGCTACTCGTACTTAACTAACACAACTGACTTTAAAATGAATATATATACATGTGTCCGTATGTGTGTGTAGTTGTTTAGTCTTATTACAACTAAAAGCTAAAAAGCTTAACTTAATTTAATGTTAAATGAGAACGAGGGAGTAGTTGCAGCTAAATAAGGTTTTAAGTGTTGATATTAATGTCATTCTTTTCTTATTAAGGCAGACAGACGGACAGATGAACAAATGCCAACCAAAAACAATTGCAAAACAACAATTGTTGTTTCATTTTTTAAATGAAAAATAAACAAAAGTTCTGTGATGATGATATTCTTTAACTTACAAAAATCTTAATGAAATTGAGAGAAAGTGGTGGGATCATTTAAATACCCTACCCTATCTAGGGGTAAGTAAATGTATTATATTCATTAGTTAAAAGAAAAAAGAGCTTCACAAATGTGTCTCAATTGAATCTGTGTAAATCATTGCCTTATGAAGCCTTTCTTCATAAAGAAATGTTATATGAGGAAGAGTGTTAAAAATGATCCTTTGGGATCCTTAATTCAATTAAGGTCCTGGTAATTTTATACCAAATTTAGTTAGTTTAGGTAGTTTTATACCAAATTTCATTGAAATATTCTGAAATGAGGCAATCTGCAGCTTTTAAATAAATATATAAAGACGGACAGATGGACAAAATTACAAATAAGTGATTCTAAAGTGAATTTAAAAAAAAAAAGATATTCTGAATACATTGTTATATGAAAAAAGTTATTACAAACATTCACATATACTTAATAAATCTTCTATAACTACTGAAATACTTTATAATAACAACTTGTCAGTATGTAGCTTTAAAACTTATAAGGTCGACATCAACATAAAGCAAGTGTTGTTTAAGTTATCTCGTTATACACACCAACAAATATGAAGTATTTTCCTATCTATGCACACACATGCACACAGACATTCAACATTCATTCATTTCTTAGTTTATTTTTTTTTATTCCATTCCATACCATTCATTGTTTCCTACAAACAGCTTCTCATACTTATGTTTAATGTTTGTCACTTATTACGCAGAGTGACAAATCTACAACCACATTATTTATATGTGCGTGTGTGTGTGTGTGTTTGTGTGTGTGTGTGTGTATAAATTATCTACTCTAAACCTCAAATACCGCAAATCTACTCAAAAATCCCACACGTTTTGTGAAATTTCTTCCTCTTCCTATTCTTCTTCCTTTTCTTGTTGAAACGTACAACTAGTAACAATAACAATAACAATAATAATAATAATAATAATAATATGTGGTAAAATTTTCTCACACACAAGTAAAATTTCTCTCTCAAGCATTTTCTTTTTCTTTTTCTTTGTACGGTTATGTAAAGTACACTTGGTGGATGGGTAGCTAGCTACCTATGGAAAGCCATCAAATCTCTTGCATGTCAATGCATAATTATGTCATATTAATTATTATTCATGAATATCAATTATACCAATAACGGTACATTGTTGCTTGTCTTTGCTTGTTTGTTGGCCCCCCCGACCATTCATTTTAACAACAATGTCTAAAATGGTTTATCAAGCTCATCAAATATTGAAACAGTTTTTTCTTTCTTTCTTTTTTTCGCTTTTTCTAATAGTATAATTAAGTTTTATGGTTATGGTTGTTGTTGTTTGTTGTTAAAACACCTCAAAACATAAGACATTGTGTTTGAGTAGAAAATTTAAAAATATAAAATTAAATTTAAAATATTTTCAACAACTTTCTGTGTTTTCCAAGTTTTTCTTTATCAGTTGAATTTTTTTTCTTATAACATTAATAAAATTTACAGTTTTTAATGTTAAATATCAATTACCGTAACATTTTAAATTTGTTATTGTAGAAAATTTTTATCAAAAACTTTAAATTAAAAAATTACAATCAAATTTTGATTTATCTATAATTTCGGAATTTTGCTTATATTTTCAGTTACGTTAAATATTGCAAGATAATCAAAATGGCTGCTTTTCTAGTTCTTTATAATCTCTACGATATGGATGTCAAGTGACAGTTCTGGGTGAGTAAAATCTATTTGAATTTTTCTTAAATCCAAAATGGCGGTTGCTTAAAGATGCTTTATCATTACTCTTACTAAACCATTACAATATGGGTATCAAATGAAAGCATTTTAGGTATATAGTGCTATAAGATATGTAACAATTAACTAAATCCAATATCAAACTCGTATTCTTTACAAGCTAAGTACATCAAATTAAAGCAATTGATGAGTGCAACACACAATAGTAATAAACTATAATTCGGTTTTTTAAACCCAAAATGACTGATTGTTGAGTTTTCCATAATGTATTTGATATGGATGTCAAATGTTAGGGGTTGACTGATAGAATATCAGAAGCTGTGAGGTTTTTAAATAATTTTAATACGCAAGTAAAAAAGTGTTCTATATAGATAAAATATATGCATTCCGTCCGTTTTTTATTATTTTGGAACGCATTCATACCCTTTTTATAAACATTTGTTTCTCTTGAAACCATGACATTGAAATAATTTTGTTTTGCGGATGATATTGTTTATTAAACAACAAAAAAGAACAAATTGTTTACACTCAGCATCTGCTTAATATCAACAACGCTTAAAAACCATATGCACTCTGTTTTCATTCTTAAGAATTGAAAAAAAAAAAAAAAGAATGCTGCTGTTATGTGCAGTATGTTATAATCTTAATAACAAAGACAACAACAACAACAACAAACAACAACAAATAATTAAAAGGCAACCTCAACAAAACCAGTAAACAAAAAATTGCGGTAAGATCACGTATTAAATCTACGATATCATTTAAAAATCACGTTTTTTTTCTTTAGAAATTTTGCCCTTTGTTGTTGTTGTGCATTAACATTAAACAAACATGAGCCAGATTTTAAACGGAAATATAAATAAAAACAAACAATTTATTTGAAATTTGAAACAAATTTAATTTTTTTTTTTTTTTTTGGAGAAAAAAATTTATTTAAAAATTTTTTTAGTTGTAGTTGTTTATTCCTAAATCTGAAATAAATATATGGGTTATTTTATTATTCGTATGTGTTTAACATTCTGCTTTGGAAACAGACATTTTATCAAAAAGATTTACAACCTCTTACAATATATGGCGTTTATATGAAACTTATGACTTGTGCTGTATAATGGATGAGTGACCCAAGTCACCGCCAGTCACCGCAACAAAAGTGACATTTTATGTTTAACCATAAATCTTAACTTTTATTGTTTGTGTTTTTTTTTTCTGCCCGTTTCTGTGTACATTTCTAAGATTGTTTAGTTGATTGCTAGTTGTGTAGTCTGAAGGCTCTCATGATACAATATTTGATGGTTTTGAGTAATTAAATGTAGTTTCAAAATTTTCCAATTTCGTCTTCGTTTTCTTTCGAACGTAGCTTCTGCTTTGGCTTCTGGTCATATAAAATTCTACGGTTAAGATTTATGGCGTTTATTTACTAAGAAAAGATTTAGTTCATATTTCTCTCTCTCTTTCGCTGCATCTCAGTTTTAACAGCTAAATGGGTTAACGCCTTTTTTTTTTTTTTGATATATATTTTACGGTGTATTATAAATTTTGAAATTTTTTTTATGACTTATTTTTTGTTCATCCTTGTGGTATAAAAATATTGTTTTAAAGTTTTTATATTTTTTGTATTTATAAGCAAAAGACTGTGAAAGGTGTGCGTGGTGAAAGGAGTGTTGCTTTCAGATAGTAATAGTAATGTGAGAAAGTTTATTAAGCAATTTTTATATAATTTATAACCACCAATGTGTGAAATTGTAAAAAAAAACAAGTAAGAAAACTAAATTAAGCTTAAGTCAAATCTAAAATACAGTCCACTTCTATACGTCAACGGTGGGCGTTGCAGGTATATGGTTACGCCCTCTTTTATTGCATTCAAAACACGAAGAATTAAAAGCAAAATTTTGAATTTAGCTTAAATGTTAAGTTTTTTTTTTTATAGTAAATGAAACAGAAAAATTCAACACTCACCACTAGTTATAAATTATACATAAAACTACAACAACAACAACAAACAGCTCCTCCCCCCCATCTTAGCCAAAAGATAACATTTTCTAATATATTTATAATATAAAGTTGTTTGGTGTAATGTTCTCTTGTTAATCATGTTCTTTAACCATATATTATTTGTTTGTTAGTGTTGTTGTTTGTCTAGTATTACATGACCATGGCATTGGATATAATATACAACAACAATAAATGCTGCTAGCCTCAGCAAATTAAGTTGGCACTCTTAACTCAGATACTGATAATAATGATGACGATGTAGAAGCATGAGACGAAAAAAAGAAGAAGAAGAAGAAGCTGCATAACCAAAGATATATTGTATGGTTGATACTGTCAATGAGGCAACTACAGCTAAGCTAGCTGTTTATCTAAACAAGTGAATATGAATGTTTCTGATGTAATCCGACCACAAAATGTCCTACATAGTATACAATGAATAGTAATCTTGATAAAATTTAAGAAATATTTATATTACCATGATATCATGGACAGACAGACTAGCCTTAGAAAACAATGTAAAAGTTATAGAAAATCTTACAAACTATATATACGCTATACAAAGCCTTTTGTTGGTATACACGAGTCAAATAGATGATGTATGGACTGACAGACACATATATTAAAATGGTCTCAAAAAGCACTTCTAAAATAAAAATAAATTATAAACAACCACACCAACTATATATAAACCTTTTCAATACTTGTTATTCGTAAATACGTCCCTTATGATTTAAAGATATGTAACGTGGATTAACAGACAGACATGTTAAAATCGATTTAGAACGTACTTTCAAGGCCTGTTTACACATTTTATAAAATGTAAATGATTCACCAAACTATATATAAATTATACCATGATACTGTTGATGATACAAGCGTCCTGAAAGTTAAATGTTTCATTAATGGACTGACAGACAGACATGCTAAAAACGCCTTAAAAAGCATTTTTTAAGTGTTATAAGCTATAGATATACATCCAAAACTATATAAACGCTTTGCCAAGTCATCTTTATTGTTTATATACTATATATAATATAAGGTTAAAGTTGGACAGACTTGTAAAAATCCTCTCGAATCATTTTAATTTCATGATAGTTTCAACGTATTTGTTTTTTTTAATACTTTTTCAATGTCCTTGATGACTATTCAGTAGATAGTGATGATATTGCTAAATATGATGACGACGGCAATGACGATTATTTATTGTTAAAACGCTAACATTTTTGGATTGTGTTGATGATGGTATTGTACATTGATATCTACGGTATTGGTGAAAACAGCCACTGTTTTAAAATTTCAGTTAAGCGTAGAATAGAAGACAGGGAGAAAGAAAGAGAGAGAGAGTAGGAGATTGTTGATGCCTACCATTGATATTCTTGAAGATTTTATTATTATACAGGAGGCTGACTGCCGGCCAGCTAGTTAGCTAGTTGGCTAGCTGCTGCTGGTGGTGACTTGGTGCTGTTATGTAGACACTGTTTGGATGATATAAACATCGCATACATCAGCCACAAACTATCGTTAAAGACAAACTTATGGATTTTCGTATAAACTCACTCTAACAGTACCAGAATAATTTGCAACAATAACAACAACAATTGTATTAAAAAATAATATTATTTCTTATACAACAACCATATGTCCGTATGCCCATCAGAGTTTTTACTAAAGAAATATTGTGTGTCTGTAAGGCGGGATAAAAAAAAAAATGAATATTTCTCAAGAGATATTTTACTGATAATAAAAAAATGCATGTGTGTATATGCGTTTGTGTGTACGCCTGCATTAT
Organism: Ornithomya fringillina; assembly: GCA_963978525.1. Lineage (NCBI taxonomy): Eukaryota > Metazoa > Arthropoda > Insecta > Diptera > Hippoboscidae > Ornithomya > Ornithomya fringillina. Next base: position 19,312,108 of record OZ021694.1, on the reverse strand, counting down.
TATTATTGGCCATATAATAACACATATCAAACGTGCCTGAAAATAAGCCTAAAACTGTACGTTCTTGCAGCACACAACAAGCGTACTAACAAACAAAAAAAATACAAAAAACAAAATAAAAATAAAAAAAATTTTACTATAATAAGCTTTACAAGGAAAATTGGTCACAGTTTTCTGTCTCTCTTTCTCTCTTCATACATCTTCATTTAGTGTTTACTCACTTTGTAACTGTATTTGTAGTTTATTCAATGCGTATACATATCTTCTTTTTGTTGTTGTTGTTGTTGTTGTTATTGTTATTTTCTTTTATGCCATAACTGACTACTTTTGCTATCATTGCAATTTATCACTTTTGGCTGGAATGTGTTTTTTTTTGTTTTGTTTGTCCGCCTTTGTCCACATATGGGGCTGTTTTGCCACTTTGAGGTCACTCAAAGCAACAGACAGAACCGATAGTCATACAGTGAGAGAGAGAGAGTGAGAGAGGGAAAGGTAGGGAGCTGAAGTTTAACGTGGTGAAGGCAAAAAGGTGGAAATATGTGAAGGTGTGTAGTTGTGACCCAACATTATCATGATTTTTTCTTCTTTTGTTTTTTCTGCTTTTTTTTTTTCTTTCCTTTCTATTAACACATATGTGCGACTTGAAATAATCAAAACGCATAAAATTTTTTGTTGGGAAAAAAGAAAGAGAGAGGGAGTGGGAGACGAGGAGGTACAGAGGTACATCTCATCTTCCATCATAATCATCATATTCTATAATAATTTTTGTTTTGCGTTAAATAGCATGAAAAATATAAACAACGTGCTGGGTTATGGGTTTTTGACTGGTTCGCTGGCTGGTCGGTTGTTTAGTGGCCAGCCAGAAACATTTTCTATTATTGATGATTTAAAATGACATAACTTAAGGTCTTGGCTTAAAGGTCTTAAAAAAGAAAATAAAAACAAAATGTTATGGTCAATTTTTATATAAAACAATGTGTGCGTGATGATAATGATTAAAGAAGAAGAAAAAGATCGCAATTTGATTAAAGTTGATGATAAACTTACACTAAACACTGTACACAGCCTATAAAAAGATATGACTTTAAACAAAATGTTATGCTTTGGGCATATCGGAATGGAGAGGGACAATTTATGGGCGTGGCAATGTATTTTTCATATACTAGGTCAATAATCGAATTTTGTAGGACGTAAAGTTTTTATAAATTGTGAGTGTGTCTGGTTTTTTTTTACTTATATCACTTAAAGCACTTTGTCATACGGTTTACAATGTTCAGAATAAGACCCCATAAAATGGTGGCGATGAAGTCATGTCTGTCTGTCCATCTGTCCATGTATTTGTGCTCGGTGTTAATCACTTTCCTGATGACAATTAACCAATTTTGTTCTATTAAAAACAAACTTCAATAGAAATTATTTGTATAAAATCTCATCTCAATTCTTCTGCCAGCTAAATAACAAACTTTAACTTATTTTTATTGAAATGATTTTGCAATTTTTTAAAAAATGTCCGTCCATCCTTTAATAAAAAAACTAATTCTTTTATCATATAAAATCTTCCTGGTGGTCTATTTAAGCACATCAGCCTCCAACATACACAGACAATCTCAAAACATGACATTTTCCTTGACCTTCTCATTCTGGCTGAATTAAATTTTAATAAATTAAGAGAAACAAAAACAAATATCACTTAAAGCTGATCTTTAAACGATTTAAAAACAAAAAAATACAAAAACATTAAAAGGTGCTACATCATGCTACAACATAAGAAAGTGAGAAAGAGAATGAAGAGGAATTGGTAGAGCTTGGCTTGGCTATGGACACAACACAGAAACCTGACCTTGTTTAACAGATAATTCATTAACTCGGCTCATGTTTATGTTAAAATTCAATCTTTGAAATGCCATTAAATTGTGGCAAATAAAAATATGCATGCATAAGGAATGATGCATGATGCTATGAACAAAAAAAAAAAAAAAAGAAGGAAAAATATATTTTTCAGCATGCAAGTCTATGCACGAGATATAAAAACAAGACAACAAGACAATAAAAACCCTTCAGTTGTGGTCTCCAATGAGGGACCCAAACAAACACTGCATAGCAATGGAGAGTATAGGAAGATATTGCACATGCAACAACAACACTGTGTTTTCAGTGGAGGGACAACAACACGCAATTGCAATTAATGAAGCCTAAAACTAAATAAACACATTGATTGAGTCGATCTTTTGTCGTCTTAAGCTGCCTTTCAACATTGTCGCATGTTGTTGTTGTTATTGGTGTGGTCAAAAAGTAAACAAATACTTGACAATTGACTCTAGAAACTTCATTTTCATATTTCTTTAAAGTTTTTTTTTTTTTTTTTTACTTTAATAATTTACTTAACAGCCCGAAAGAGGGAGATAGAGAAGAGTAAACAAAAAATCAATTTTTTCCATTTCAAAGAAAAAATTATTAAGACGTCAATAGCAATTGTTGAAAAAAAATAGGAAAAAGAAACTTGTGTGTGTGTTTACACAAGACTCAAAGAAACCTTTACAACAACATATGACAAAAAAAATAAAGCAAGGCCAAGCTATTGTGTATGGCTACGGGTATACATGGTTATATATGAAGACATTCTTTGCCATTCAACAAGTGTTAAATTTTTGAAGTATAGGCAGCCTAAAGAAGACAGCTAGTGATAGACAAGTGGACGATGTGGAAAAAGACGAAGAAGCATCAGTAAATATAATAAATGTTGCGTGTCGTCATTTCAAAATCATTTTCATTTCAAAGTAAAATGAAAAATCATGTATTGCTATTGTTATTGTTGTAAATGAAGTTCAGATGAAGTGTTTATTTTGTTGATATCTTTTGGAAAAAAAATAGCAACAACAAAAAATTTCAATTTCAATATTTTTTTCAACTTTAAACATATTTCAAGAGAATAATGTAAATTGAAAACAAAAACAAAAATAAAAACAAAAGCAACAAAGCCTTAATCAATATTTCCTATACACATATGGACAGCCAAACCAATCACATTAGTTAGGCTGGCCTGAGTTTTTCTCTCTGTTTTTTTTTTTTTTTTGCCTCATCTTATCGTTTTAATGACTACCGAACTACACTCAGGCACAAGACTTGCTTAATAATAAAAACAAAACAACAATACCAACAACACACATTCATTGATTATTGAAAGCTTCTTTTATAAGCTTCCTTAATAGAAGCAAACATCATCAACAACAACAACAATAACATCATTATTGAGCTATCTAATCAGCCTTTTTTTTTCTGTTTTCGTTCTTTTTTTTTTAGCTTGAAGTGTAGTTATGGTTGCGTGCCAAACTTCCTTGCCAAGTTCAGTTTTTTTTTTGTTTTTATATTTTTTTATACAGTTTCTTTAACAAATCGCATGCTATGCCATGCTGTTGATGACGTGAGGTGTAACTAAAATATTTCTTCTTACTTACCTACTTCTTCTGTCTATTATTTCTTTCAATGATGCAACCATTTGTAATTATTAAACTTACTTTATAGACTTAGCCAGCTGTCTTAAGCAACTAATTGTTATATCATTGTCAGAATATATAAACACATGATATTTATAAGGAAAGGTAAATGAATAAATGAAATAAATGACTAGAAAATATATTTCTTTTTTCCTTTCAACCATTATTATAGAAATTTATGTTTTAAAAAAAATTCAATAATTAATATTATATTAATTTGTAATATACACACACAATTTTTAAGCCAAGTATCAAATTTCACAATGCTATTGGTTATAGAGGGCTGGTGAGAAGAAAAGTGATCTCAGACAACTTTTACTAAAATGAAAAAAAAAAATTCGAAAATTTATGAAAATAATAAAAATTATACCAAAGATCCTGAAAAAGAAATTTAAAAAGAAAATACTTATAAAAATAAAACAAGTGAAATATTTTACTCCCTTGTACACGACACGACAACTGATTAACACCCTACTCTATCCATAATGTATGGCTTTTTACAAACTCATTCGCCTGTCGAACCAACCTCGACTTTCATGGTCTTGAATCTTTTTGACTCAAAATACTTTCCTATTTTATATATAATCAAAAATTGTGATTTACAACAAAACAAAATACATAGATGGACAGATGGACATTTAATGATTACTCAGTATAAATAATTAACTATTTTTACTAAAATTTTATAAACTTTTTTTTTTTTTAAATTATAATTTTAGGTAAATATTATAAAATCTAAAGTTTGTATAAAATGGATTGCTCAGATTCATTTTCAATAGCGATCGGTCTCAGTTGAAAGTACTCCTCTCTGTATAAATTCACCTTTTCAGACCTTTAGCAGAAAAAAGTACAAGATTGGACAGACGGACACGAGTACATGACTCATTATTAATAATAATGAGCTAATAATGACCTTCCTTAGTTCCAAATGCTTCCCTTTGCTTTAAGTTGTTTAATAAATATATGGAATTGTGATTTGTTGCTTAAAAAATTACAAGGATGGACAGATGGACATAATTATATTGATATAGATTTTGATTGTAAAATACTTGATATAAGAATTTTACCTTTTGCTGTTTAGATATTACAAGCACAGACATACATTTATTGATACCCTTGTACCTTGTTTGTAGTGTAGGGTGTAAAAATTTTAAGTGATTTTGTAACCGGAAGCACTATAACACAAGGTTCATTAAGTGATGTGTTTTGTAAATATTATAAAAGTAATAAAATAAACAACAACAAGATAAACCGATTATTCAACACCGTATATGTTGTTGTTTTTATACCCTCCGCATAAGCCTGCAACACCCAGAAGGAGGCATCAGAGACCCTATAAAATATATTTATTCTTAAACAGCGTCTAAAACTGAGAAGATCTGAAAAAACAGATAAAAAGTTAGATTTAAATCATTTCAGAAGGAGACTTTTTACATGATTTGTAATAAAAAAGTTGTTTAAAAGTAATCAACTTTCTGACCAGGCAAACACCTCACATGACTTGTAGGGTGTATATATTTTGTAATAAAACATTTTAAAAGTGCGGTTTGGCCTTTTCGAGATGATTACAACTTTTATAGCATTTCAGTGACATTTTGTTTATTAATAAATTTACATTTTATCACCGAAAAAAAAAAACAAATAATAAAACCACGCAAGCCTATAAAAATGGGTGGCAAAGTATTTATAAATAACAAAATGAAAGAGATTTTTATGCCGCCACCGCAACTACTACATAGAACATAAATGTACTGTAAATGGAAAGACATAAATTGCTTAATGTGTCTTTTTTTTGTTGTTTTTTGTGTTTTTTTTTTTTTGGGAGTCAAGTAGGAACAGCATCAATATCTGTTGTCAAAAAAAGTATATACGAGTATATATAAAAATAATGAAAAAAGCCTGCTGTAGGTTATAAAATACTCTACATTAGCTGTAGAGAACATAATTAAGAAACCAAAATAATAAAAAACAAGTAAGAAAACTAGATTTAGTTTAAGCCAAATGTTAAATACTCTTCACATGTAATACAGTGGGCGCGGTAGGTATATCATTACTCCCTCTCTTAGTGTATGTATTAGCTTGCAAGTCGAGTTTTATAGTAAGCATACTTTTGTGTAAATTGTAGGCGTGTCTTTTATCCCATGATTCTAATTTTTTGTACATCGAAAGATGGGATAACTGAGATTCAAGTTCATAGGTCCATTTCTGTAGCAGATATATACATTTTTGTTGATTATAGGCGTGGCTCTACAGATCGATTTCGTATCTAGATCAAATTTCAGCTCAATAATTCAAAATTTATATATGGACACAAGGACATACAAAATCTAAATCGATTCAGATTTTGATGCTGATCAAGAATATACATACTTTGTAGGGTCTTTGACGACTCCTTTCAGGTGTTGTAAAGAGAATGACAAACTTAGTATACCGCCTCATCTTATGTGGAAAGAAAAAATTATAACTTCACCAAGTAGTTTAAGAGTCAATTCTCTTTATTGATAAAACTAAGTGGCTGACGAAAATGTATTTATAAGTTAATAATAAGCAGCATAAAAACTCCCCCCCCAATGAAAAAAATTTAAGTTTAAAATAAAACCCAGAGCACTGTATCTGAAGTGCTTATATGGGAGAGGAGATGTAAGCAAATCGTTGTGTTTTAGTATAATCATGTGATTTGTTAATCAAGGGCAGGCAATGCTTTTTAACAATTATATTAAGTGCCAACAACTGTGTTGAATAATTGACAAAAAAAAAAAAAAGAGGAAAAATGAAAGAATTTCATTCTTTACATATTTAATCGAGCATTGACAACAATGCTCCACGCTTCATTAACTTGTACTTTAATTATAAAGTCTTCTCCACTTTAGTGGTGAGGAAGGTATACTAAGTTTGTTATTCTAATTGAAACACTAAAGGAAGGAAGAAAGCTCAGAAACTCTATACAGAATATATAGGAGATGGATAAAATAATGTGAACATCATGAAATATAGTACAACTTGTTGCATGTTGGCAACACTAAACGTATGTATTACACAGTTTCTGTACAAAGTCTCGGTTAGAGGGAGAGTCTCTGAAAAACAGCTGAATTGTTTAACGTTTTACGTGCGACATGGTAATGACAGCATACAATAAACATCGTAAAACATCATCGGGAAAGAGGTATTGTGGGCGAGATCGACGGACATTAAAAAAAAAATAAAACTAGCGCGAAAGAAGTGAAAGCAGACTTCAACACTTACTTGAGCGACACTGTTTCGACGGGAACTCCACAAAGTTAACATTCATGGAAGGACTGCAATTGCGAAACCCTTTATGTCAGGTGTTTATATTATTTACTCCATTCACTGCATATTCATAAACCGTCCCTCCATGTGTCTATCCATAACATGTTCCCTTGTTAACACTTATACATGAAAGTAAATTTTTTTCTAAAAATAATAATAAAATTTTCTCCCTTTATAGAAGGTAACTATACTTCACACAGTTGGTGATCTAAATATATTTGTATGTATGTATGCATCTATCTACCTTTTATTATTTATAACCCTGACACACAAATAAAATGGGAGTTAACAACTCGTGTTTAACTCGTGCCCAAACTAGTCACGCTGTTTGAAATCGAGATATATAACAAATTATATGCAAAAATATTGATGACCTTTCAGTCATCACTCCCATCGAAAGGGCAAAAGAAAAGCAAACGGGAGAGAGTAGCATAGGGAAACTGCTCAGTGGGTAATATCGTATTAAGTGAGGCGTGCGTGTGTTTTATTGTTACTTACTTACTTACCTACTTATTATACTCCTTGCAACAAGGTTCCCCAGTTTACTGTTTGTCTTTATTATTATATTGTATGCAATTTTCTATTTTTATTTTTAATTTTTTTTTTCCGCTCCAGAAAATTGCCATTTTTACGGTTGTTGTCTTGCAAATTTCCCTAAAGGTTCTAACAGTGTCAGAGTTTTAGTATTTTTGTAAAGAAGAAAGTTTTAGTGACAATGCACTGTAGTTGACCTGATTTGTTTATTCCCTTATTTTTCTTTCTTGTCATACCGAGTTGTTGACTTGTGAGCCTTTAAGAATTTTGTAGTCATATGGTTTTGAAAATATTCTTTAAGAAATTGTTTCTTCTTCTTTCACAAAGAGTGGATTTCATAAATGTTATTATAATTCAAGGATATTTACTTTAGTTTGTTTGACAACAGAAAACATTTATGTACAGGTATCACAGACAAACCGATGGACCTGATTAAATCTGTTCAGAAAGTGATTCTAAATATATTGGTATAATAAAAGGTGGGTATCTGCTAACATTTTTTTAGATTTACAAACATTTTCATAAACTTAATACCGGTAGTGTAGATTATAAAAATTTTCCCTTAAAACCTTAACCAAACTTTTGTTTATTAATCAACAAGTTTTCATAATTCCAACTCTTTAAATGTTTATAAATTTTTGTCCTCAACTACTAAGTGGGAGAATTTTTGCAATTTTTATTGTTTCCGTAGTCTGTAGCTGTTCGTTATGAAAGTTAGTCTATATCGATCCCATCACATAACAAACAAACAACCAAAAATGATTAGCTGCAGTGTTTTCTAGGAAATTGACATTGTCTCATAAACTTTAACGACACTCAACACCATATTGCACACACACACACACAAAGGACAACAAATCATTGTAATTCCTATATACAAAGTTATGTGGGTATGATGACAAGTCATGAACTTACGTACCATATAGATGGAAAGACAAGTTAAGCATGCACCTAGTTCTCGACTAGCAATCAGTGAGGCATGGTAAGCATATGTAGTATTTGCTTACGTATTGTTTTTGAATGCGTGTGCTGTGGGTACATTGACGTAATAATTTAATACTTATGCTTAAATGTAAGAGGATTACAAATTTTGTCTTTTGTAAGCCGATTACACTTGACATCTTCTACAATGAGTGACAAAAGGCTGTACGTTACATAGTACCCATATACTTAATAACTGCGGCTACGTCTCTCTGTCTGTCTGTCTGTCTGTCTTCTATTATTTTTTATGTGTTTTTGTGTGTATTGTTATTTGTTGAGTTTTCTTAAAGACTGATTAGGTGAGAATTTGAAAAACTTATTTGGAAGGTGTGCATAACCTTATAAACGAGAATATATATTTTTGTAATATTATGTTGTGTTGTTGTAAAATTATAATATTTTAATTGTTATTGTTGTTGTTGTTATTACCTACAACAGTTTTCCAGAGATTTGTCTAAATCCAAACTTTTTCTTTTGACTTTTTTTTTTATATGAAAACTAAACCGAAAGAAAAAAAAGCATCTTATGCTGCATAAATGACCATGAAATTGATCATAAATTTGCGCCACTTAATTAAAGTTTAACACTAGATTTGTATTGTATACAAACCATGACCGACCGACCGACCACCGTATATCCCAAAAAAAAAAAAGAAAAAGAAAACTTATGAAATGCTTGCATCCCAAGGTTAACTTTTTTTTTGATCGAAAAAAAAAAAATGTTTGCAAAATATTTTTCGTTTAAAACTTAAACTTAAACTTTTAATACCTGCAGGCCATATATTTATAGCTTATAATAATAAACATACGTGCTAAAAATTTACGCTTTCACAGTTCCAGCCTTAAAAATATTTTTATAACCCTTGTACAACATGTGTAAATGCTCGTGTACAATACAACCGAATACAACAATATAAGTTTATTAAAGCGGTTAATAAGATATGTCGACTATCAAAAAGAAGAAGAAGAAGAAGAAACATAAGCAACAGAATAAAAACTGAAACTTGCTTATCAACGTAATTATAAATATATTAAGCGTGTTAAATGTATTAACGCCTCTACCTGCAATAATAACTTGTACAACTAAAGGTCCCTTTCACCCGGCGCTGGACTGCGAGTAGAACAAGAACAAGAAGGCTATAGTACACCTGCATTTACTTATGTATACATCAATTATATACACTTGTATACATATTAATAATGGATAATATTGTTGATGTTGTTGTTATGTACTTTACCTCAGATGCATTTTATATGCTTTAAATTTTATTTATTGGCATGAAATGATCAATAATTAATAATTACAACCAAACATACAGAAAAGGAAGTGTGAGTATAACAACCTTTGGAGTAAGGGTGAGAGAGAAAGAGAGAGAGAGAGTGGGAAGGGATAAGAATACACGAGCCACAGGAAGTTTCATTATATACGCGTAATCACAATCAATATGAAGAAGAAACATTAATACAAGTACCACCACCACCACCACCACCACAACCACCTCATCTACCATAGCCACAGTTTAATCTACTGTAATTACACGAGTATTATGTTTTGTGTACGTATGATGCTTATAAGACTTCAAACATATACAGAGCAGAGATGTTTAAATTAATGAAGATTTTAATAAAGATTCATGTCCTTCACATAGTTGTTATATATAATATATGTATATAGAGTAGATAAACATATATGCTTTTATAACAATTTTGTGATTAATATTTTCAAAATTATTACCAAGAGAGCAAGACACGACGAAATTAAAGCAAAACGTTTCATCATTGAAGGTGTTTTTAAATTTAATAGTTATCACGTGTAACCGGATTTTAATATAACTTTTATCCGATCAATTATAATAGGACAACCTTAGGTAGTATCGATTGATTAAACAATTTTTATAATTTCTATAAAAATCAAATTATTTTATGAAAATGTATGTAAGGGCCAGGAAGCTCTGGTAATATGATAATATTTTCATACAATTATGTCTGGAGTAAAACTCTTTTTATTTTTCAAAATCTAATATAACAAAAACAACAAAACCTACTCTCGCCCCCTACAGATTTTCTAATATTAATATGAAAGTACTCAGCTGCAGTAGAAGCATTTGTTGTATAAATAATCTCAATTGAAAACTGAAATCGTACAGAAAATGTTATAAAATTAAACTGTTAGAAAAAGCCGCATGAAGTCAAAGTAAAAAAAAAAACAACAACAAAAAAAGAGCACAGTAGTAGGTAGTTGAAAAGGTACAAAATTGCACTGACTCCTCCATCCTTAACCTTGAATTTATTTTTAAGCTAAATAGCAACATACCGAGAGTGGGAATATCATCAACTAGAAATTATATGCTTGTGCCAGTTATTTAGTTATGCATAATGACCCTAAGCATAGATACAGATACAGATACAGATGCACAGCAATAATTTTTAAAAATTTAATGCTAAAGCTTATAAATTGTAGCATAACAGCGTAACAAATTGTAGACGTGTGTCTGACATATATTTTTTTCATTTCATTTTGGTTCTCATATGAACGTAGGGGTTGAAGGGTATTTATAAACTGCATTACTAAGGAAAAGGGTATATTAAGTTTGTGTGGATGTTTGTAAATCTTAAAGAACAAATCCTGCACCCACCTTTTACAATAGCGAGGATTTCACAATCAAAACCTTGAACGATTTAATTATGTCCGTCGGTACGTCTATCCGACTGGGTGTTCCTGCAAGTTTGTAAGTAATCTATAGATTGCATTTTTTGAGATTTTTTAATGAAATTTGGTACAGAGTCATATTTTAGTTCAAAAAGAAAAAGTATTGAAAATGGATCAGATTGGTGTAATTTTAGACCCTCTTCCCATATAACCATACATTATAAAGAAAGAATTTTATATGAAAAAATTCTCGGTTCTTAATATTCTTGAACAAAATTTGGTACAAAATAGTTAATCAGCTTAATAATTAGCTACGGCAGACTTGGACCCTGTCGGAGATATTTTAGAACCCCTTTCCAAATAACGTTTTTGTAGGAAAATACTTTTCTATGACAAGGCCTCACATTTACTGATACTACTTAACTAGTTAGGGAATATATTTTATAATTAAGTGATGTAGGGTACTGCTAATGGTCGGATAGAACTGACTTTAACATTTTTACTTGTTTTAACATAAATCTGTTTAGTTTTTGTACAGATGACAGAATGACTAGGATGAACTTTGGTAATGTTTGTGTGAATTGTACACCTACGTTTCTGATATTCATATATGTAGCTGAAGGATGATTACTATTATACATGTATTATATAAAGTTTTTGATTCATTAAAGCTTAACAAATGTTTCATATTTGTCTGTGCAAGTATAGCAAAATTTTTGGCGGTAACAAGTCTCTATAAAAAGGAACATTTTGATAACCATATAAAAATTGTAATAAATTACTATAAAGAGATGATGCTGGTGATGTATGTCAAATATATGATAATTGAGAAAAGTAAAGCTGGGGGGTAAAGGTGAAAATCACATCACAAATGGAAAAAGGCTCCAAATCAATCAAATACACCTGGTTATGCTTAACAAATCAATGAATAAAAGTATACAAAAAAAAAAAAAATTCGTTACACTACTAACCATTCATTTACAATCAAAAATATATGGTTTGACAAAAATTTGATTTCAAAGAATTGAAAATTTTTTTTTTAACCAGTTGACATTTGTCCCCCTTAGTAATAGATCACCAGAGAAAACCTTTAAAACAATTATTAAATAAGTTACGCATAAATTAATTTCAATGAAATGAATTCAAAATCTCCCTAGAAAGGAAACTTTTCATTTCTATACCAGTGCCGACAAATCCTTATGAGAGCAAACACAAAACACCATAAATAATTTCAGTTAAATCATTTGTAACGAATATGAAATTAGTAACGGCCTGCTGTCGTTTAAATTCATAACAGAATATAAGGATTTTGTATTGAGTATAAAAAAAAAAAAAATCATTTAATTTCAAAATCCTTCTTGAAGCGTTACTAAATGGCTTCTAAAGTGAATTTAAAACAATTTGTGCTGAAAATGTGTAGAGGAATGTGTGAATGAATACAAACATACGTTTTTTTTTTATGACAACGAAGTGTAACTAATTCAAATTGGGCATGCGCAAAATGCTTACTTAACAGCTGCTTGCTTTTTAATCATTTTAAACACATGATGCGTAGGGAACAGTTTCCTTTTTAAAGAATCTCTTTACTGTTGTAAATGGTATATTTGAAGAGGATTATGAAAGAAAAAATGTATATAATTATGAATTGTATTGATTTTTTTTAAGTGTTTTATTTAACCTTTATGACCTTTAAAGGAAAATTGGATCGTAAAAAATCAGTTTTATAGCCTTCACATGTACCTTGGAATAGCTAGACGAGGCCTTCCCTGTACGGTATTGTACTGTATTGTACTGCATTGTATTTCACTCTACTGTACTGTACTGTGTTCTGTACTATACTGTTATGCATATTCTACAGTACAGTTTAAATTTATCTTTTTATAATAATAAATAAACCATCTCCTGCTGCAGGCGCATATCTTTTAATATATTGTTAACATTTTATCTTCAAGTTATTTTGCATTCTTTATATAATTTAATACAAATTTTCTATAGATTGTTAAAAATTATAATATTTAAAAATCCTTTCTTTTCATCACTTATTAAAAGCTTTACATATGCTTATATAAACAAAGGGGAAACAGACAATATGGTTAAAATAAGAGTTTCCTTATATTTATCAATGTCATAATAATCTCTTTGTTTACACCCTACTATCTGTAGCCATCAACAACAGAATCATCATCTTCATCAACAAGATAGCACAGCACAGCACAACAGAATACAACATTATTGTACTTGGATTTAATCAATTTATTAAGTTAAGTTTTTAACTTTGTTGTAGTTGTTGTTGTTGTTGCGTCTATAGAAAATCTGTGTCACTGCATTTTATGCATAGTTGCTACTTAGTTTGTATGTATGCCCCACTCAGTACTATTGTTTGGACACATAACCATTCTTTATAGTTTATATGGTATACATACCAGCACACATGCACCTAGTAATAAGTCATATGTATTCATGACATCCGTTACGGATGGTAAACATTTGCCACAGATTTCCTCCTGTCTATGTTTTATGTGTTGTTATTGCAGTTGCTTTCTATTCATACTCTTTATATTTGTATATACATACATAGCATGGCAACACAAACATTTCTACAATCTAGGTTTTAATTGGGTTAATGTTGATTTCGTAAGCTTTTCATTCTGATTTTAATGTTTTTTTTTTTTTATTTTTTTTCCCTTTTTTCATTGTCTGTCTTTTCTTTTCTCTGCCGTCCTTGTTCGGTGTATATATGTAAATTTATTGTATAATAATTTTTATCCTCTTCAACAGTATGCAAAGTGTTTTTGTACTGTGGAGTGTTTGCAATTTGAAATTCTTTTTTCACTTTCTCTCCTCATCTATCTACTTTTGATTTGTATTCACTTTTGCAGAATAAGATTGATTTTTATGCAACTGTTTCTTAGTAATTTTTCTCAGGCTACAGTTTAAAACTGATTTTTGAGGAAAATCTTTAAATTCCTAAATATTATGTAAATAAAATTGACGTACAGCTTAGAAATTAGAAAAGAAATTAGTACAACACTCTTATTGTAGTAAAAAAAAAACCGTACTATCTTGATTAGAAAGAAAAATTGTACGTACAAACGTTTTAAATCTAAAAGGATGTCGTATATGCGGGAGTACAAAAAATACAGACAATAGACCTGCAGACGTAGAATCTTCATATAGAGAAAGTACAGACATTACGATTATATATTAAATTTGGCATAAGGGTGTAGAAATTTGGCGTAGAGACGCTCAGGTTTACGGACGTAAGGACAATTTATTAATAACAGACGGATGTACAGACAGACATTTTCATTATCTGTAACGTGTGGACTTAAAGACGTCCCGACTATAAACATAGCTCGTATTTGTGAAAACAACGGGCGTACAGACAAGTGAATGGAATAAAAGTGGACGTACAGACACAATCATTACCAAATAAAATAAAATCTCTCAGACAAACCTACACTTGAAGAAAAAAGTAAAGTTGAGTTGCAAGTACACCTAATTCTATTTTTGCACGAATATTCTTTACACATTTGATTTAACACTAGTTGAATCGAAAAAAATTCTCTTTTTATATGATTTTTTTGCTTTAAAACGATTTAAAATATTTTTTTTTTTAGGTCGAACCAATCTACTACTCTTCCATTCAGCCAATATCTTTGTTTACACGAATTTTTTGGGAACATATCTATCGTGTAAAAAAAGAATTATGTAGGTGTAGTCTGTATATAATATTTTAATTATGTTGTTGTTGTTTAAAGAAGCAACGGTACTTGTTTTCGTATGTTGTGCTGGTCAATTATTTAATCCCTCAAAAATTCGTTAATTCTCACTGTATGAGAATTTCTTTAGTATATGGTATGTTATGTTCTCGTATTGAGCTTTGCTTATTATAAACATACACACACAAACCCTAAACTAACATTGCTTCGCTCAAATAATTTGCAAAATCATCTACATGTGAGACAAAGGAATTTTACAATACTCTCATAGTTAACCTTTTCACATACGTAAGACTTTCTCCTAGTACCCTTTGCAATGGTAAATCGTAATTGTGTCAGTTGATACATTCTTCAACCCTCTCTTCGGTTAAAGGTTGATAAACCCCACACCAATTAAGCAAAATTCAGTGTGAAGTTCATTTTTAATGCGTTCGGTTGTGCTTATAAGTAGTTTTTCGTGGATTATATATATATAATCATATAAATAAGAAAATATCTTTGAAAAATTGGTTGTAGTGCATAATAAAGCAATATAAACTATATGAACAGAGACAAAACTTAACTTTATTGCAAAAAATTGAAAAATTTATTAAAAAATTTCATAAAAAACCAAATTTTTTTTAAAAATCATAAAAATTATATGAAAAATAGAAGCTAAGACCATGTGAAAAAGACTAGTTGTTCGAATAAATGAACTATACAGATGAAAAGAACACATTTTCATAACTTTTGTGAAGTGATTTAATATTTTTTCCTACTTGCAAGCATGCAAGTGCGTGTTCATAAAATCGTATGATTTTTAGCGCAAAAGACGCTTCATTTACTTTCAGTTTAAGTATATAATATAACACTATCAAACCATATTCGCAAATATATGCTTAACTAAACACAAGCAAATTTTTTTTAGTGGTGTAGGATAGTGTTTTTTTTTTTCACATCATCTGCTTAGGCAGCACAAGTCTCTCAATATATACATAGCTACGTGTTTAGTGATGCTCTCGTTAATATAGGTGAGTTTACACTTTATTATACTATTTTACATATATTTGTTTTTATTGTAATAATAAAACTGAGAAAGATTTGCACATGCATTGTAATTGAGGGTAAGAGCTTAACTAATGAGAATTTGTACGAAAGTTTATATGAAAGAACGATTTGCTTTTTTTTGCACAAGTAAGAAGACGAAGCACAAAATTTATATATGAAAGGTTAGACTTTTTTTTGGTCAGTTATGATAGTGTGTATCCTACTATACCTTTAAAGCACATATATACATACTTACATATACTTTGTAGGGTACAGATTTTTTTTATAATGATTATGGGGGTATATTGTTTTTGTTTAAACGTTTATTAATAGTAGAAGGGGGCGCCCTACAACCCCATTTATATATATATATATATATTCTTAAACAGCATTAGTAGCCGAATAAATATAGTCTTTCTGTCCGTCCGTATGTCCGTTGCCTTTACTTTTTACCACTCGAAACATTGAAACATTGACTATCGAGGTGAAATTTAGTACACATTATCTTCACGAAAATACCCACTAAAATAAGAATTATGGGGGTATATTGGATTTTATTCAAATGTGTATAGGTACCAGAAGGGGCGAGCAATAGTCGGATTCACTGGGTTCTTCTGTCCGTCCATTTGTCTCTAGACTTTTCTTTTTCGATTTTTAAATTATATGGCGCGTTTTTAATCGTTACTCGTTTTTTTTTTTTTTTTTTTGCAAAAACTCTAGTGTGTTGAAGTCATCTTGTCACAATACCTGCTTCTTTATTTTATTTCATTCTGGTGCAACTAATTGATTATAAACGAGGCTTTAGGTGACAAAAAAAAAAAAAAAAAGGGAATAGATTTAGAAACAAAGCATTAAAGATTTTATCCTTAAATGAAGAAGAAGAGAAATGAAGTATTTAAACAGACGGGAAGATCAAACGTAAATAGTTGGCGGTTGTCTTTTTTAACATATTTATAGAGGGAGATAGCATTACTTCTCATAAACAAATGCTATGTTATACATACTACTAATAATCTATACACAGCAAGGAACTCAAGGCGAAGAAATTTCTATGTATACAAATAAATCCTTGTTTTGTTAGATAGGTAGGATATATGATTTTTATACCCTACACTTTGCTATTCCGTTTGAACTCTTTTAAAAAAATTACTTTTTTCCAAAATCTAGTGCATAACTTATAGAACCTATTCAGTAATATGCCACGTCTACATTAGAGCATCCATGGATGGACCTGGTAGCCCATTTTTTGCAAAATTTTTATTTTTTTTTTTCAAAATTTAGTGTATTACTTATGGGTCATAAACAGCAGTTAGCCACTATTTGAAAAAATGGAGAGGAAGGGTGTTTAAGATTTGTTGTAAGCTACATTTTGTTTTTTACTCGTTTTTCGTGTTTACTTCTTTTCTTTACTTTGCTTGTGTCAATAACAAGTGTAACGAATTATTGCTATTTTTTGTTTTTGTTTTGTTACATATATATATTTATTTGTTTTTTGTTGTTGCCATTTATTTGACGTTGTGCTATTAATTTGAAATGCTTCTCCGTCGTTGTTGTTATATTTTTCCTTTTCAATCCTATTTATTTATTGCAACTCCATGCATCCCTACACTCCTTCTGGTTGGTTTATGTTAATGGGCCCTTTTTAAATTCTCATTCATATCAAACAAACTCAACGTGTGTGTTCTTTAAAAAAAACAAGATAGAAAAGTTCGGTTAATACCGAAGCTTAAATACCCTCCACCTTTTGTAATTCTCTAAAAAATAAGCTCCTATTGCCATATTTATGTATTTCATGTACTTAGGCAAATAGTGTTTTTTTTAAATTATAGGCGTTTGCGTTATTCAATCACGCCCATTTTTGGCACAGTGTTGGATAACTGTACCCTCTATATATATACCAAGTTTCAACTTGATAGGCATAGTATTGTGCGATATATAATTTTTTAAAAATACAATTTTTTCGAGGTATGATGAGATTTTCGTTTATTGTGGGCGTGTCTCTTAACCTATTTTGCCCAATTTCAATACGGAACAGCGAAATTGAACTAAGAATACGTATGCAAAGTTTCAATTTGATACCTCAAAAATTACGACCGTGAGAGTGCCAACAACAGACGGACACACGGACGGACATGTCTCAAACGATTTCTCTTTTCATGCTGATTAAGAATATATATGGTTTGTGGGGTCTCCGAGGCTTCCTTCGATGTGTTGTAAACGGATGATCAAAGTGAATATACCCTCTTCCCTAAGGTGGAGGGTATAAAAAAAGAGAAAAAGAAAATTCCAAGTTAGTATGAGTGAGTGTGTGTTTGTTTATTAAAGAGGTGTTTTTTTCAATTTGATTACCGACAAAGTGTACAACGAACAGACAGACAGACTGACAAACAAAAACCACTTTCATCACTTAAGTGTAAAATTGAATAAATGCTGAGCTGGGTGTAAGAGGGTACACTAAACGGAGCTGGGAACCTAGAACGAGACACTTACGCTAGGTGGGTATATGGTTACATTGCTCTCTTCGCTTTTTTTTTTTTTAATTATGCGCAAACAAGAAAATCCGTTGAAATTTTATATATTTTTCTAAACAGGTAGGCGTTGGGTAACAAACACATCTCGTAAAGTTTTGTCTATACTTTGCCTGGTATACATGTACACGTATAGAGGTGGGGTTCCCAAGACTGTTTTTTTTTTATTGTTTATTGTTTTATATGTCACAGGCAACTTCCATTTGTTGTTGTTGTTGGATGCATAGTGATAATATTTAAATATGTAATTCAAAGCCCACACACTCTGTTTGCGTGTTAGGCCTTCAGCTTCACCAGTCTCGTTCGTTAATATTGCATAAAATTGTAAAAATTGCAGAAACATAGTCAAACATTCAATCACATGGTCAGTGATTCAGTTAAAATGCAATGATTTCATGCTCGTTTAGACTGTTAGACACCAGTTCAACATGAAATTCTATTTTATGTCTTTCTCTCCCTATCTCTCTCCCTCTCTCTCTCTCTCTCTCTATCTTGTAATATCTCTGTCTTCTTCTATGAATTTTCAATAGCACCTGTCACATTTTATTCTTTTACTTCCTACCCAGACACACATTCAATTATGTACATATATGCAAATGTGCAGTAAAAAAAGACAAAAACAAAAACAGAAAAGTTTTGCTGTTATGCGGTTTTACTATTTTTAAGCATGCATTGTAAAGCCAACCATAAAATCTTTAATTTCATGCTTTTTTTCGTTAATGCCATGTTTCCTCTATCATTACAAACTTTTATGAGTTTTAAAGTTTATGGTAATGTTAAGGCAGTGTCATGGTTTTATACAAATTAAACTTTCAAGTATCCTTTACTTAATGTTATTTATAATTAGTATAAATCATATGAGAATTATAGCGTAATTTTTGTTAATTTCTGCCATAAAAAGTGTGTGTTTATGTAGGGATATGTTGATGATAAACATTATGTGAAACAATTTGGTATTTAGGGATATGTTGATACCCTACACATAAGATGAGGGGTATATTAAGTTTGTCCGTCCGTAAGTCCATTGTAAATTTTAAGATATTGATCTAGAACATTGATATTGAAGTTGAGAGGTTGCTATCTAAATAACTCAAAGTCGGTTCTTGATCTTAAAGTAACCAAATTTGGAACTTAACACATCTACAAAGTCGTCTATTTGGATTTCTGACGGACTAAATCTTAAATTCCTAAGAAGAGCACCTCTTCGACTTTGTTCAGATATTTTTTAGTATCAGAAATAGTAGCGATTGAACCGTTCTCATCATAAAATGTGAAATAGATAAACTTGTACAGATTGTGCCCTAACGTAGCGTAAAGTATTACCATAAATATTTTCACACAATTTCTTTCCTTTAAAATCCTATTAAATTAATTATAATAACCAAAGTAATTAATTTTTGTTTTAAAATCAACACTAAAAATGTGTTAAATGTACAAAAAAAAACGAAAATTTTAAATTTAAATTAGTAACCATGTAAGGAAATAATGTAAGAACTAAACATGTAAAATTCAAAATTTCCACATAAATTTTTTGTAACACTTGTTGACAACGGTGGCTGGGAGACATACATACACATAAAAATTTAAATAAGGAAAACAAATAAATTTGGTTTAGGTAAAAACTTAAATACCCTCCACATCTATATGCAAATAGTGGGCGTGGCAGGTACATGATTATGCTCTCTAATAGAATACTTATGAGCTTGCATGTCGACTTTAGGGCTGAGTTTGGTTTTTTTTTTTAAATTGTAAGCGTGTCTGTTACCCGACCACGCCCATTTTTGGCACATAAATGGATGGAATAGTTCTAAAATTTAACTCTATAGCTCAATTTTTGTGATAGATAATTAGAATATTGTCAGTTGTGGGCGTGGCATTTGATTTATTTTAACACATTTTTATTAGTGATCTGCCCAAAGAAACTAAAAGTATGTACCTTGAGAGTACTATCAACGGACAGAGACATGGACATATAGTTCACAAAAGCATATACGTCCAGAGCGACTCAGTTTTGGGATGCTGATTAAGAATATATATACTTTGAAACTTTCTGGTGCTTCCTCCTGAATGTTGCAAAAGTAATAACAAACTTAGTATACCCCCATTATTAATGGCGTGACTTTTAGCAGCCTATAAACCGTGTGTGGTCTTGGATTAGCTGTCGGCAAATGTTTTGTCATTTTAACACTTTCTCATTTTCATTTTTTTTTTTCAACATTGGTTTTTTATAGTATATGAAATGAATTTTGAATTAAAAATTTATTTGACAGTTTTATAGTCATAAAAATACCACAAAAATGACAGAGGCATGTTCATTACATTAAAGTCATATGCAGCACATAACATGGATATGATATTTTTTTTCTATGCTATCCATGTAAGATGTTTTAAAGGGATCTGATAATTTTCCAATTTAATAGAAATAAAGCGTCAGTTGAAGCATTACTCTAATGCTTTAAATAGCTTTTATGTGACAGAATAAATGTTCCCCCATATCTTTCATTCTGCTGCTTATAAGTGTAAGCTTAAAAAAACAAAATTAATGTTAAGTGAAAATCTCTTTACAACATAAGTGATTACAAAGTAGACAACAAAACCAACAACAACAACAATTGTAATGTACTGATGTGTCATAAAAATTCGAATTATTTTGTCATCATATATAGAAATTTTTGTTTTCCTACACAACCTAACCTCATTTCACAACCTTTTCATTGCTGTGAACCCTTTTTGTGTTTTACATTTATATCATTTATAAATTTATTTAAACGATTGTATGCACTCTGAATGTGTCACATACCGACAATTGAATGTTGTTGGAATTGGTCACGCAGTATATTTACGCATGAATGCAGTACAACCCCATGGTGTACAATAATAAACTTACACTACTGTCATTATGTAAAGTGTTTGGTTGAAAGAGAAAGAAAGACAAATAGAGAGAGAGAGATTGAAAATAAAAAAAAAACTGCTGCATATAGGTTTCATGAAATCTTTATGACAGTTATGTGTTGGGTGTGTGAAATGCTGACAATTGAAATTTGAAAATGTTGTCGATAGCAAGCATATGACACTTTGACAAGCTTAGAAATATGAGCGTGCGTGTGTATGGAATTTCTTACTTTTTCTTATATGTGAAATTTATTGATTGTGATTAACAGTTGTATTCCTTTCATTTTTCTACACACAAACACAATTTAAGGTTACATATACGGTGTTGTGGAAGTTTTTCTTTCTCTAAATAATATCTATCCGTAAAATAATACTATACCAGGTGTATTCTAAGAAATCCTCAAATAAATTGAGCGGAACATGTTTTGAATTTCTTACTTATTGTCATTTTTACTTCCAAATCAGTCATTTTTACTTTCAATTGTTTACCTCTGTTATATTTCCTATATTTGTACTTCGGATATTCTGTTTATAGCACATGGGTTCCAATGGAAGCCTTTCTTTTAAAAACTATCTATAGTAGAAATGACTCTCCGGAGTAGAAATGACTGTTGTGAAAGTAGATTTGACTGTTGATAAAGTCTAAATGAAGATTTTATACAATACAATATAAATAACTTTACATAAGATGGAATCTCTGACTCTACCAAGTTTACATATTTTCGATTCATATTAAATTTTTTTTATCGATTTAGCCATACCCGTTCATATGTCCGTCTGTCCGTGTTTCATGTTGTAAAAATTAAGCTCATACAGAAATGTATAGTTTCTATACGCATAATGCTTTTTTAATGGAACGAAATCATTTAAGTGCCATGCCCACAATTCACAAAAATCTATTTCTGAACATCTATTAAGCTGAAATTTAATTTACTTATATGATTATTATTATAAATTAATAATAAACCAGGTAAGGGCGTGATCAGAAAACAGAAAAATTTATAGAAAAAAACTTTTTGGTACAGTATACGACTTGTAAGTTGATATCATAAAGCAAGCACTACTTTGAAGGGTGATATGGTAACTAAGACGCCCACTTTTTGTATATAAATAGGGGCGATATATATATAAGGTTAAGCCCATTTGCTTTCCCCCAATAAATTGTTTATTATATTATTACTAAAGGTGCTTGTCTTAATTTATTATATAATCAACACCAACAACTAACTACAACTACAACTACTAACCGTTTCTAGTTATTCTCTAATGATTTAGCAATTTTAAAGTGAAGTAGGAGGGTAATAACATTTAGCAATTTTCGGTTTTATTACTAAATTTTATTATACAATAATTGTCTGAATCTAGATTGCTACTGTGATTGCTGCAATACGAGTCTAATGATAATGATCTTATATGATTGCTCTAAGAGTGTGTCTCTCTTGAGGTTCTTGTCGTTGTTGTTTTTGTTGTTTTGTTGTTGTTGTAATGTTCAAGAATGTAAATTATTTTTGAAATTATTACAATTATAGTAAACAAATTGGTTATTAATGGTTTTCGGTCAACACAACACACACAGTGGTAGAAAAATAATCTAAAAATGTTTGTTGTTGTTGTTGTTAGGTTTTTACTTTGCTTCAAGTTTAGGTGTGGATTACGAAATTTTTATTTAATTTTTTTTTTGCTTACTGTTGATCTAGTTTAGTTACTGTGTAAGCTACAGATAAATTTAAGACACAAAGAAAAACG
The DNA here is from genome assembly GCA_963978525.1 of Ornithomya fringillina. Taxonomy (NCBI): domain Eukaryota; kingdom Metazoa; phylum Arthropoda; class Insecta; order Diptera; family Hippoboscidae; genus Ornithomya; species Ornithomya fringillina. Next base: position 19,289,248 of record OZ021694.1, on the reverse strand, counting down.
TGCAAACCAAACAGAAGGAAGAAAAAAAAATAAAAAATTAAAAAAAAAATTTTAAAATAAAAAACACATGTAAACAATAAAATGTAAGAAAACAAATTGCAATTAAATATTATTCTACTAGAGTACACAGCCCCCGGGGGTGCCAGGCCATGTCATGCCATGCTATCATAACACTACTCTATATAGACACCCTGCCTTACCATTATCGGAGCAAGCATACCAAAGCAAAGAAACAAGTTTTACATTTTTTTTTATAGTATTGCCGTCTCTTTCTTTTTGTTATGGTGTGTGTGTTGTATACAAATTAAAGCTTCATGGTCAGTAATTGAAAATATTCGTCATGCTGTTGTTGAGGTGGGTAGCCCCGGCTACATATTTATTTAAAAATGCACCAACTTAGTAGTGACTAGCAAGTCAGCAAATGTTCAAACAGGGAACACACAGTGATTCGGAGAGAGAGAGAGATAGAGAGTGATTATCACGTATAAGTTGGTAGTTGAATAATGTAAATATTTTTCCTCAAGGGGGAGAGGAGAAGGAGGTGAATGTCCATGTGTCCATGGCTGGTGGTGGGTTGAGTCGTACAGATTTCCTTTCCATGTTAAATAGTTTGTAATGAAATGAAATGAATTGAAATTTATTGCAAAATATTTATCATCCATTCTGCATATATAACCATATAACCAGGCTGTAGGCTCTTACGAAAGGTTTAACTTCAACCTAAACCGGATCTATTTTTAATTCAGTTTCTGTTTCTGTTTCTGTTACTCATTGAATGAAAAACATGATTTTTATGCTAACGATTTGCTAACCATTTGTCATTTGAAAAAAAGGGGGCTAACACACATGCTTTTAATTTGTGGTCATGAAATATTAAAAGAAAACGTGTATGCAGCGGAGCTTAACATTGATTGCTTGATATATATGTTTCTTGTATTTTTGTTACATTTCAATTTCAATTTCAATTTTTACTTGCCTTTTTGATAGAGTTTCCTTTTAAAGTGGGTACGCTTTACTTTTTTTCCTATTTTTGTTTTCCTATGCAAACTAATTTTTCTTAACACTTGTTATACACACCTACAGCATTCGCATTGTAAGGGTTTTTATTTTTTTATAATCCTTTCTTGTATTGCATAGTAATTTATTTTTTTAAAGGCTGGTTGGGATGGTTTAATAACATAAACGTGATACAATTAGAAATCGAGAAGAAACGTTTTAGAACAAGTGTTTTGTCGGTCAAGGTTCTTTCTGAGCAAAGACACGTCTTTCTACTAAATTTCATCGAAATATCTCAAAAAATGCGACCTGTAGTTACATGGATAGATAGACGGACAGACAAACGAATGGACTGAAATTTTGGTTCTGAATCGATCTGTATAGTTGGAGTTGCCCTTTGGGAGTTGCTAACATCCGCACAAACTGATTATATCCTTTTACCACCGGGTAAATAAGTGTTCGCATTTCTTTGACTTTCCGTATGTGGGTATAAAAGGTGTTTGGATTTACTTTTTCTTTCTCCTCTCCCTTTAATTTCTCCTTTCACTATAAACTGTTTCAATCTAAGCTCACTTATGGTTATGGAAAGAATTTCTTTTCGTCTATTTTTATTCTTTTCAAGTATTCTTCTCGTCGGTGGTATAAATTGAATATTTTTACAATCTGGCGGAATGTTAAGCATGTGTATGCTACATTTTGTTGTTGTTGTTGTTATTATTATTGTTATTGCTGTATTAGGTAGCAGCGGCTATGGTTGACCATTGCCACTAATGCTGTTGGCAATTCTCTACTATTCTCCACTTTAACAAACACATAAAGCTGCTTAGCCTGGCATCCAAGCAACCATAACAATAGCAATAACAATAACAGAACACCAGAGTAACAACAGAAGCTTCAGAGCATCACATCAGACTTTACAGCACACCGATGGACCATCTCTAATATGTTGCTAGTAAATCTTTGGCTGATAGTTTTCCCCTGCTTACATATGGTGAATATCGGAGGCAGGCATTATAAGGTGTATATGTATGAAATGTTGTGATGAAAGTAAAATCTAAAAGTCTGGCCTTTTTACTGGCCTGTTGTGTCATTTTTCTTAAACAAACGGCAACTATATAATGGACAGCCAAAGCATCCGAATGAGTGTGAAAGTTAAACATGTTTTGTGTTGCTTTGGAATTGTTTACATTGAGTGTATTTGTTTAAATTTATAAATTCTTTTGTAAACTTGTATAAATTGATTGTTGTTCGTTAACAAAAATGTCCCTCAACTAAGCTCTTAAGCTGCATAATTTAATAGAAATGTTTGCATAATAGAAATTCTCTTATAAAACAAAATGTTTTATTTTCTACTGACCTAGATTTATTTATAAATATACAATAACAATTATGTTATAAGTGTTGTTGTTGTTGTTGAATTTTTATTTCTTCTTTCATCATTAGTTTAACTTGTTTAGCTTTCAAAAGCACATGTTGCAACATCCTTTAATACATATTGTTCACATTATACTGCTGAAGTGTGAAAGTTATTAAAAGATGGGCCTTGTACTTTACTTTATAGAACCTTAGAATGTTGTGAAGAATAAAGTAGATTATTACCTTACATACCCTCCACATAAAATGGTTACTTCGTCATCATCTTTTTATCTAAAAGAAGGTGTCAGAGACATTACAAGGAATGTATCTTCTTGATCAGCATATAAAACTAATTCTTTCTGAACATGTATGTCCGTCTGTTGTTGGCATTCTATCTTTTGTAAATTTTGAGATATTGAGCTAAAATTTTGTACAAACACTTCTAGTTTCTGCATGCAGATAACAAAATTGGGCTAAATCGGTTAAAAACCACGCCCACAATTGACAAAAATCTATATATCTGCCATAAAAATTTAGCTATTAAGTTAAAATTTGTCATTTGTATTTTCTGCATTCCTCCATGTTGCTACGATTTAAATTTATTTACACTTCATAAAATCTTTGAAGTTTTTCCAACCATCTTAGTCATTTTGTAAATGTTTCACTTTAATTTGACAATAAGTTTGAATAAATACTTACATGCGTGTGTATCTTGTCAAAGCTTAAAATTAAGTCAAGTGTAAATTATCACCATCGTCGTCATGATATCATGACATATTAAAAAAAAAAAAAAGGAAACCAAACCCAGAAAAGAAAATACAAAAAACAAAATGAGATCTTCCACAATGCAACCATTCATTTTGTCTTCCTTCAAACAGAAGAAACACATGTCACAGATTTGTTTCACATTTCGGAAGCACTTAAGCAGCCACTCAGCAAATTTGTTAACAAAGTGGAACCAAAATGTAAAGAAAAACGCAGCGAATCAAAAACATATTGACGGAAAGAAAGCAACGAAGAAAGAGGAGAGAGGAAAAGCAAGGAGACAGTGTGTGTTTGTGCGGGTATTTTTACGTCGTGTCACATACCAGCTTTGCTTGACTGCTAAGCTGGGTGGCAATTCAAATAATTTTTCTTAACATTCAACGCAAACACCACAGGGACTTGTCTCCGTTGCTTTCTTTGGCATATTTACATACACACACACACACACACATACATACATACACTATATGCAGAGTACATATGTAAATATTTTAAAGGAAGCTTAACGGTGCTCTTTAACAGCACACGTCGTTATACAAGACCTTAAATCCCTTTTTCTGATGAATTTCTTTACATAGAAAGCAATTCGTTTTCATTACCGATATATCCCAGTTTTCCTTGTGAACAAAACGAAATATTTTAACATACTTCGTGACAGTTCCCGTTTTTTTTATACCGTCCACATAAGATGAGATGGTATACTTAGTTTGTCATCGAGAAGGAAGCTTCACAGACTCTACATTTGGATTTCTTACTTTTTTCCTTTTTTTTATGTATATATTGAGTGCGAAGGTTATGAATGATCTTTTTGACTAATTGTTGTGTAGTTGTGCAGCTTTATGCCTGTGATGTAAACTTAAACAAATAATGATTAATAATTCCTCTCTTTCTTGTTCATATTTTATAATTAGTTTGTATGTAGAGCCAAGGTATTGTTTTTTTTTGGTGAATCTTAATTGCAAAATACGAGTATTGAAGTGTCCGCGTAAGCTGAAGGTATGACTTATTAGCGACCGGCTTCCCTTTAAGTGTTTAATTAATGGAGATTTTTGTGATTTATTGCACATAAATAACAAAATTTATGATAATTTACGGCATTTCATATAATTTCACGTTATTTTAAATATTTGGCAATTAATTAAGAGAGGGAGAGAGAGAGAGAGATGGATAGAGGGAGAAAGGTCATTAGATAGAGATAGAGATATAGAAGACTTTCTTCAAGCTATTACATCGTAATACCAGAACGATATAACTCTATGCGAAGAACTTTAAAAACGCTTCATCGTGTTTTGTTAGCGCTTATGTTGAGGAACCATTAAGAGGTGAAGGAATGAAAGTTTTCTGAGTGAAAGTCTTGAATGCACAATTGCTGGACAAATGGACATTATCTAAATAATTCCAAATTTTGATCCCATAAAAAATGTTTTTTTCTCACATACGAGTATTTACTCTAACTTCCGCATAATTTTGTAACACATTCTACTTTCCTTCGTAGGCCTTGTTTACATAAACATTCAAAACAATCCAAAAAAAAAACTCTACTGAACTCGTCAAAATTCATCAATATTCCGGGCGTAGCTTTTTTAAGCTGATCTTTATTCAGGTTATATAGCAACAAAGAAAGATAATAATGAGGGTGCGTTTTTTCGTTTCTTCGGCTTGTTTGCCAAATCATTGCATTGCATACAAAGCAGCAAAATGTAAAAGTCATAAAGTTCTACAGAAATTTCTTTTTCTGTTGCTGTTACTCTTTGGTTTTAAATAATAAGCACAGTTGAAGTCTTTAAAATCCGCTTATGTCAGATATTTGATATGAAAAGAAGAAGAAAGGCATAACGTTTTAAATTATTCTTTTTTTTTCACATTCTGCAAAATTGAATGTGAAAACAGGGCAATCAGTGGTTGTTTACTTAGAAATTAAAAAAAAAGTATATTTTTGTGGACATTTTTGTTTCATTCTGAGGTAATAAAATATCGTCCGATTCGACCCATTTTCAATAGGGTTTATTTTTGAGCCAAAAAATTTTCTTGTATCAAATTTCATCTAAATATCTTAGAAAATGCGACATGTAAGTAAAGCACAAATTTACATGAACAGACGGATAGACGGACATGGTTAAATATATTCAGATTTTGATTATGATTAGATAGGTATAATAGAAGATGGGTGTGGCATTTGCCATTTAGGAAATACAAACATCCGCGCACACTTAATATAGCCTCTTACCACATATGGGGTAGGGTATAAAGACACAACAAAATAATTTCTAATGATTTTATTTATGATTGAATTTATTTTCTGCATAAATATCTGCACGTATCAAATGTGTTTACTTAATTATATGTTTTCCGATTTTAATAATAATAATAACAACAACAACAATAACTTGCAACATGCCCTACAATAATTGCTAATGTTAATTATTCTCTTGTTAAGAGAATCAAATTAACCGGTTGCATAATTTCGCTACACTAAGCCCGCACGTTTCACGTGCAACTAATTGCATTGAATTGTTAAGTGCAAGTTACAAATAGGAAAAAAAAAATATGAAGGCAACAACAACAAAGACAACAACAATGTAGCGATAAATAATAAGAATGTAAAGAGAGTGTGAAAGTTACAATTAATACTAAAACACAACACTATTTATTAAATGCTAACCAACTAACTAAATAACTAACTAACCGGCGTAAAAAGTTCAATGACTTGACTATGATGCCCAGAGTCCGAAGTTATAATAATAACAACAACAACAACAATCACCTTATTGCACGCTTCAAAATTTAACTTAAGTGATGTTGTTGTTGTTGTTGTTGTTATATCATATAATCATAGAGCTAAAAACAAGTAGAACAAGTCTCTGTGAATGAAGGTAAAAGCAACCAGAGGGAAGAAAGGAAAGCTTACAGAAGTTTTTAACAGAATAAAAATTGTACCCTATAGCAATAGATGTGAAGGTTTTGTTGTTATTTTGTTATACCCTCCATATAAGATGGGGTGGTATACTAAGTTTGTAATTCCGTTTGCAACATTCGTAAGGAAGCGTCAGAGACCCTTTAAAGTATATCTTGATCAACATCAAAATATGAATCAATCTGGATATTTATGTACGTACATCCGTCTGTTATTGACATTCTCACCGGCGTAAATTTTAAGATATTGAGCTGAAATTTTGCACAGATTGTAGATGTGGAAGGTATTTAAGATTTGGTGTAAGCCAAATTTATTTTTTTACATTTTATTTTTTAAGGAATTAATAAATGGCTAGATATTCAATTGGAGTTGATACTCAGTTACCAGCTACAGTGATGATGATGATGAGGTTAAGGCAAGAGTTTAGCAAGTAAATTATATAACTAGCCAACTAGCCAACCAACCAACCGTCGGACTCTTCATTTTTCTACCCAGTATTTATCTGTTCAAGTATAACTATATGCGGTGTGGTGTGGTTCGTGGTCTCTTAACAAAGTGTGGTGGCGCGCGGTTGGTAGGAGGAGGTGTAGAAGATTAGAAAATTAATGTAACAAACGCGAAGAAATGAACGCATTTTTTCGCACATACTCGCGTTGGGTGTAACATTAATTAGCCACGGAAGGGTACTAAACAAGCCACACTAATAAAGACAAGGTGGCCTGATCAGATAGAGAGAGAGAGAGAGAGAGAGAGAGAGACCTGGCACCGCAAGTGTAACGCTTGTTATATATATTTAAAGGAATGGTGGGCATATAACTCTTAGCCGGACCAAGGTGGTTGGTTTGGTTGGTTGGTTGCTTTAGTTTGGTTTCGTTATGGTTATATAGTGATAAGGCAGACGCCTCATGCAACAACTTTATGGCAATATTTATTAAAGTGGACATATCGATATCTAGAAGAAAGATTGTGGCTAAGAAGTTGTGGCAAACAACAACCGACTTAACACGCACAGTGCGTTTCCTATAATTTTTGACTTCTTTTTGCTCTTTGCTCAGCTTAGCAAGGCTTGTGTGTTGCTGTTTAGTCATGCTTATGTTTTATGCGTGTAAACTTTTACCACACACTCATCTTGCTATCTTTACACTGGCCCCCACTGGCCTAACTATAAATTCTCTTTCCCACACACTGACACCAGAGCAAAATTGATGGCTTCTGTTACAATTTGATCGTGTTACGATTACCCACAACTATTATTATCAATCTGCAAAGATCGGATCATCGCCATCATCTTCATCATCATCATCATCATGATTATCTACTTCTGAGCACCACACTGATTTATTTGGGTTATCTTCAGCTCTGGTGATTACTTAGATTACTTGGGGTTTTCTTTGGAAAAACAACTTTTCAAACATATACATAGTCGCCGTATAAATTGTATTAACATTAACATATATTTTAATTATAGTGAAGAATTGATTAAATTCAAGTGCGTAAAGCTACAACAACTTCAGGTTTTTGATAAAAAACTTCGAAACTATTTATTCTGTCTAATTAGAAAGGAAGCTATTTACGATAATTTGCATTCTTTGGAGAAAATCTCATGTTCAACTACTTGATCGTTAAGTTTAGAAAAGTAGAGATAATCTTGTGACAGTGGGACTATACCTCAACTAAAAGGTAGATGTAAGTCTATGTAGAAAACCTCTCCCGATAGAGGAAGAACCTTACCTTCTACAAAGACTACAACTCTTTAAAACCGTCATTAGGAATAATGATGAATGTTTAGTTTAGATTCCTGAAGCATAGATAATAACAAAAATGATGAAACTTTTTTTTAGAAATGTCCCCTCGAGGGATTCCGGTTTAGGGGTAGACAGGAGGTTTGCTTCTTAGAGAGTTAATGCAGGACTGCACCTGAATTAAAAGAGAGATAGAAGTTTGTAAGGTCCCCGCAAGGTCTCTGGCGCCTTAGTCCTCGATATCTTGAAGAGGGTTCGATACTTTGAGGTAGTTTTGATACCTTGAAACGAGTTCGATACCTACACCAGTAGAACTCATGTGGGGTCTTTTAATAAAAAGTTTTTGATTGTTGTAAATTTTGTTATCTGTGTGGTAAGATCGGCACTATGCCATGTTTTTATAGAAGGCATCCCCTGAGTGCCGACCTTTAAAAAAAAATTAATAAAAATAATAATAAAATTATATTAAGCTCCTCCAATTCCTATTGAATTGAATCTCACCTTGCATAACCTACATAACGAGTCTTATAAAAGATCACCATTGAAATCATCTTGAATTTTGTTACAATGCAAGCATTTTCAATGGAATTTTCAAAGAGCTCATTAAAAGGTTTACAGCTCATAACAAAAATCTGATGTTTTTCTCTCCTATTTGAGGGCATATAATAATGAAATCATCTATAAACAGCTTAAATCAATAAAAAGAAAACATTAAAATGATTGTATATGAGTCATAAATATGGGTATGAACCAACAGACGAATGATGTTTCGTTACAAAAACTCTTTCTCTCTCATAATGATTCAGATTTGATAAAATTTTGAATACACATAGATTTTTTAATCCTTATTGTTGCAGTGTCAAAATGTATTGGGGGACAAAAAATAAACGAATACACTGTAACAAACAGTCTCATAAATATAAACACGGAATCCAGTTACAGCTATAAAGGAAATCGATAAAAGTCATATGCGATGCGATATAAACCCCTCAGCTAAAGCAATTATGAATCGTTTTGTTTTGGAAATAAATAAAAAGTTTTCGAAGCTTAAAGTTTTGTGGGTTGCCAACGATTCTATTAAAATATCAAATTTTATTGATTTTTTTTTTTAATGAAACATTCGTTCATTCTATTTCTGTAAGTACACATATAAGCAACAGTTACTTAATATGAGGTTTTCAGTTACTTTTGGGAGTGTTTGACAGCAAGATAATTAATTTTCTTTTACTTTTTTTTTTCCATTTGTTTTGCATTTCCCGTTGCTACAATTTCATTAAGTTTTTATAAAATCTAGAGCAAGTCTTGCTATGTGGATGTCATACAATTCCCTGTTACAAAGTTTAGTAGGAAGAAATAAAAAAAAGAGTTCCAATAGTTTAAGACGAATGTTAAGTACTCTCCGCTTATATAAGTATAAGGGCATGGCATATAAATGTGTAAACACTTTCCACACTCATATTATGTGTATATGAAAAAAATCTGAATTTTCTATTACATTATTTTAATGTCATTTAATAAATAATGCTATTTTTACAACAATGTCTTATATCTTAAGTTTAAAGTTTTTACAGTGTGCCATTATAGCCTATACTTTTTTTTTTAAATATACTTTCACCATATTTCTACGAGCACTTTTTAGAGTGTCACACCTTAGCCTACCATTTTCTTTCGATAATTAGATCCAAAAAAGAGATAAAAATTTCTTTATTTTCACCATAAAGGCAATTTGTGGAGTGTGCCATCATAGCCTACCTACTTGTTTTTTTTAAATATTCAATTATTAAACCTAAAAAGAGGTGAAGTAGATTACTTAGAAAAAATTCATTATCTTTCAAACAGCATAAAACATTTCTCTAAAATTATTTTATAAAATTTTCTTAAATATATATTCAATAAAAATTAATTAAATAAAATTAATAATTCAATAATAAAATAAAAGTCCCTTCTAAGTCACTTACTCGTTACCAACATCTAACCACACTTAACATATTTTACAATAGTTATATAATAATAAAAAAAAAAAACTCACTTATAGTAATTGCTCTGCTATTATCTCTGGTCATATTATACATTCTTCTTCTTCTTCTTTTTAACATGAAGCACACGTTTGCATTCTCTTGTGTTTAACACCAGCTAACCAACCAGAATACTGATGAGTTTTATTTTTAAAGAAAGTAAAATAAACAATATATTGGATATAGTTAGAAGAGTAAGCAACGGCTATATGTTATACTGTTACACATACAAGAAGATAAGTACAAGTTCGAAAAATATAAAGATAATCGGCTTTCCCTTATAAAAAGTTTAATTAGCCATAAGATGGAAGGGCATACTAAGTTTATCATGGCATTTGCAGTAACAGAGAAGAAAATATATTTATTCTTGATCAGCATCAAAAACTGAGTCTTTATAGACATGTATGTTTAGGTGTCCGTACGTCCGTGGCTTTACTTGTGGTTGGCAATCTCACGGTTGTAAATTTTATGATAATGAAATATTGTACGTAAACTCCTAGCTTATTTACGTAGAATATTATTTACAAAGGGTAAAATTAGTCAAAAGCCTCGCCCTTAATCGACAAAAATCTCTTTATATGTCACAAAAAAATAAAGTTGAAATTTGGTACAAATATTTATAGTGACCTTCAGCATTGGGAAGCTGAAAGTCGGCATAGTTGGACAACAGACGCACCCACAATCGACAAAAATATATTTATCAGCCACAAAAATTGACCTATGAACTTGAAATTTGATATGCATATTTATAATTACCCCAAAAATGGGATAACAGATACGCCCACTGTTTGTATGTAGATATGGAAGGTATTTAAGATATGTCCTAAGCCATAAAGTGCGGTAACTCTCTCTTAAAATATTGATCAGTTTTGAAGAGCTATCATAATGAATTTTTTTTTATCGGAGATTTTATATTGTAATGAAAAAACATATTGTAAAATATATTGATGATAAATTTTTAGAGTTTTTTTAAATGTTTTTTTTTATACGAAACATGCTTGAAATGTATCAGCTGTATTATAGTGTATTTTATGTGGAAAGGGGAAAGGCAGAGTGTGTGCTTCCAAAATGAAAACCTACTTTGTGGTGACACTAAGCCAAAAATAATGATAACAATTGTTAACCGCATTTCTTTGGAATGTTAGTTGGATAGATGAAGCATTTAGAATTTTAATGAATTTCTTTTCTACCCGTATTCTCTCTCATATCTATTGTAGATAATTCTGGACAATCTTTTTCAGCTGCTTTTTATTATATCATCCACATAAAGTTGTTATTGCATTGGCAAGATGCAGGCGGTGACAATAGGGTATTTACAGGTCAAGCTTGATAGTCTGTAACATCTTCACTCATTTTTCCAAGAGATTATATTGTTGTAGAGCAAGCAGTGTATATATTATCGTATTATAAGTGCCCCTTTTTTCGGTGTAAATCCCTTTTTTTTTAAGTTATCTAAATATTATTTTTTTATTAGTACTATTGTAACAATATTTTAATTATGAAAAATTACTTTCTATTGATTATTCATCATGTAATATTCTTGGATATGATTGAGTGAAAAAAAATCCATTCGATCGGTTGAAAATCTTTATTTTAACAACTTTTTAAATTTTTTTTTTTTAAATCCCATTACAATGATGAGGACTTTTTTTAAGAACACCTATCTCTTAAAATTATCCCTGATTTTATATATTTCGAAAAATATATCTAAAAAAAAATTCCTTTTCTTTTCATTTTAGGTAAGTGCTTTAAAGATACACTTGTCAACAATCTTATGACCTTTTTGGAATCATTTTTACATGTACAGGTGAGTGTGAATGATTCTAAAAAAAAAAAAAAATTCTCAAAAATATTGACCTTTAAAAAATTCTTTTTAACTAAAAACTATAAGTAATTATTAAATAAAAAAATAATTTTTATTTACCAAAAATATTTATTTTTACATTTAATTTTCCAAAATAATAATTATTTATACAACAAACTATTCAACTCACATAACATGAGATGAACGAAGAAATCATTATCACGAAGTGCACGTGATTTCGATTTGATGGCAATAAAACACTCAAGAATGCAGCATAGAGATGAAAATGGAGAAGAGAAAGAATAAAACCTAACTAAGAATTATTTCAAAGAAATTCAAATTAATAACTTCACAATCACAACCTTTTAATTCAATTGGATTACAGGTTAACCAAACTAAACCAAACCAAACCAAACCAAACTAAATGTCCAAAAAAATAAAGTCATAAATAAAGAAGAGAGAAGTTGAAAAGGATAAAATATAGTACAAGTAAAAGATTAAACAACATCCTCTTTAGAAAAAAAAGAAAAAGAGGAAAAAAACCAAAACTGAAAATGTGGTTTAAAGAATAGCACATAACAGGATAAATAACTAACTAAGAGATAGTGGCAGAGAGATATGGATGAAGAAATTTTTTTCTTTTTTTTTTTTTGGAAAAAGAAAGTTAATAAATAAAATGAAGAGTAAAATATAAGCGGATGTATAGACATTTTTAAGCAGCTACAATATAAAAAAGGGCGGCTGTGCTGTATTATAAAGATGTTCGGTTTTGTTGATAAAAGATCTTTAGCTTACCTGTTCAGAATTATTAATAATCATATCACTCTCATTATGATGATATTTTTCCTCATAAAAACATCTCTTACACAAGCCTGCCTATGATGTCTTATCTGAGCCAACGTATTGCAGCAGCTTTTACTTTGTAAGGCATTTCACACTACGAGAGTTTTCCTTGACAGATCTAAATCATGTTAGTGGCCGTTTGAATTTCGAAGGAAATCAACCAAAAAAAAAAAAATTGTTTTCATTTAAAGAGTTACAAACACACTTACACAACGAAAACGTGCTTCACTTACATGACCTAGTTATGGCTTTTTTTTTATATTTGTTTTCTCTTCTCTTTCTCTTCGACCTTACACATGTACTGGAATGTTACTTAATATTTATTTAGGAAGTGTAAGTTTTAACGCATTTCAGTCTGTCTGTTCTTAATGTTTGCTTATTCGAAGAGATTAATGTTACTTTAACAGTGATTGAATGATATTTTGTATGAAAACAGTTTTTATGTTGTTATTGTTGTTGTTGTTATTTTAAACATGTTTTATGCAAAATCATTATGCGTAGCACGTTCTATTTGAAAAAGAGAAATAAAAACAACAATAACAACAAATATAATTTTCAATTTCTCATGAATTCATACAGACACGAGAACACAAACACATACAAATCGATGGACACGTATATTTAAGTAAGTGAAAATTTTATATGACTGGGCCAGTTATACAATATTATTTTTTACGTGGAAAATGAAGATTTATAAAGTTTTTTTTATGACATAATGTAGGAGAAAAGTTTTTTTTTTCAATAATTTCCCTAAAATGAAGGCAGTTCTAGAATGAGTTGGTTGAACAAGATAATTAATAATATTCGAATGTTTTTAGTTTTGGGAAATTACTAGCAATATTTATTTCACCTTGTATGTCAAAATGTTTGCAACACCTAGGAGAAAGCTTCGCATAGCTTGTTCGGTATATATATAATATAATCAGGCTTATATTTTAAGTCCATTTAACCATACCCGTCTCCCGTATTGCACTGAAATACAGTAGATTTGAAAAGTATTTGCTCACAACTACTTGATCTGGTCGACTAGTCTGCTGCAAAGAAAACTGCATTTACGAATTCAGCCATACGCCGATTTTTCCTATTCATAGCAACACTCAAGCTGGGAAACTTTGAAACTCATTTTCATTCATCGTTTATATTTCTAGCACTTTGCTTAATTTATTACATATTAATGAGAACCTCAATAATTTTAACATGAACTTATAATTTGTATGAGTACAAGTACTACTCCCCCCTGCAACAACTTCAGAAAGCCGTCAAGTTTTAGCAACAATGTTCACAAAACCTTTACAATATTTTTCTACAACTTTAATAAATTACCAATCATTGGTAACATTGCGGGCAGAGTAATTTTTCATAAAATAACAGCAACAATAACAACAATTACACCAAAAAAAAAAAAAAAAATATAAAAAAATATTGCACTTTAACTGACTGACAGTTAAATGGTATAATAAAATAGTGATTATAATCCTATAAGCGTGAAAAGGAATTCTTTACGCTGACACATACTATTTAGAAAAAATATTAAAGTAGTGAGCATTTTTTGTTATAGTAAAACAAGTAGACTGGGTTTATAAGAAGCAGATGTTACTTGTTAGAAAAATTGATATAAAATAATTGTAAAAGAGTTGGTATAGTGTAGAAAAGCAGAGATGAGCCAGGAAGTTGAATGAAAAGTGAAGGGCGTGGCGGATTCTTTTAAATAGTTTCAAAACCTATTAATTGCTATACCTTACGAATGCAGCAAACTAACTAAGATAATAAGATGTTTCTACTCTCAAACTTTACACTATTTGAAATCAACAACAAATCTCCCCTTAGCTCATCTTAATCAACTAACCAGTCGAAGCCATAAATAGCAATTAGTAAAAAGGTAACCACTTGTCCGAGACTCATATTCCGAATATTAAAAATTTGTTTAATTATAAGTGAGTAGGTAGGTAGTGGAGATTAAGCTAAGCGCTTGTACAGTTTATATTGGTAATAAAAACAAACCGTTATGTTTTTATAATTCTTCCCTCAATCTTCTCCACATTTCGCTATAAAAATTTCGTTTTTTTAATTCATTAAAAAAGTTGTTTCCCCCACTTTTCTACTGTAACGAAATGTATTAATTTTAATGTTTATTAATAAATTTAGTTAGTTAACAAGGTGCTTTAAAAAATATTTCTTAATTGATTTTGAAGACAAACGCTTATTGACGATGCATTTTTTTATTTTGACATCTTAAAGAAGGACCATAAAAATTTTTAGTGTTGCAGTCAAATTGAAAGAAAAATGCCAAAGAAAAAGAAAAGCGTAAAGGAATTATAAAGACAAGGCTTCAAATTGATGCTGAAACTTATAAATATCTTACGTAGCATGTGAAAAAGTAAGAATCAATAATTTTTATTAAAAAAAAAAGATGATCCTTAGCCATTGGAAAGTCTCAAAAGTAAATTAAACTTGTAAGGATTTTAAAGTAAAACTATTTTCTTTAAAAAAGAAGAAAGCGGCCTCGATTTTTTACAATAAAAATCAACATTTTTTTTACTGAAAATTAGCGCAAATTAAAGTAAAAGTGTATTATCTTAAAAAATATTCGTTATTCAGCTTAAAAAACTGCGGCAATGATCTGAATGTATGTCCGTGCTTCCATCTCTAATTTAAAAAAATCAACAACGTGTAACACTTGACTTTTCAGCTGATAAACTAATAGAGAGCGTAATCAAAAAATCTGCCACACCCACGTTTTTTATGTAGGCATAGAGTGTGTTCAATATTTGACTTGAGCCAAATTTAGTTTTCTTACTTATTTTTATATCACAATCGTTACTTTTGTTTTCTGTTTTTTTGTTTTGTTTTCAAGATCGTGCTTGTCAAGGCTTATGGAAAAAGGGGGGAAAAAAAAATTAAAGGAAAATTAGAAATCTCCTTCATTCCATATAACCATTATTATTATTATGACAATGTTAGCGCTGATGATGATGATGACTTGAAAGTTTGTGAGTTATGTAAGAGAAATAAGAAGGAAGTCAATATGAAATTTGTATCTAAACTATATAATCGGTGGGTGGTTACCAAGCTAACACCAAAAAACATCACAACAAAAACATTAAGCTAAACAAGCAAAAGACAAAACACCTTGGCTTGGTCATAAGCTAGCTTTTGTACAGAAGTAAAAAGCCTTGTTTAAAACTGCTAAAACTCACGCTTAGCAACTGGCAACTAAACGCCTGAGTCTTGATTTGTAAAAAATGGTTATTCTTCTTTTTCGTCGTCTTCTTTTTGTTACTGGTATTGTATCTTCTTAAAAGTTTTTGTTTTTTCATATACACATAAGGAAAGATGATTGTAAAGGTTTTGTTACCTAAATGAAAAGATGGTCGTGTCTAACTGTCTTAAGAAAATTAGGTTTCTTTAATATTTCTTTGCTTTTTTTCTTTCATTTTCTTAACACAAGGATTTTTATAACAAAGTCTGTTTAAGGTATGTTAAGTTTGGGAGAATATTGAACGATTTTTGATATGATTTGTCTGTCCGTCCACATGATAGTATATAATATAAATGATAAGGTTTTGTACAGAAATTAAGAAAAAAGAATTCTAAGCCATAAGACTATTTGTTCATGTCATCAGCCTGGGATTTTATCATTTTTAATATCTAGGCTCTCCATACATAGCTTTAAAGTAAAAACGCATTTCTCAATATTTTATAACAAAAAATAGGCTCAGTTTTTGTGCTCAATTTTTGTCGATTGTGGGTGAGTCTATAATTCGACCACGTCCACTTTTAGTACATCGATGAATGGAGTACTTATACATATATATATATTCTATCTTCATAGTTAATTTTTTTTTACCGAAGAATATATTTTTTGCATATTGTGAACGTGACTGTTGACGCCTTGTAAGGGTGTTTAAAATTCGTGTTTGATTTACTATAAATGTTTCACAGATATTTCTTGTTATTGTTTTACCCTACCGTTGCTATAAAATCAAATTGTGTTATGTCTTCCGTTTCTTCAAGTGAAATTGCATAACCGTGTTGTTGTTATTGTTATAGTTTTTTTCCTTTCTTATAAAATATTTGCCTGTTTTGTGATAATTTGTTTCTCAAATTCTTTCATTTTAATGCAACAACAACAACAATAGCAACAAAAAGTGAGAAAATTCTTTGCACATTACAATCTATTCGCCTGTCTGCCTTCCTGGCTGGTTTCCTTGCCTTTGACTTTGCTTAATGCCTTTAAGTCACATTGGCTATAAAACGTGTAGGAGCCAGTGTTTTCGGAGTGAAAATAACAGCATAACAAGTATAAAATTTTATTATTGTAAAGTACCGTTTTGTTAGAATTTTCCACTACAGCCGGTAATTCATGCTAATTGTAAATTGTTGTTGCAAATCTGAGGCATACCCGATTGCGCAATGATATCTTGTGGCACTTTTTTTCTTTTCCTTATTTTATGATCTAATGTGGTTATTGTTGTTGTAGAAGTGGTAGGTGAAATGGTAGCGTTTTGTTAAAGAAGTTATGTTTGTTGTTGTATAAAAATTTTTATGGGAAATTATGGCATTAAGTCATAAAACTGCTCATAAACAAAAACATTAAAAGTACAATAATTCTTAAGTAACTTTCACAGCATAGTTTCATAATTGTTGTTGTTGTTTTTTCTTCTTCATTTTTTTCCTTCAAAAACAATATTTTTTTTTTATAACTTACAACAATGCAAAGGTTAAATTTATGATTTAAGAATCTTACAAAAGAAGTTTTCTTAATAAAATGTCCTTACGTCCAGCATAAAATATCTTCTTTAATATTAATTTAAACTAATAAGCATTTAGTAAATTTAAACAAAATTTTCTAAAATAATTTCATTTATGTTTTACAATGAGTCGCCTTTTTTTTTTTTCAATATATATTTATTTTTCAGTTAAACTAAAAAATAAACACCTTTTTACAATACTTGTGAAAATCATACAAGAATCCTTTTAAAACCTTTTCAAATAACATGTAAAGGATTTAAAATAAACAAAGCCTGTTTTTGTTAACTGAAAAATCCAACATTGTAGTACGTAAATTAAATTTTTGTGGCAAATGTGTGAAATGTGACAGAGTGCTGCAATATTATTCATAGTTTCCCATTTTCTGTTCTAAAGAATTCATGAAAATATGTTAAAAGATTATTTAAAACCTTTGGATCAATCCTTTTATCCGATAATTCGAAAACACTTGTTTATGCAAAACAAAAATCTTTTTAATCTCAACATAATTCTCAAAATTAAATTATAAAAGTGTGCTGCGTATAATCCAGCTAAGTTCAAAACCGATTAAGATTAACTCGAGCTAAGTTAAGTTGCACATTTTATACCCTCCACATAAGATAAAGTGGTATACTAAGTTTGTCATTCCGTTTGCATCAGATAGAAGAAGGCGTCGGAAGCTCTTCTTGATGAGCCATCAAAAAAATTTCAAAAAACCATACTCACCGTAGAACTTGATTTGGAAGTTGATACACACTACATAATCTATTAGAGGGCGTAATTATACACCTGCCACGCCTACCGTTTGTTTCTAAAATTGTATAAATTTTAGCTCTTTAGTAAGGTCTGTCAGTTTTTTTTTTGTTTCTCTATAGTTTCTACAAAATTCTTGGGAAAAACTTAAAGATGAAAAAATCTTCTGAGAATTAAAATATTTTTTTTTTATATTAAAAAAAGAAGTCTCCAATAAAAATTTCTCATGAACGCAAATAATTGTGCAAGAATTTTTTTTTTTTTTGATTAATATTAAAAAAAAAACAATTTTATTTTTTTAATAAAAAAAAAAAATGTGATGCTTTTACTTAGAAATTCATATCACTTCACTCAAATTTCATATTATCCGAGTACACAGGAGAAGTTGTTGAGAATAAATATTTTTTTATAATATCTAAAAGTATATGCAATAATAAAAAAAAAAGAGATAAAAAAAGAAGAAGAAGAAGAATAAAATTAAATCAAAACCACATGTTTGAACACCCCCGCTCGCACATAAAGTAATTTGATCTATAACATAAACTTTCTCAAAAGTCTTTATGCAGACACACTCACACTTGAGAAAAGGGAATAATTTAACATTTAAGTTGCAACAAGTTAATTAAACACTTAATATGCGGTGAGAGCATAAAATATTATTACCACACATTTGTTGGTTGGTTAAAATAATTAAAACGTTAATTGTATACAAGATTGTGTGTGGAAAAGTTTGTTTAATATAAACTTGATTGTTTGTTAGTATCGCATAATGTGTACCGTGCTGTAATACATACTTGAACACGGAAATTCAACAGCTGTAGAGAGGCTCTCTTTCTTTTCGGTATTTAACCAAGTGTAAGATTATATTTTGTTGTGTTTTTTTTTTCTTTTTTTGTTAATGTATATGATAACAACAACGACAACGACAACAACAGCTACAAAAATACAAAAAAAGAAAAGCAAAAGAAACCAAGCATTATTTAGATCTCAGGGATTAGTTTACTATGAGAGTCTTGTTCGAGCTGCATCACCACTCTAAAGCTATGGCAGTGATTTTTATCGATTTTTGCATGTCAAGCGTTTTGTCAACACACAGCTGTTGACACATGCGGTAAATGTGTATCGCTTTGAAACCTAAAGCTGTTGATTTGCTAAAAACTCCTCTTTTCTGTTTTTTCCTTTTTTTTTTGTTTTTTTTTTTTTTTTTGAAGAGGTTTTTGTTAAACTCTTTTGTTTGTTGTTGTTGTTTTAGTTGTATAATGATGATAAGATTTCTTTGTATTATAAATGAAAACCACCTTCTAAAATATTTCTGTCTCCAAACGCACACACTCTTTGTATAATAAAATAAATGCAAGCAATTTGAAAACTAGATCATGCTTAAAGATATGAGATCATAGTATTAGCATTTTGGGATTTTTCTCTATTTCAAAAAGAAAATTGATATATCTGTAGACGTTGTTGTTGCTATTAGTTGTTATTGCTAATGATATGTTACCAGCCTCGAGCCTTAATAAAAATGAATAGAATTTTGTTAAAAAGAGTATCGTTGACAAACCCACCACGAGTGCATGTTGGATTGTCACAAAGATTGATGCATAATATGGTCTTTGTGAAAAATAGAAACCAGCATTCAAACTGAAAATTTGTTTTAATCATATTTTTTTTTATATAAATTTTCTTCTATGTTGTTGTTTTGAAAATAATCACTCCTTTGTGTTGCTTAACCTTAAATCATTGTTTACTTTTTATACCCTACACATAATATGCGAGGTATGCTAAGTTTATCATTCCATTTGCAACTCTCTAAAAAAGTCGTCCACTACAAATTATTTAAATTTTTGAAAAGTATAAAAAACTGAGTAGATTTAGATGAGTCTGTCCATTGTTGTTACTTTGACAGTAATAAATTTTGAATTATTCTTCTAGTTTCTTTACACATATCTCTTTTTAAATTGGACAAAATCGGTCAAGAGCCACGTTCACAATGAAAAAAAATCTATTTTTTTGCCAAAATAGCAAAAATTAATCTATAAAGTTTCAAGTTAGTTTATATATTTATAATTAGCGCATTCATCGAATGTGGCAAAAATGGGCATGGTAGGTTATTAGAAAGGCTTACAATCGTCTAATTTCTATGTATCTGCCAGAAAAATAAAAATTTTGGAGTTTCGTATGCATATTCATAAATACTCCATCCATCAATATGCTAAAAATGGGCGCGGTCGGATAACTAACCTTTCCGCAAGTTAAGCTTAGTTTACCTTCAAAGCATAGTAGCGTCCAAAAAATATAATATATCTCAAAATTGTTCTCATGCCTTAAGAATATTACATCCATTCCATTGTCAATCGGAATCCCTAAACTAAACACAACGGTTCGTACGTACGGATAATTGTGTTTTCTTTTAACTTGGGTCACCAATGTTTTCCTTAATAGTTGTGCTCATGCTTATCGCTTTCATTGTTCACATTATCAATTATTGTGTAAGAGTAGGCTTTCTACCCTATAACCTCTACAACATATATATTTAAAAAAAAATTAAACAAACAAATTTTCCTTTTTCTTGTTGTTGCTTTATATAATATATCATGTGTATGGTATGACTATAAAAATTGAAGTGTTTTGTCCATGTTTGTCATATATTGCCGGGTTATTATTTATTTGTTTATATTCAAGTTGGTTGATTTTTTTAAGGACCCTTGTCACGCTATAGAGACATTATTAATTGTAGACTTCTGCTGTTTCGTCTCCTCTATTTGTTATTGTCACAACACTTAAATTTATGGCAAAACGAAATGTCTGTCGGTTCTACACGTTTTTATAAAACCACAACTGAGGGCATGTAACGGCGCTTACCTGTTGGTGGTTTATTGTTTTAGTTATATTCCTTTATTTCCCTGCTTCTCTTATTAATAAATTCCAAAAAATTTATCATATAAATGTCTATTGTTTTTACATTAATATTCCGTGAGAGTCCTGAAAAAAGTGTGAATTTTAATTTTTTTGTTTAAAGTAAAAAAACGAAGGTATGTCAGTTATATGAATTATGGTTAAAACTGAATATAAAACAAGTAAGGAAGATAATTTTGATTTGTACTAAAGAAGTGTCTAAACAAAAAATTTCAGCTAAATATCTTGTTAAGAATAGATGGACATACGGACGCAGGGGCATTGCCGGGCCGTGGTGCTTAACCCGTTACTTCCTCTAAAAATGTTTTTTACTTTATATATATGTACATATATATAGTTTATAAATATGATCCATGGAAAGAGCTATCTAATTATGAACGCTACGTCTGTACGTCCGTTATTTTTTCATACACATATCTCTACATCGTACTTGTATTGAACCATACGTCGTTGATCGCCGCTATAGAAAATAAAATGCTAAAATTCTAAAATTATATAATTCTACGCCAAACCATAAATATAAATAATACATAAGTATCTAACCGTACAAATAAAGATAAGTAATAAATATCATGAACTGCGACAGAAATCAATAGTTATCCAATTGAAATTTATGTGTTTTTTATACGATTCATTAGTTTCTTTAGCCATCTCTGAACGCGCTCTGTACGTACGCTGCTTCAACCCTACTTCTCAATGACTTTAGTGTGTGCCCTCTATAATTTACGCCTTATAAATTATGGAATAATATGGAAGTTTGTCTCTAGTTGGTTGTTTGGTACGTTGGTTTGATTCTACTCTGGTTAGTCACATTTTATAGACTTATGTATGTATTTATGTATGTGTGTGTGGGTAATAAGTGCGGCCAATTTTGCGCTTAAACTTTATAAAGATTTATACGTTTTTCTGCTTTTCATGTAATAATAATAACAATAACAATTTCTTTTTATATTTATATTTTTTTCCTTTGGGGGCTTTATTGAACAATATTGTGGGCTTGCACTTATACAGTCGTCAATTTTTTCATTTTGCTTTTTCTTCTTCTTCTTTTTTAATCCAATTGCATTTTGTGGCCAATTTGTAATTATTTCCTGCTGCGTAAATGTCTGTGGGAATAATTTTACTTCACCCGCTTCACATTTCAATTTAAATATTAAACATAATGATCATAACACTTAACTTAACCAACCAGAGGAAGGAAGAGATGGTTTTTCTTGGAATACATATCTAGATAATGAGGTCTAAAGGGAAGTATAAACATTTAGCACTTGGCATCATATTCGCACATGTCTGATTATTGGCAGAATATGTGTTAAGTTTAACTCCACAATTAGCTAAATGGCTTCAAGTTAATAAAGTTAACACACACAGCGAAGGTGAGTTAAATTAGTGTCTGCTATATGGATGGAAAGATGCTCTCAAGCTTGAATTGGTTACAATGATTGTTCATTCAAACGAAGACTTAATATATGGGATTGGAGCTGTGAGAAGCTATATTTAGATTTGTAGACATTTTGAAAAAGTTCTTATGTGGGCTTCATGTTAACAGTACAAATAGGGTCCAATTCGATGTATTCCTAATATGAAATATTATTAAATTAAAATATATACTCAAAACCTTTTTCCAACTATCTACCTGTCTATCCGTCCATACCTTCAAGGTTTTAATTTTTGAAATTCACTGATGAAATAAGGCTAAAATCGGTTCATATGTAGAGATGTCTTCGCATAAACAGCTGCTTCTTAAAGATAACAGTTTACTTTGAATTTCCCACTGCTTTTATCACCTTGTACTCAACTCGTAATATATTTTACATAAAGGATTTGGGTGTGGTACACTTGAGCTGTTAGATTAAGATCCAGTTTAAAATTTCACATACACACAAAATAGCAACATGTGGTTTTATGCTTATGTTCACACTACAGTCGCCTTATTCCTCACTTAACTGACATTCTAAGTATTTTTTGGTTGTGTATAAAAATGTAGAAATTTCAATTTTTATTACACTTCGTCTAAGTGATAGATTTTACTGATACGTGATTTCTATTTTCATCTGATAAACCAGCATTTTCATACAAAATTCTTTTATGATCTGATGATGATTTCTTTATAATAATATCCTTGTAGGATCTTTTTTGTTTTTTTGTTTTTTTGCTATCTATATATTTTGTGTTTATCTTGACAACCACATGGGTTTTTACGGTTAAGGTTAGAAAATGAATTTGTAATTTTTTTTTTTTTTTGAAGGCATTACCTGCCAATCGTTATCAGTAACATCTACAAAGAATTGTTTTAAAACATATGTTAGAAGACAATAATAGTCAAGCGATACGTGCAGACATATATGAAACCTCTAATATATGAAATCTCTAAATTGTGTGGATTCTTCAGGACTTAGACAATGTATTTAAAAAACACAGCTTTAACTAGGGTACCTGAAAAATACTTATTAAGGATATCCAGTAACTATAACCACAAAATTTCATTTCCGGCAATGTACTGGCATTGTATCATGTACTTAGCAAAAGCATTTACTGACACCTTCACTGCAATCTTTGTGGCTGAAACAATTTTTTTCTTTTAATATACTATAATTAGCGCGACCCAACGTATGTGTCACGCGGCTCCTAGATGTTAAAGAGTGTGATTTAACATATGTATCACGTTTTTAGTTTGTACCAATGTTTGTTTCACCCAAATTTTTTACAAACTCATTCAAAATTGTTGAACTTAAAAGAAGAAATTAATGCAGAATCGCTTTCTACTTCGACTTAATCATGTCCATCGGTCTGTCTGGAATTTTTCATTCTAAACTGAATTTTTTAATCCTATTTAACCCTTCTGAAGTGATTTCTTTCATTTATTAAAACTTTGCGATTACCTTTAAGGTTTGACACCCAAATCAACAGCTTTGATTGAATTGGTTTATACAAGTTTTATAAAAAATTAAATTTTCTACTATGGAAACTGGTGTCTGCTTAACTATATTTTAGCTAAGTAAGAGTTTTATACTCTTTAATCTGTTTTAGCACCTCTTCTCTACCAAAGATATTTCCTTTCTCTTCAATTTTTTCTGTATTAACACCTTGACTACGTTCTTCTGTTCATCATATTCATTAGCAGTACCCTAGCTACTCAGCAACTGCTAATAGAATTTTTTTTTATTATTTTTTTGTATAAATTTTAGGTCATTGTATTCTCCGCCTTGTAATTATGAATGGCGCCTCTATGGTAAATAAAAAAAAAAAAAGGAAGAGAAAGAAAAAAATGAACAGTTTGTTATAATGAAACAAAAAGATGATTAATTAGGAAGATGTTTTTTTTTTCTCCTCCTTTCCATCAAATCGAGCAAGCCTTGTTATGAGGCATCTTTAAATTATTATAAAAAGTTGAAAAACTTTTATATTTCATGATGATAATAAATTATTATAATGTGGTTTAAAGTGTAAATAATTATAGAGAATACAATTAGAAGCAACACTTTACGTTCTACTTTCCAATCATATCTTGATTTGAGTTTAAATTGAAATTTTCTGTTTTCATATCAAATAATGACAGGTTCGGACTAATGATGTTGTTTAGTTTTTGACAGCTGTCATAAATTAGTTGAAAATTATATTTCAATTGTTGTTGTTATTTATGTATTTATCAAAATTAACTCTAATTGAATGTTTGTCACCTGTTTGGTCAAATAGAAGCTTAATTAATAATTAATATAATAAATCTTGAAGAGTTTCCATGTGGCCAGAGGTACTAAAAATAGTCGTAACTGGTTCAAAATTACAATTCTTACATATAAAGTCAAGCGAGTAATAATTATCATCTTTTAGAGTGGGACCCTTTCTAACCCCACTTCTTTTAGTACCACCTGTACAAATGCAAATTTTGGCCAAGACTTAATTTATAAAAAGGCGTTATATGGTAGGAGGTTCTAAAAATAGTTCAATTCGGTTCATTTACAATAAATTTTCTTTTTGGATTAAAGTGAGAACTTGTAAAATTGTGGGCAGCGGCGCACAAACTTGTATGGACGTACAGACAAACATGGTTAAATCGTTTCATTAAGTAATTCTGAATCGATTGAATTGTAGATGCAAACACTCATTTTTAATTGTGAAATAAATTCCTTAAATTATTTTAAAAGCTTATCTTTGGCTAAATACAAGATTATCTGGATATACGGACAAGAGGATCTTTGGTCGTTTGGTGTAATAAAATAGAGTCCACTCTAAAAAAATGTTTATAGTAATAAAATCTTTAACAAGAATTTTTCGATTTGTTGACCTTTACTTTTATTTTCATTTGGTAATAAAATTTATTCGTGCGTGTAAATTGCAGTAAAGCTTTTTTAAATTTGAATATAAAGTGAAAGGTTCAGTTCTCAAAGCAACGCTTTTTGATTTTAAGCACCTTGCCTCTGCTACTAAAACAAGTAAAGGCTATAAAGAGTTAAACGGTCAACAACTCAGATACAAAAGTTCTATACGCCTTGCCGTCTAATTCCCCCCTTTTTCATTTAGTTTAAACGTTGAGTGAGTAATTTTGCACCATGTGACTTTTTAATAAACAGCAAATGCCCCCGTTTGGTTGGGAAAACTATTTTACTGCGTGCTCTATATGCAGGATTCCAATATTTATCTATACGCATACGGGATACAACTCTTTTCTTCTTTTTTTTTTTTTCATATATTGTTTTAATTTTACTGCATCCAAGCGTGTTTGTGTGGCCAGGATTGCAGAGGTCTTTTGTATAATATAATATACAAACATAAACACACACATGCATGCATACATATACATTTGTTTGGTTTTTTTTTTAACTTTTCTAGTCTGCGTTTGTACGCGAATGTTTATGTTTATAATGGTACTTGTGGTTACCTGCACCTAACCACCCACCCAGCTTGCTCATCTCCTTCTCATCTCAGCTTCTTTTTTGTTTACCTTACCAGCTGACTATAGTGTTAACGTCCAAATTGTATGCAGTGGAGCTGGAATTAAACCCTATTTTACTATTCATTTGCTTGCATATATGTATGTGGGTTTAAGGGCGGTTAGAATAGAATGCCACGGAATAGTGTATTTTGTTCATTTGCGTTGTGTTTTGTATGAGCCATGAGGTTATATTTAAAGTAAATTAAAGCCGCAGTGGAAATTAAGTTAAGAAAAAATGAATATTTTAAAAATGCGGCCCCTCCAACCTGACCTGCAGTAATGGAAAATTGTATTTTAGCAAAATAAAACAACAACACATAATCATAGGAAAGAATTAGTGAAACAGTATAGTGGATGCTGAAAGAAAAAATTCTTTAAAGAGTTAGAGCGTAAGTAACGTTCTTTATAAATTTAAATTAAATTAAAATATGTATTAATTGAAGAATTTGAAGAAAACATTTTGAAATTATAGAAAAATGGACTTAAGCCACTTTCAAATTAATCAATCAATATTCAATCTATATGTGGAGGGTATAAAAATAACTAATAGAAAATAATAAGAATTATGTGGCCTTTAACCAGCAATAATCACATTCAAAATGACAATAGTAACGATATCCTTAACCCAGTTTTGTTACCTGTACAAGCAAACCTACTGTAGGCTCTACACACATATAAAATACATGGAAAGATAAGCAATAGGTAGCAGTGGAGATATTATCATAAACATATGTAATCATCATTAAATCCAAACAAATACAACGTACAACGACAACAAGACTTCACTATTTACTTCTCTTTCCCACCTATTCACCAAAATACACGCCACATTTGCGGTTGGCTATACACTATTTGTATGTTCATTTTTTTATACATTCGCATAGCTTAAGATTGTTACAGATAACGCATTTTATGGAATATGTGCAAGGTGGGCGTAAAATGTATTACGGTACACATAAGGGTTCTTTTTTGTTTTATTCATGGCATAAGGATATGTCACATATAGTTTCATGCACAACACTACTGAGGGTATATTAAGTTTTTAGGGAGGTTTGTACACTCTAGATTGTATAGGTCACATCTTACTCGAATTATACATAATGATTAAGCAGAAAAATCTGAATCGATTTAATTGTGTGCATCTGTCAGTCCATGTAAATTTGTACGCAAGCTATGGATAGCATTTTTAGAGATATTTTAATGAAATTTAGCACAAGAACTTGATTTTATCCAAAAGGAAACGCTTTTGAAAGTAAACCAAATTGGACCATTTCTAGAACCCCTCTTCCATTATCATGGCAAAATATCGCAATTCTTAATATTTTTGAACTCAATTACTAATTTACTAAAAATACTGATACAACTAAAACTAATTGTAGCACAATTTGTATAGTAGGGTGTTAAATTGTCGGGTATAACCGACTATAACCTTTTCACTTGTTTTATATTTATTAACAAGTAAAAAAATCTACACTTTGGCAATGCCTCGCGTTTACTTATGCAACGAAATTCATTACAGCCCTACACTGCAGTGGAACTATGTAGTGTAGAGTGTTAAATTGTTCTGCTTGACTGACTATAACATTTTCACTTGTTTTCTATTCTTGTTATTATCAAGATGTTACGCAGTATAGTACCTTTTTTTTATATACGAAGGTTGCTTGTAAAATTCACGTGTCTGTTTTCCTTTCTACTTTTGTTTCTTTTATATGTTTTTTTTTTAATAGAGTCATCAGAATAAACAGTGAATTTCACATGCATTGTATGTTGTATTGAACAGAAAAAAGCACTCACATTTGTAATGGTTTTTAGAATTTTACGTATTTAGGGTTTTTTCTTTATATATCATAAATATGTATAAGGATATGGAATGTGAAGGTAATGATATAAAGAAAATATTGTAAAAATTGTAGAACATGAAGTAGATTAACAAGTTTTAGCCTAAAAGTATAAAAGGAGTAAAATCGAAATTAGTCCTACACAGAATCTTATATATTGTTCATATATATTAACAAAAGTTGGGCGTGGCAGAAACTTTATTACGCCTTTTAATGTTATACGTACCGTTAAAAAACTTAGAAATCGATTCTTGTGTATTACTTTGTAATCATTTTTATATGAATTTAGCAAATTTTAACTCCATGTACTAAAATTCATTTTCATGGATCAAGTATTTTGGTTGATAGAAAGATTTTAGACGAATATGGGCGTATCGCTTGACCAATTTCATCCAATTTCAAAACTAACCAGTACAGACAAAACGTTTACCAAGTTTGGAAACAATATGTCAAAATTTGCGACCAGAACAATAATTTCACACAAATTCTAAGACAGATCTAGATAAATTATTTCGGAGCATTTTCCTAATTAAGAATCTCTATCATTTAAGGATCTAAAAAGCCTCTTTCTGGGTGTTTTAAACTTGAGTATGGATGGTTGGATACAAAAAAAGGCCTCTGAAAAAGTGAGGAATATAAATTTTAGCTAAATGTCACTTAAGTATAATTGTGATTCATTCTTAATGTGGAACTAAGCCCTAATTTTCGTTTCACTTATAAATTTCCTTATAAGATATTCATTTTATCTCTTCTTTTTCCTTTACTTTCTGAAATTCAACTTACTTTAATTTAATTTTTTTTTTTTCGTTATACATACCTATCACACTCTAAGATCGATCACATACTTTTCTCTTTAATGAGAAGAGTATGCATTTTGATTTTTTTCCTTAAATTTTATGTAAATTGTAATTTAAACTTCTGGTTTTTGTTTACGTGCTGCATGCAATTCATGAAAGTACGAATACTTCAAAGTTGGTATGTAGACGGCTGCTTCATTGAAAAAGTTATATCCGTACGTCCACTTTATTTTACTCTCAAACGGTTTAATTTCATGATTATGATTTCGTCTTGTTATGGTTTGATCAAAAAGACTTATTAAGAAATAATTTTTTTTTTATACAAATATGTTATTTTCTATATTTTTTAATATATAAATAAAAAGTAAATAAATAATATATTTAAATAAGTAAAAAAGTGAAATAATTATTTAAGAAATAATAATTAAAAAGTAAAATTATTTTATATTAAATTTTTTTTTCATTGAAAATGATAATCTTGGCTTATATTCGCGTTTACAATGTTTTATATATTGACGCGTGATAATAGTTGTATACAAGTGAAGGCAATATGTTTCCTCAAACGGTACGTTGTTCCCCATAAACATCACTTTTGTTGTGCAGCTTAATACCAACCCAAGTTTTAAGGTATAATGTCAGGTGATTAAGAGGGTAAGAGCTGTCAGTAACGGTGATATCAATAGCTTCATGCAAAGTTCAAAAAAGCTCTCTCCCTCTTTCTCTTTCTTTACCACAATTTTCACCTCATTTTTTGTAGTAATTGTTATTGTTAGACTTGTTGTTATAGCCCTGTTATCTCCTTCTGGTTATTTTCACATCAATTGACGTTTCTTTTTATTGTCAAGCTTTGAAAAAGCAAGTTTAAAATAACATTTGTTGCACAGAATATCACTTCTAATATAAATAATAAAAAATTTCAGATTTGTAGCTTAATTTAAACCATTGCAAGCCTTTTGATAAAAGAGGGATTGACGGACAAGCATAGATAACACGGACCCACGTTTAAGTATTTTGATAGTTTTCAATAAAACAGTATTAAATGATAATTCTTTAAAAATGTTTTAGCTTTATATCTAAAATAAAAACAGCAAAAAGGTTGTAAGAAAACACGGACTGATGGACACAAACACGGACTGACGGACAAAAGCACGTACTTACTAATTAATAATAAAAATAATAAACATTAATTAATGGAATTCTAAATATGTGAAGGTTACAATTTGTGTAACAAACTTTGCATACAATCTGTACAAAAATAGAGGGTGTAAGCAACCGCAAAACACCATTCAAAGTAGGCCCTCTATATGGATGTATATATAACATAAAAAGTGTGTGTTGTGTCATTGTTATATTTGTATATTTGCATTTTTTTTATACATATAAGAAGTATTGAATTTCCTGGTCTCAGTGGCGAAAATCTCTCCCGGTAGTTGCAGTGTTTTGTGGCCGAAAATAAAGTTTGCATGCTTCATAGTTGGTTTCTTTCAAAGTTACAATCTCTTACAAGGATTTTTTCTTTTTTATATAATACAGTCAACTTTTTCTTACGTTGGTGTTGCGGTAGTGGTGGTGGTGACCAATTTCTATCAAATTTCATCACGAATGTTTTATACGCTAAATTAATTTATTTCTCTGGCCAATAAAATAACTTTTCTTGTTTCACTTTTTCTTGGAATTTCTTTCCTTTCAATTGTATTTTTTGTTATTGTTGAATATTCATTGATAAGCTTAAAGACAAGTTTCGTTGAAGAAACTTTTCCATGCAACGCTCTTATATAGTGTTTCAGTGTTATGTGACTCATATCAAACAGAGACAATCGCTATGGTATTTGAATAATTGGAGATAGAGTAAAAAAAGTTTTTAAAATATTTTTGCATATTTGTTTATTATATATATGCATGTATGTATGTATGTATATAAGTTTACACATAAAAAAAATATGATTGATGTGAAAAAATTTGTCACTTTAGTGTCTGTTAAAAGTTGTAACTAAACAATAGCATGACAAATGCGTTTTATTTTTCTAAAGAGTTAACAAATTTGAAAAAAATATAAACAACAACAACAACAACAACTTGTAGATATATAACATAAAACGATTAATACAATGTGACAGATTGTTAAATAAAATTTGACATGCAATGGAATGTTTTGTGTGGTGGTACGGCATGGAAGGAAGGAAGGTTTTAATGAAACAGTTTCATTTGATTGACACTTGTATACCGGATAAGAATGGGCGTTTTCAAAGGCTATTAAAATACAATTGAATTTAATGTTTATTCACACAGTTCAGCAGTTTGCCGAGTTAACTTCTTTGAATACTTTAAAGAACAATATACACTTTATTATTTTACTCTAGTAAGGTCATAGGAAAAAAAAAACTTTTAATACAAAATTCAGTAGACTTAGAAGAGAAAATATTAAGATCATTATCAATATCATCCTCTTTACACCTTAGAACTTTTGTATGTTGTAACGTTTTTAAGAAAATTTCATCTTTTAACCTCACTCGAGAGTTTCCATCTTTAATTTCTCACACTGTATGAAGTCCACCTTGATTCTAAGAATATTTTTTTTTGATAATCTTTAACTTATTGTTAAGGGTATAATATGTAGCGTTATTATGTAGCTGCCACGCCTACTATTTATATGTAATTGTGATGAGTATTTAGGATTTCGCCAAAGCTAAATTTTGTGTTTCTTTTATTTCAAAGAATTCGCAAATGTCTTTACATTCTTCACCTTTCATTTTTGTTCCAATTTCCTTTTACTCAATTATGTGATTCATTATATTTATCTCTATCTTTTTCTTTTTATACATTTTTCTACACAAATCAAACACAATCATAACATTTTAAACTTTGACGGTTATCGGTTTAACCATCATTAATGTCAGCCTTTCCTATAACCTTCCCAATAACTTTGATATTTGCCAGCAACAACAAGAAAAACAAAAAATAAAAAGTAAACCAGTCATGTTACTTGTAAAACTTGGAACTCTAAGTTAAGGTGTGTTTCGTATAACATCTATTTTAACGCACATACCACCACTACCATCACCACCACCGCCACCGCCTTCTTCTGAACATATCCACTGACTTTTTTTCCGTTTTTTTATATTACCAAGTATATAGAAAAAGACATCAAAAGATAAAAAGCCGACTGTTACTATTTAAAACAAAAGTTTTATCTGTTGAGTTATCCATTAAAAATATATTCTACAAAAATTAAGGTTCGGTTGCGAAAGAAACTTTTCATGTTACACTTTATTAGGCGTAAAGTGAATGAGGTGATGGTGATAACAAACCAACGTAGAATGCTTCATTTAATAATTGAAAATAATTAAGAGTAACTCGTCCATACTGAAGCGTTTGCCTTTTTGAACTTGTTTTTTTTTTTTTTTTCTTGTCATGGATGAATGAATTTAGCGCGTGTAGGGAAAAAATCACTCATTCATAAAATTGAACTGAAAACTAGTAAGGGGACTAAATTAAGCTTAAACCAAATTTTAAGTACCCTCCACATGTATACAAAAACAGTAGGTGTGGCAGATATATATGATTTGGCCTTGAAATAGGTTGTGGGCGTCAATGAATCAAATATCAACTTTATAGATCAATTTTTGTGGCAGATATATAGATTTTAGTTTGTTATAGGCGTGGTCTTTTTCCGATATTGTCCAATTTTAGTTATTGTAGAAACTGGAAGAGTGTATATGTTAAATTGAAAACTTTACAATAATGAGAATGCCAACAAAAGACGGACATACGGACAGAGAGACGTACATGGCTGGATTTATAATGAAGATCAAAATAGGGTTTTGCAAATGGAATGATAAACTTAGTATATTCCACCATTCTTAAGTGGAGAGTATAAAAACAACTTTAATGGATTTTAACTAAATGAACCTGAATAACACATAAAGCCAAGTAGTGTTACAGGTGCGATAATTAGCACAGCAAATGTTATAAACTTTTCAGAAGTGTTAATTTAATTTAAAAGTTTAATGCTAATTAATCTAAATATATATTGAGGTTAATATTTAGAAGAATAATAAAAGGTCAACAACTGGATAAATAATCATGAAATCAATCATTTAAGAGACCTCTAGGAAGAAATTAGATTCAATGAAGAAAGTAATAGAAAGATTAGTTAGCTGTCTTCTAATCTAATTAGATTCCTTTTAGAATCCTAAAACATTTGTATAAGAAATCATATACGATTGAAATTTTTACGTCAGAGGTCGCTTGTGCTGCAAGTGAAATTTTTTTTATTTAATCATTTTTTAAGAGCCAAATAAATTGAAAAATTTATTAAACAATATTTCAATCATCACATCATTTGCAAACATACATATATTTTTATATCCATATCCATTAACAAATAGAAAAAAGTATCATTTATCTTACGCCACATGTTTTATTATTGAACTGAGCTCAACTCAACACAACGCAACGCAACATAACTCTGACAACTGAACTAACAACATTCTGTTGATTACAATTATTATACAATTCATATATACGTCTATACGTCCACACATATACTCGTATACATTCCATATGTATACAGTAGCTGATGATTTACATAATGAAAGCTGTAAATCATTTATGCTGAATGTTAAAGCATATGCGTGCAAGTAGATATGTAAAGGGCTATGTTAAGCAAATGTAATTAAAAAATGATGTATGACCCCAAAGAATGATTAAATATACACACATTCATATATACATGGGAGCGTCAGAGGGTTTAAAAGAGAGAGAAAGAGAGAGAGTTATTTAATTTGTAAGTAAATTGAAGTTTGTTACTTTTGCTTTTTCTGCACAAAATTTTTACAATTAAAGCTGAGGGTTTTGATACATTTCAGCCCTGTTCAAAAAATTCATAACTATAACATGACAAGGTGGCTATTAAGGTATAATCTAATCATTTAAACCAGACACTGATGTCCGTGTCCGTCTGTTCGTCTGGCTGCCCATGTAGAATTTTTTGAGATATTTTGATGAAATTTGGCAAAAGGATATATCTTTGTCCAAAGAGGATCCGACCATTTTTAAGACTTCTCTCTATATGAGATTATATTATCATGGAAGCCTTTATATGGCAAAATATCGCAATTCTTAATATTTTTCGACAAAATTTAGTGCATAATAGTTGATTAACTTAATAATTGCCTGTAACAAATTTGGACCCGATCAAACCATTTTTAGAAACTCTTTCCATATAATGATATTTTACAAAGTGACTTATTTGTCAATGTCCCGCGTTGCCTGATACAACCAAGCACAATTGGTGTAGTAGGGTATTAAATTGTCGGGTATAACCGACTATAACCTTTTCACTTGTTTTATATTTATTAACAAGTAAAAAAATCTACACTTTGGCAATGCCTCGCGTTTACTCATACAACGAAATTCATTATAGCTCTACATTACTATGTACTGTAGGGTATTAAATGGTTGTGCTTGACCGACTATAACATTTTCATTTGTTTTTCATGAGCCTTTTAATTAATTTAGCTTTCGCCTCTCAACTATTTATAGCAATAAATGTTTTTATCCGTCATAAAACAAAATTTTGCATTATACGTTTATATTCTGTAGACATCTCTTTTCTCTTTCGGTGCATTTTATGAATGTTTCCACAATTGTTTTAAGTATTAATTAGTAAATGTCACAGCTAGCAGGCAACGTTGCCATCTCACATTGGGTGAGAGAGACATATATTTATGGTATTAATTGTTGCAGACAACATACAGACAATTTAGCAAATAACAACATCTGTCTAAACAAAGAGTGTTGCCTCAAATAAAGTAAAAAACAAGAAGCGAGAAAAATTAAACGTCAAATTATATGGTCTGACAAAAGTGATAAACTATCGGCGCAAATAATATCAAGCAAGGATAATAAATTCGAATTGCTAGACATGAAATACTATAAAAATAAAAAACCCTTTACGTGTAGAGTACAAAAAAAAAAAACGCCTTTTAAAAATCTAATTAAGCAAAAGAAAATCTTTCACAACTAATTAATTTTTTAACTGAATTTAGTTAGTACTGCGTTTAGAGACTGGAATATGGTTGCACCTCCTCTGTCTCCATTTTGGTAAAATTTTGAGATTAATTTTTGTCAACATTTTTACACGTTCATTTTCTCACAAATTCATATTTATCACAACTGTCAAGGGTGAGCATTCATATATTGCGTATTGTACGTGATGTGTTTTTTTTTTACTTATACGGACATTTGTGCACTGCATCTACAGGTACCCGGTATGGGTTAAGTCCATATACGCCATAAACACCTTAATCGTCAAGTAATTTCACACGAAATGCGATTATCAACATGAAATAATCGCACAATGATAATGAAGAAGATGAGTATGAAATGGTTTTTGCGTACGTGTGTATGTGTAAAAATCATTTGAAAGCAGGGGCACACCTTGTGAATAGTTGATCATCATCAAATTTTTGTTTTGTTTCCATATCATAAACACATACCCACCACCTCATACCACATATAACAATATTTTGTATCTTATTATACAATACACACACACACACACACACGTACTCCTCCCGCTCATGAACTTATACGTGCGACAATATCAAAAATGTGTGTGTTTTTTATTTTTTCGTGCAATTTCTGGAAATATTTTGTTTTATTATTACTTGTGTGTAAAGTGCTTATTGTTGTAGGTATGTGTGTATGAAAGACAGATATACGGACAGACAGAGAGGCAAGGTGTAAGAGCACTTATGAGATGAGGTGTGTTTTTGTAAGAAAATAAAGCGCAAAATTGGTTTGATGGCTGTTAACAAAAAGGTCTTGCTTTCCTCTTAAACCTTCCCAGTCAGTTGTCATGCCGTAAGAAGAAGAAGAAGAAGAAGATTAAGAGGAGTAAAAGAACATAAACCACATGCAAGTCAACCAGTTCTTACATACCACCTATCACACGATGAAATTCTTCCTTATTTTATTTATATACATACATATAAACGTAGTTATTAGTTGTTGGTAAGGTGGTTTATATGTACATATGTATATACATATAACGGTTTAATAACATGTGAAATCTAGAATCTAAGCAGAAGGTGGATTTACTACAAGTCAAGAATAAGAATAGACTGCGTGTTCATATGATCAAGTTGCATAGTTATTGTTGTTGTTATTGTTATTGTTGTTTTATATGTTTGTGTCAAAGTTTTGTATGTTGTTCATATTATTGTCTTATAGTAAAAC
This sequence comes from Ornithomya fringillina, assembly GCA_963978525.1. Taxonomy (NCBI): domain Eukaryota; kingdom Metazoa; phylum Arthropoda; class Insecta; order Diptera; family Hippoboscidae; genus Ornithomya; species Ornithomya fringillina. Next base: position 19,253,588 of record OZ021694.1, on the reverse strand, counting down.
TTGTCAAATTAAATAACGGTTTTTCAAGGTTCGGTTATATTGATATGGGAGACGACTCTTTTTCCAATCAATTAATAATAAAATGCATTTTTTTTATACCCTCCCCATGAGTAGGGTGGTATACCAAGTTTATCATTCAATTTGAAATACTCAAAAGGACGCATCTGAGATCTTACAAAGTATATGTATTCTTGATCTGCATAAAAAACAGAGTCGCTCAGGACATATATGCCCCTGGGTCCATGTGTCCGTTTGGACTTCTCATGGTTATAAATGTTGGATTATTGAGCTGAAATTTTGTACACACATTTCTGCATGTAAATTACTACATAAATTAGGCAAATTCGGTTAAGAGCCACGCCTACAATTTATAATTGGAGCATCCATCCGATGCACCAAATTGGGCGTGAACATTTATATACATTTTTAGAGGGCGTAATTACGCATCTGTCACGTCCACTGCTTGTATATAAATGTTGAGGGTATTTAAGATTTGTCTTAAACCAAATTCAGTTTTTTACTCATTCTCTATAAATTTTTTTTTTTTTTTTTTGTAAGAAGATATTTTCCGGGGTTGGTTAAATTTATAAATACATTTTTTTAATTTTTCAATATTTTTTTGTGTTCACTAGACCTCCTTTAAGTTTGCTGTTGGTTTACTTTTCTTTTTCTATATCATAGTATAACCCGGAGGTTGATAACGCCTTGTTTTTTAATTTTTTTATTTTTTGGTTTTGTTTTTTACCCGTTTGGATATGAGAACTATGACAAATATTAATTACAGTGTTATGTATAGTATGTATACATGTCAGACAAGTACGCGTGTTGTCACTTTACAAGTTTCTTCTTTTTTTTCTCTCCCATATCATACGATGTCATATAAAAAATTCTCATTCCCATGTTAAATATGTGCCAGCATCAGATATTAAAAGATTATTGATTTAAACATACAGGCTGACACACAAACACTTGCGTTAAGTAATAACAAAGATATGTGAATGTGTGTGTGTGTGTTTATACGTATAAAGAAAATTTTACAATAATTCCTACAACCCAGTACGTCGCGTTAAACCATTTTAGTGTCATAAGTTTGACAGACTAAATGAACATGTTGATGGAAAAGGATATAATATACAGCTATACAAACACCCTGATGACATTATGCGTACACATACGCATAGGCATCCATATCGAAACAGGCCTTAGCGTTCTTGTATCAAATTTCTCTCACAAACAATATTTAAGAACGCACCGTGGGTATAGCGAACGCACCATTAACTAAAGTGAAATTGAAGTGTACGTTGGTGCGTTTGTATGTTGTTGATGAAAATGAGATGAGCTCGTGACATGTCGCTGATGGTAATGCTGACATGTTTGGCATGGAAACGTTACTGGATGGATGTATAGTCAGCCTTCAACCCGCCATATACATAATTCATGTAGAAAAATTCTTTCATAAAAACATTTGCTGGTAATTGTGAATAACTATCGATGAGTAGAACACCACCCCCAACAGTGACCCTCTAGCTGATAAAGTGGACATAAAAGAACACTGCGGAGATCTATATATGTAGCGCGGAGAGTATAATATATTTTTGTACGTGTAAACAACAACAACAACAACAACCATCTGTAATAGCAACGTCAACAAAAACAACAAAATTTATAGCAAATATTAACAAAAAAAAAACATCAACACTAACTAAAAACTAGGATGATACTAATATAGTAAAAAAACCCGAAAATAAACAAAATTTTCAACATAATACATAATTGACACCCTTCTAATAATGGAATGCTTACTAAACGACTTTTGATGAAGCCCAACGTATAACGTATTATGCATGAAATTGTTTTATTTACTGCAGTCATGTTATCATGTTGTGCGGTTTATTTATTTTCATAAAACATTGTTGTAACTGATAATGATAACAGCAGTGATTGTTTAAATATTTGATTGATAGGAAACTTGTTGGTGGTGTCATTGATGATGTTATCGCGTCATAATTATGATAATTTGGTTACTTTGTAACCTTGTGGCGGTTTACTGTGAGTAATATTACACTATAATTTAGATAATATTGTGTGGGAGATAATTAGAGAATTTTATGAAAAAAAAAAAACACGTAATTAGTCTATAAAGTTACACAATTACATTACTTGAGTAGGCTCGCTAAAAATTTTCAATATTTTATAAAAAAAAAATAAACAAATATATAAAATTTTTCAACAATTTTCTTAAAAATCTTAAAAATGTTTCTTAAAATCACAAATTGAAGCTCAAAATTTAAACTCAACCGAGATGAATGCATATTTAAACAGGTTTAAAAGGTTTTTCAACATTTCAGCAAAATTACTCTCTACCACATTATTCATATATTTTGACCGTACAATTTATTTGTATTTGTGTTTGTTGCAAATTTTACTGGATGATGCGTTTTCACGAGGTGAGCGGTATATTAAGTTTGTCAATCCATGCAGAAGTAGACGTCAGAGACTCTACAAAATTATTGATCTGTATCAAAAACTAAGTCAATCTAGATATGTCCGTCTGTTGTTGGCACTCCTATGATCGTAAATTTTGATATAATAAAAATTTGTTTATAAGCTTTTATTTTCTTTACTAAAATGGTATTTAAATTGGTTAAAATCGATCAAAAGCCACGTCTACAATCGTAAAATTTTACTTGTAAGTTGTTATGTTATATATATATTAAAAGAGATCCACGCCCACTTTTCCTTTGCATATGTAGAGAGTATTCAAGATTTGGCTCAACTCAAATGTATTTGTATTACATATTTTATTGTTGTTGTTTATTATATGTTATACTGTACCTGTGTACACCTATAGTGGTTTCTGTGGTATGACGCAGTGCAGTTAAATTGCAGTTCAGCTGAGCTCTGCTCAGTTCAGTTCAGTTCCAGTTCAAGTTTAGTTCTTTATTTAGTAAAAATGGGTTTATGCCAAAAGACATAGGGCAGGGAGAGAGAGAGGGAGAGAAAGAGAGAAGGAGTTATCAGCAGCGGCAGTAGTTGGATGTAATTTATTTGTAATTTTGGCAGACCGCGTGTCAGTTTAAAATGCTAAATGGAGATCGATGAGCAAACGTGGCCTCATTAATCAAATGACATGAACATACCAACAATATACACCCATACCTACATATATGTGTATATGATTATTTAGTGTATATATAAAGCAGTTATATATACTAATACATATACATCTTGCTTTTACTTAAATGAAAGAAAGAAACATTTATTTTACAAAAGCCCTCGGTACTCAGTTAAATCCGGTTAAATTGTTATTGTTTTTTGTTTTTGTTTTTGTTTTACTTTTGTTTTTTGTTTTTGTCATATTTAAAAAAAAAAGGCCTAACATGGAAGTATCTTTATATATTTTTATGAATGAAAGCATGATGGACCGACTGACAATGTATGAGATATACATAATATAACAACAACACATAAAGTTAAAGGAAAAAATTTTATAATATTCATTACACAAAATAAATCATCACCTGGCGGCTTTTATGTTGAGGAAAGACTTCAAAACTCACTCACTTTGGATAAATTGTATAATTTGAAATAATAGTTATCTGCTGTCTGTCTGTCTGTTTCTCCTCTTTTTATGCATTACTTGAATAATTTATATGATGTTGTATTTTTTTTAGTTTTTTTTCTGGATTTGAGAGAAAAATTGTTCAACACATTAACCTAAATTTCGTTTCTTGTTGAACTTTTTTATTAACTTAAGCAAGTGTCACAATGACAATGCAACAACAATGACAACAACACAATAACAACAAAATACTACTGATTTTAATTATCACATCGTTGTTTAGTTAGGTTTATTGTCTTCCGTCTCTCTGTTTCTCTCTCTATCTCATTCAGCCTTATTATGTGGGTTTGTGTGTATTAGTAATCATCATGTTTTTCATTTCATTTCATTTATTTATTTCATTATAAGAGGCAGTATAATTACATACATACATTGATGCCTCCCCACTCTCCAGCTCGGAGCTTATATGAGTAGGGAGAGTGCACCTGATAGAAAGTAAAAAGAAAAACTATTTAACACAGCAATGAAAACAAGAGTTTAACAATTTAGAACAAATAGAAAAACAATCAACAAAAATAAAAATAATGTTACAAACTATCGATCGCTTGCATAACTTTGTGCAAGGTGCAGCATAATCTCTCTCTTAAAACGACTAGCATTTTGTATGGTCTGTAGCCGGACAGGGAGAGCGTTCCACAAACGGATTGCAAAAACAAAAAAGTTACGTTCAGACATGAGGGAATTATGTCGGATGGGTTTAAAGTAATCATCATGTTTTATTTGTCATGTTATCGCTGGTAGGAACAACACTAAAAGTGTCGTTTAAAATGTAGTTTTCAGCAAAATGAAAAAACTAAAAAAAAAAAAAACAAATAAGAAGGAAATGCAAACGACAGCAAAACATTCAAAATAGAATTTCACTTGTAAACTATCAACCATTAAAGTTGCTTAGTGATGCCATCTTATGCCATGCATATGCATACATATATAAATGACACACACACTAACTTGTTATATCTATTGGTAATCGTAGGCGTCAACATGTAACATTTTCTCTTTGCAAGTTTTCTAAATACTATAGTTGTAGTTGTAGTTGTTGTTATTGTTGTTATAACTATTGTCCTTGTTATTTAATCGTAAAGATTTTTTACCCAGATTTCTCTGTTTGTTGTTATTTAACCAAACAAGATTTTTTAACAAATAGTAAAATACGTTTTTTTATACCCTACATATGAAATGAAGGGTATACTAAGTTTATCACTCCGTTTGCAACACCCAGAAAGAGGCGCAAAAGTTTAGTCAGATAACAAATATGCCCACTATTTACAAAAAACCATATTCTGTGTAACAGTCCACTTGCACGTTGGGCTTAATCATGAATCCGTCGCGCCCACTGCTTGTTTATAGATGTGGAGAGTGTTTAAGGTTTGACCTAAGCCAAATTAAGTTTTTTCCTTTTTTTTTTCTAAGCATGTTTAGGTGGGTGTCTTAATTGAATGTATTTGAAACATATAAACCAACCTCCTCGCTTTCTTTTAGCATTTTTGTAAGCAAACTAATGCGTATTGTATCGATTACTTATCTAACTGTGACAATTTTTGGTAAAATTTATATCCCCGCTTAGTTGTTGTTGTTGTTGCTGTTATTGTTGCTTAGTCCCTATTTGATGTGTATGCACCAATAACCCACTTTATATTGCAGTTTGGTTCCATGGTATTGTAGAATTTTAATTGATTTGTATTTGCCAAATACCACCAACTTGGTATCAGTTGTTGGGCACTGCAGTCAGTTGGTGGGTACCTGATGCCATTTAGGCTTTTATTGTAATTGTTAGCATTTAATTTAGTTGCTTTTTTTGTTTTTGTTCTACCTAACAAGTACTTTATAATGTTAGGTCAAAGTTTAATTGAGTGGAATACTTTTATACTTCATTTTACTTATTATTCTGAACGGTTTTAGTTAAAACTGTCTGACGATCCATATTTATTATACTCCAAGAATAGCTGTCAGTTTGAAAGCTACAGCAATGATTGGCTTAAAAGGATTATTATAGGCTTTGTGTGTAATCTCTTGTAACTTTTTCTTGGAAATTTTCACTTTTCCTTATGATTTTATTAACAATTAAAACTTTTTATTACTTTGTTAACTCTTTCTAATTTCTTTTAATTTTTTTTATTTTTCAGATTATTATGCTGTATTATGGCATAAATATAAAGCTGCGTCGTTCAAGTTTTTGGGTAAGTTAAAATCAATTCACTATCACTTGCCTATAAATTTTTTTATATGAATTTTTTTTTTTTTTTTTGGTATAATGGATTTTTAATCAGTTGATGACTGACTGTAAATGTTATAAAAAAAGTTTTATTACAACAATAACTTTAGTTTAGTATAATGTCTTAAATATCTTCTTTTTATAAGAGTTATTGTATAATTTTTATTTTTAGCTAAAGAGCTTTGTATACAATACGTACAGACGTTGAGGACATACGGACATACAGACATATTGTGCTTTCTAATCATAGACATTTGCATAATATTGCATAAATTATTATTTTATAGTAATTTTAAATTTTTCAAGCTCTCTACCATAACAAAAACAATACAAATGCAATAAAATAAGAAGATGCTCTTTTGTATGGTATACCGGGCGGCGGTCATTATAGCAAAGTCACTCATCTTATATGACTACCCGGTAATGGTTGTTATTGTTGTTATTATTATTTCTTCTAATAATGTTGTTTTTTATGATATTGTTGTTGTTGTTGTGTTGTTTAAAGACAACCAAACAGTTGCCGTTTCGTTACGTTTCTTCTACATTTTCATAGTTTCTAACTAATCAACTACAATAACAACAACAAAATGGTTGTTCATTTCTTTTGTATTTTTTAAGCTCCTGCATATATAAATAATTTTTACTTCATTTTTGTCCATAAAAGTATACGAAGGGATACTAAGTTTGTCATTCCATTTGTAAAACTCGCGATGAGAAAAAGGTATCAGAGACCTTACAAAATATAAATATACGAGTATATTCTTAAAAAATGCAGCAATATAAATGTGTGTCTATTTGTTGATGGCACTCTTAGAATAGTAAATTTACAGATATTAAGCTGAAATGTTGTTTAGGTACGTTTGGTTTTTGCACGTATTCAGTGAGAGTATTCAGGATTTGTCCTAAGCCAAAAAATTAATTTTTTTACTTGACTTTTTTTCAATATCATCATGGTATGAAATTACAAATTCAGATACAGCAGCCGCTTTAAGCTTAGCGCGTCATCATTACCTTACAAGCTCAAAAAAGTAAAAACGCAAAAAAGATAAATGTAAGAAAAAGGAGAGATCAGTTAGGGAAGAGGAAAAAATTAATAATTTCATGCATAATTTTGTAACTTGAACGTGATTTAATTCTCGCCTTAACCCAAGAACTCGAAAAAAACAAAAACAAAAAATTGAATATTTAAAAAAAAAACCTGTAATAACAAAAACAACAGCAACCAAATGAAGAAAACAGCACTACAAGAATTTCTTCTTCTTCACAAAATAGATTTATCAACAGCAGCCGTCAGTCGCGTCAAACGTTTTTGATTATAAGCCTTCATTGAGAAGTTGAGTGAGTTGTGCGGCAGCATATTAAATATTTTACCCTCTTATAAAAAAAAAAAGAAACAATTTTTATAAATTTTTCATAGTTATTTATATATTTCTTGGTGTTGCCGCGTTGGACGGTATGCAAAATTTTTGTGTAAAAGAGGAAAAAAAGATTCTTTCTTCTTCTCAAGTTCATTTATGCATTAGATTTGTTTTATTTGGTATGCCGTGCTAGCTTGGATTCTTACATACACGTACCGGATTTAAGAAGCATTAACAGCAGCAGCGGCGGCGGCGGCCACAGCAGCATTACTAAAGCATTTCAAAGGTTTTTTTCTTGTCTGTTTTTTTCTTTTGTTATTCAATTACAACTTTTTTCTTCTACCTTACCGTGTTTAAAGTTGATTTAATCATATAAAACTTACCGAGTGGACCGACTGACTGTTTAATACATCTTGACAAAAATAAAAAGAAGAAGAGAAAAAGGAAAGAAGGCGACTTATTCATAACTTCTTAATAAAGACTGAAAAGTTTTTTGGTTTGGAAATTTCACATTCCATTTGCGATACCTAAAAGGGGGAGAAAGATATCCTACAAAATTAATAACATCAAAGTCACGTCCATGAGTCTCACTGTTGTTGGCACTCTCAAGGGCCCCAATTTTAAGATAATAAATTTTGTACAGTTACTTTGGAGTAAATAGTTTGACAAAATCAGTTAAGAGCCACGCCCACAATTGGCAAAAATCTATATATCTGCCACAAAAATTAATCTATGAACTTAAAATTAAGTATATATTTACACTTACTCCATTGAACGATGTGCCAAAAATGGGCGTAGTCGGATAACAGACACATATAAAAATTGACTTACAAGGTGATGTGTAATACATTTACGATTAAAGTTTGTAAAGAATAATCATGTGCCACGCCCACTGTTTGTATGTAGATGTGGAGGGTATTTATTATTTGTTCCAAGCCAAATTTATTTCTTTTTTTACTTGATTTGTTGTAAAATCTAGCGAAACTAAACAATGGCAACAATATTGTGTTTTTACTTCTGTAATAAAGTTTTTTTTTTAATTCAAGAATTCTTTTTATGTACTATTACTAAAAACTAGAAAATTAGAAAACTACTTAGCAGAGAATAATGGAAGATAATTTAAATTTATTCCAAATAAAAAAAATCGATTTGTTTTAGTAGATATTATGTTTTAAGAGTGCAACGTGGAAGAAAAATTTGATTTTTTTTATAGATTATTTAATAATAAAAATTTCTTTTATGTAAATTAAGACAATTTAGAAATTGGTTAGGCTAGTAAACAATTATTTAAATATTAGATAAAAATGTTTTTAAAAAGGTTTTTTTTTTCACATTACAACACATTTCATAGGACAGGATTTTGGGGATTTTTCTTAGACTTTAATCGACATTCCTATATAATCTTTATTGGCTTTAGTTGTGTACGCTTTGGTAGCGTAGTTTAGTGCTGCGGCAAATAAAACACATGAAACATATATGTCATAGTGGATAGATGGATGGACAGACGTTTTTACGTTATACACACCATGATGTAAATTGATATGAATGTGAATAAAGTTGAGGTTGGATAGATGGTTGAATGAATGAATTGGATTGAATTCGTTGGATTGTTATCAAAGTCACCAGAGTTTATGTGTACCTTTTTAACGAGGGCAACCACCTCACAGCAGCCTGACAACCCCCCTTGAAAAGAAAAAAAAGCATATTAGGCTGAAGTTTTAGTTTATCATTCCATATGCAACATTCCGAAGGAGATGTATGTATATTCTTGATCAGCATCAAAAAGTGAGTTTATTTAGACATATATGTCCGAGTTTCCGCGTATCTGTCTGTTGTTGGCGTAAACTTTGAGATATTGAGCTAAAATTTTGTCCACAACACTTTCTGCATGCAGATCGTTATTTAAATTGAGCAAAATCGGTCGAATGCTATGCCCACAATCGACAAAAATCTATTTATCTGTATGAAGTTGAAACTTTGTACACAATGTTACATTTACTATTCGGTTGGTTGAGGTAGATAATGATGGTGGTGGTGATTCAACGTCAATGACTGGATTTATATATGATAGTGAAATAACATACGTATGTTTGGTCAGTGGTCAGGAAAAATTATGTTAAGATATTTTATTGAATATTCATTTATTGTGCGCAACGCTCAGTATGAGTGAGTGAACACATAAGCGGCATGAGCTACAATTCATATCTTGCAGTATAAACATTACTCTACAAACATTTCGAAATAAACCGCAAAAACTGGGAAATATTTTCATTTAAAACAACAACAACAAATAATTTATATATGCATATATTTATATTATACACATACAACAACAACAACAAAAGCACCAGCTGATATTTATCTATGCATGTGGATTAAAGCCGAAATATTACTGAAACTGCTCCACAAGGAACCCATAAAATCAACCAAATCGTTAGATGGAAAAAAACAACAACAACAACAACAATAACAAAGGTGATTATATACAAAATGAACATATAACACAACTGTTGTATATGTTTACTGTCGTTGTATATTAATGTATAGCAGGAGCAGCAGCAGCAGCAAACAACAAAACGGGGAGACTCGACATCTAATCATAAGTTTAACCACTGACCAGAAAATTTTTGAATTTTTTTCTTTTTTTGTTTACTTATCCATTTATTTGTTGTTGTTGGTTTTTTCTTTGTTTTTGTTTTTTCTTTTTCTGTTAAGACTGAATTATAAAATAAAAATAAAACACGTGCTTATATGTCATTAGGGTTGTAAGCTAGGAGGTCATTTATACACCGCTTGTACAGAAAATATTTCCTTTTTTTTCTTATTTTTTTTGCAGCCAACTCTCTGAAATGTTGAAAATTCCTCTATCTTTGGTTATGTAAACATGTTGAAAATTTCCAATAAATGTTTGTTAGTGATACGGGTGGTGATATATGTGGTGTGGTATATAAAATAATAGCAAAATATTTTGAAAATTTTCATGTTTTTCGTGTTGTGTGTGTTAGCACAGTGTGTGCTACAATAACTAATTATTACGAAATGTAATAAAAAAATGTTGTTAACAATTTAAAAAAATTTTAAATCTAAAAATATTCACAAAAAATCCAGATAATTTTTTATAAGCGAATATTTTTAAAACAGTTTCGCTTCTTAGCAGATTATCTATCATTACATAATAACGTTACAAATTAAACTAATTTTAACTGAACTGCTTTTTAAAGGACAAAGAGTAGTGGATAATGTGAGGAAAATACAGGGAATGGATAATAATATGAACATCATGCATGCTTCGTACGTGAGACCGACGAACGGTGTTTATATTATTATGTCCATTCCATTTTAAAATCTTCGTTTAACCTGTGGCTACCGGCTGGAATCATTTCGTTATATAGGGAGATTCTTAGGATAAATCAATAGTTCTAGAACTCGGAGATTCTGAATATCATCTCGCTCATGCGATATATCGCCGTTATATTTCTTTTGTTTATGTTGGTTTATGCCAACAATTTTAGAGATCTTTGGGGTGATTTCCAAAATCGAAATTGCCAACGTTCCGTCCAGTTGAAAGAACGACGTAATATTGGCTCCAAAGAATCGATCGCTACGAACGAGGTGACGATGGTTATATAGTGGATTCCATATTTAAATGTAACATTTGTACTATAACGAGAACAAATTTCAGCTCAATATCTCAATTATTATAAAATTTACTTGAGCACAAAATTTTTATGTTCTTATTGAAAAACTCTATTCATTGTACCAATGGCAAATGTGACCTTGAATCTGTTTGATGACTAATGGATGCTTAATTTTTTTTTTTTTCAAAAACACGCTTCAAATATTTATTTAAATTAATTATGTGCAAAAATCACTGTCACTTGAGTAGAATTTTCTCATTTTTCATTATACACAATACTAAACCACCCAAAACAATTATACAAGAAATGGATGAACAACAAAAACAGTTCGTCCAGTATAATCTATGCTCCACATTTAAATACTTTATATCAAATAAATTGTGTTAACTGCAGCCATGTGCTGTCAATTAGTGTTCGAGGAAATGAATAAAAAATTAAAATAAAAAAAAAAAACTTTTGGCAACACAAAAAACACTTGAATCAACAATGAAATCACTGACAACAGCATACCATAGAAACCCAAGCAATAGCAAAACTATTCAACAATTCACGTTTTGTGTATGAACAAGAGAGTTACGCAAACGTGAATGAAGTGAGATAGAGAGAGAAAGAATATAAAACCGATAAAAAAAGCAATAAGCATTTTTAATTTAATGCATTCAAGTTTCATTATTTTAATGGTCGAGGCTATACAGCTTTTACATACATATGTAATACTGATATTATAGATCATTTTTTTTTTTGTTTAATTTACAAACAATAACACGTGAAAACATATAACATGTTGGGACCGTGTGGTGTATGGTGTAGCATGTGGGTGCACCATTAACTCTATAATAAAATGTGTAATGAAAATGAAATGAAAAGTGATTGATGTCGTTGTTGTAATAAAATAACATCAATAACAATAATAACAATAACAACAATCATTATAAATATACAATAAAACAATAATATGTAATTTAAAGTTAAGGAATAAGGAAAAGTAGTACTCAGGTTATTTAAGGTCACTGGACTGTGAATGGATAGCTTTCTGGGATGGTTTTTTTTTTATATAAAAATATATTTTAAATAAAACTGCATATGGGGAGACAGGCTAAATATGAAGTGATCAGGTTCTTATATGCATTACAAGAAATACACAGACAGACCGACGGACATGGTTAAAAAATTCAAAAACTTTCCCAATCATGCTCATTAATTCATTCATGGATGGATGGACATAGATAAGGAAACCCTAAAAATGAACTTATCTCATTCGTTCATGCATTCACGGACCTACGGACATGGTTAAAGAAACTCTGAAAATTAACCGATCAGATTAATTTATTCATACAAATTATTTACTTGCATGGATGGACCGACGGGCATGGTTATAGTAACCTAGATTTTGTTTTTCATGCATTAAAAATTATTCAGTTATTTTTTCTTTAGTGTCCATAATAGCAATAATAACAACAACAATATGTATACAAAAAATATCACAGTTTTATGCTGTTTGTAAAGTATTACCTGCACGCCAAGTTAATGGCTTGATGTTGTGGTGTGACACAATATACTTAAGTTTGCATTTCGACATTACATATAAATGGTACAAACACACTTGACAATATATCATTGTGTTACATTCTGTTCTTTTCACGATTGACTACAGAAAAAACAAGATAGAAAAGTTCGGTTAAGACCGAAGCTTAAATACCCTCCACCTTTTGTAATTCTCTAAAAAATAAGCTCCTATTGCCATATTTATGTATTTCATGTACTTACGCAAATAGTGTTTTTTTTAAATTATAGGCATTTGCTTTAATTAATCACGCCCATTTTTGGCACAGTGTTGGATAACGGTACCCTTTATATATATACCAAATTTCAACTTGATAGGCATAGTATTGTGCGATATATAATTTTTTAAAGATACAATTTTTTCGAGGTATGATGAGATTTTCGTTTATTGTGGGCGTGTCTCTTTACCGATTTTGCCCAATTTCAATACGGAACAGCGAAATTGAAGTAAGAATACGTATGCAAAGTTTCAATTTGATATCTCAAAAATTACGACCGTGAGAGTGCCAACAACAGACGGACACACGGACACACGAACGGACATGTCTCAAACGATTTCTCTTTTCATGCTGATTAAGAATATATATGGTTTGTGGGGTCTCCGACGCTTCCTTCGATGTGTTGTAAACGGATGATCAAAGTGAATATACCCTCTTCCCTAAGGTGGAGGGTATAAAAAAAGAATAAAATAAAATCTAAGTGACATGGAAAAAATATTGAATAAAACAACTTTTTAGACATTTATCAAATAATGCGCAAATACTTAACCGATCAACTGTAAAGCCAAGCTTATTAAATAAAAAAAAAAAAAAAAACCTAGTCGAGGGTATATATTTATTTGTATAGAAAAAATCAGTTTCTGCTACTTAAACATTTCAATAGTTAAAGTTTGCATTTTTATACCCTTCACAAAAGATGAGAGGTATGCTAAGTTTTTCATTACTTTTGTAATAAACAGAATTAGATATTAAAGGTACATATACTTTCAATCCGCATTAAAATGTCTCGATGAAAACATGTCCGTCTAGGTGTCCATATGAAAAATGTTAATTATTAACCTCAAAAATTTTCTGTAGCATTTTTAGTCATTGTAGGCGTATTTCAAGTTAAATAGAGCAAAATCAGTTAATTATTAAAAACTTTTTGGCATCCTTCAAATTAAAGCTAAAAATTTAAATTAAATCAAAATTTGATTTTTTTTGCTTAAAAATCTATGAAATTGTAAACCAGACATGCTCACTAATTGAAAAAAAAAAATTCTTTAGAAAAGAATTTGAAATTTGAATAAAAATATGTAACACACACTTGAGTTGTCGCTATAAAAACCTCCTTTTGTAAACAACTGCCACGCCCACAAATGTCTTACTAATATTTAAAGTGTCTCGCATGGTCACCTGAGCCCATTAAAGCTTTTTTACATTTATTCAATGCATCAAACTGTAAAATTTTATGGTTTTTTATTATAAAAGCATTCAAGTGTATGTGCGTGTCGGTGCGTTTATAAAACCAGCACTTTTTTTTTTAAATGCATATTAAATTAGACCATAAATCTCATTAGTAATATCCGTTTTATTAGCCCACAGCAACAACATTAACAACATTTGGGTAGACCGAGTGGCGGGTATATACGCAAAAGTTTTTTATATACTGCAGCACTTGTGGGTAGGGGGTATATTAAGTTTTCCTTTATAATACGTTATCGGCAAATGCTATTGCCACCGACCTATTCTATCTGCAATATCGTATAATGATATTTCACAAAGTAACTTACTTATCTTGCATTCGGTAAATGCAACTAAATTGTACAGTATTCATAACGTCACTTGTGGAACTAAGTGTGGTGTAGAGTATTATATTGTCGGGTGTAACCGACTAGAACTTTTTCACTTGTTGATATTAACAAGTAAAAGAAAACCAAATCTAAAACAACAATTCATCACCTCCTTTAGAGTAGGCGTGACATGTACTTAATTACACTGTCCTAGAAGGGTATATAGTGTGCTTTAATATGCAAAGAGAATTTTGTGCCAGGTAAAGGTTATTGTAAATTGTGGACGTTTGACGTCCATCCACGAAAGGGCTATATATTAATATGTGTAGATGAGTTGTACTTCATAGCTTCAGTTTTGTAACTAATGGATGCATAATCGATAAACGATTGTGGGCGTGGCTTTTATTTGATTTTGCCCAAACTATGTAGCGATTTTTTTATAGCAATTAAAAATGTTTGTAGAAAATTTTAGCTTAATGTGTAAAAATTGATGACCGTGAGAGTATCAAAAAGACAGACACACGGACATGTCTAAATGATAAATTCCTAAGAATTTTTTTCCCCCAAAACATAATTTATTTAAATAATATTCTCAACTATTATTACAATTATAACTTAACAATAGTTTAAAATTCATTTAAATTGTATTTTTATACTTTTTTGTGTGTGTTCGTTTGTTTATGAAAATTGTTTCAATTGTAATTTAGCGTTTGTGTTTGATTTAAATGAAATTCAATCAAAAGTCAAATCATAGCGACTGGATAAGTGTTTTAGACACATAACAATTTATGTTTTAAATTATTATTTTTTTATAGTTATTTTTTTTTAATATTCTTTCATATAAAAATAAATCAAATATTTCATATTCACTCACTCCGCACTATAATCAATGCAAATAGTAGTTTTGAATGGCCATTTAGTGGATTAAAATAAATAAAAACTCATAAATTTGTTCGAATTTTATCTTTTCGTTGTAGTCGAGTGAATAAATAAATAAATGAAAATTTTCATAACACAATGTTTGGTAATGTTGAGAGGTGAGATTTCGTTTTAAAGCATTATAAATATTGTGAGTGTATGTGTAAATATTGTTTACTGCTCTTGGGCAACATATGTTATGTACACGTGAACTCATTGTGTATGTTAATGTTTATTTAATGTGCAAAAATGATTTTGGAAAACAAAAGCACAAATAAAAATGTAAAATATTGAAATATTTATAATAACCTAAGCTAACAATCCGGTGAGCCCCAAAAAAGTATAATTTTGTATTATGCAGCAAACAGATGTTTTATTGATTTCATATTATGTTGTTGTTGTTGTTGTTGTTGTTGTTGTGTGGATATGTGTTTACACACATGTGCATATGTTTATAAATTTCATGCATGTTTTCACATTGTTTGGCAATGTGTGTGTGCGTGCTTATGTCAGTTTATATATTTTAAAAAATTAATGCCCACAACTGATTGCCGACTCAGCCAAGCAGACAACAATTCAACAGTAATTATTTCAATTTAGATTGATTTGTAAATGTATTTTGCAATCAGCCGCAACAAATTTAATCATTAGAAACGACTGTTATAGACCTTAAATAATTGATTTTGACAAAAATGTGATTGAAGGATGAAAATTGTGGAAATGAAGTGTCAAGTAGGAGTGTTTTTGAGGTTGCTGTTGTTCAATGCGTTTTTATTTAATTTAATTTTTTTGTTTAATATTTCTTTACTTTACTTCAACACTTTTTCATTATGCAATAGTGTACATTGTTGCCTTATGTTATGTTACGTTGCTTTTCTTTTCTACCTTTTCACAATTGACAACACATTTTGTTTACCATTATTTAGTTGCCACCATTGTTGCTGTTGTTTTTATTGTTGTATTGTTAAAAGCCCCCCTAAATCATGGCTATTAAATTTAGGTCATTTCAGCTAAAATATTAAACAACATAATGAGTGTTTAGCGGCAATATTGTAAAATTTTTCAACAAAACCAAATCCAAGGAAATGCGGTGGAAAAAAGTCGTTCATGTAATAAGTACTTTAAAATATTTTGCAACTTATATAAAAAAGTTGAAAAAATTATAAAATTAAATAAATGTTGAAGATGTTTCCTCTCTCCTCAGAGAGCGAACGTCAAGCAGGGCCAAAGTAAATCGAGTGAGCAAGGACGCTTTCAAGCAGTTACCAACTATAATGCTAAATCAATGTTTATTTTAAACAATTCCTTTCTGATTGCCTTTTTACTTATCCTTTAAACCAGGGGTGTACACACTTTTTGGAACACGGGCCAATAACTGAAGTTGGGAAAGGTTTTGAGAGCCATAACAATTATAAATGATTTAAAAAATAAAATATTTTGTTGCAATTCTATCAAGATCAGCGAAAGGATTTAAGAGTTTCAATCTGAAATCTTACGAAAAATTAACAACAAAGTTGATAGGAAATATTTCATTTGTTTTTACAACATATAAAATTATTCAATTATTTAATGGGCTGGATAATATATTAAAAAGGGACTGAATTTGATACGCGGGCCATAGTTTGGTGACCCTTGCTTTAACAATTGATTAACTTATGGTTTTCTATTTCACATTCATCTCTATGGGCGGGTTTTTTATGCATATCCAAGTAAATTCTCCAATGAATTAATGAGGTGGAAATGTGCATAAAAGTGGAATGATTTAGTGTTTAAATAAAATGTAAATAAAAGATATCAATACAAAACATATTTACCCTAACTGATGTATTATGAAGTTTGTAAAGAAAATTATTATTATAACAGTTATATTGTAAAAATTATTATAGTTATAATAACTTCAACACTAATAATGATTTAGTTGAAGGGTTGTTGATAAGTTAAATTAATTGTTTTAATTAATACAGTTATAACAGTTACAACCTTTTTGAAGGATTTTATGATTATAAATTTGTAACTAATTAAAATTATGTTATATCATAATGTGTATAACAGTTATGGAATTTCTAGTGTATAACAGTTATGTTATATACTTTTAAAGTTTACGATAATAACTTTACTAATGTTAGAATTTATTCATTATAACATTTATGTTATGTTATACATTTTCGAATAATAATTATGATAACAGAGGTTATCTTAATTATAACACTTTTAACTAACATATTACTTTTAACGCTGCCTATTCGATTTTGACTTAAGCACAGTAACAAATTAAACATATGCTATATATAAACATGTAAAGCAATTCATTTAAAATGTCACTAACCATCGCAACCTAGAAAAGGCATTAATCTTGATCTTCTCCATACTACATACATATGTGGCCCATAAAATATTTGCAACCAACATGAATATATAGTACTTTATACTTTAACGTATATTTTTTACTGTATTTACATAATAAAATTTATTATGTATTCAGACATATTGGATACAGTTTGAATTCTACAGGTAACTGTTATGCACATACCCAAACACTCTTGTTAATAATAAAAATATAAAAAAGGGGGCAAAAAAAAAATTGAGAAATTGAAGAGAATAACAAAAAAGAAAAAAAAATGGCTATAAACAACAAAGGAATTATTTCCTGTGTTTGGGTAACATATAAAATAATAACAACAACAATACCAACAAAGCTTTATAGCTTTTAATACAGTTTTGCACAAACACACACATGCCTTCACACACATTTATATAAAGTTGAAAATGTCGAGAGGAAAACGAACCCATAAAAATCAATCACCTCTACACTTTATATTATATATGTAAATACAATAACAACAACAATAACATCAACAACAACAACAACAACAACAACAACAACAACAATTACACATGTCGAAAACTATCAGACCAAATAAATTTTCAGCTTACTAAACACTTAAGCTTTTGATATAAATATATATACAAGCACACACACATATACAATCACACCCACCACATATAATACACAAGAGAACACTTGTTTATACATGTATTAGTTATTTGTTATACAATTTTTCCTTTTTGTTAGCTGATGGTGAGATGGTTAGGGGTGGTCGTCGTTATACTGCGGATATCCAACTGTTTGTGTAAAACTTTTAAAGGTTTTGATCTCCGTAAAAGGATAGAAAATAGAAACTGTAAAGTGTAGAGTATCTGCTGTTACATATACAAAAGTGGGTGGGTGTAGTATTTTTCGTATCATTTATTTAGACAAGTAGAGGACAGTCTTATATGCACCAAGTGTTAACATGTTGTTGCTAATAGTGCTGCAAAGAGCTATAAAATCTAATATGTGTGTATGGGTGTGTGAGTCTATGTGTGATAGTGTGTTTGTATGTATTAACGTCACAATCTATTACACCTTTTGCTATTTGAGTTGAGTATTCTTGTTGTTGTGTTATTTAAATTTTTTTTATTTTTTATTTTTCCCTTTTTTTCTCTGCCACACATTCATTGCTTTATCATATTATCTAAAGCTATGAGTTTGTCAAGTTTCTATATAGACCATAGTTTAACCATAGTTTGCTAAAAGTTGCTGTACTCCACTCCATTCACAATACATTCTCGTTACCAACAAAGACACATTTGACACATTTGTTGGTGTGTGTTGTGTTCTGTTGTGTGTGATTCAAATGTTGGAAAAAAAAGAAGTAAAAACTTATTTTATATCTGATTGGCTTAACAGCACACAACCCTTTACCTTAGCCTGGTAATATATTCTTATTGAGACATGCACCGCACTCATGTTTAGTTTAATTTATTATTTAATTTAAACCCTTCCTCTCTCTCTCTCTCTCTCCATCCAGCATCACACAGCACACAATTTGTCACTAAACACTTTTATTGAAATGGTTGACAAAGAGCATACTAAAGGTATATATATTTGTCTGTGTGTGTGTGTGATTGGAGTGGGTGATTATAGTCGTTTCCTTTAAAATTTGATCAAAGATTTGGAAAAAAAAACGTAAAATAGAAAATATAACAACAACAACAAACAATTAATTGAAATTCATGTTAATTATGTAATGAAAGATTAAACAGTTAAGATTATGAAAAAAAAAAAAAATTTTATAACAAAGTGTTGCATAGAAGTTTAGAAATGTCAGTCAGTAAAAAATTTGGACGTACGAAGGATTTTCGATGTGATATTCGAATCTGAATAATTCATGCGAGTACATACTTGCTTTAATTTACACAATTCAAAATCAATTACAATCTTAAAGTACTTGTGGCAATAATTTATTACTTTAAAGATATCCGCTTATAAACTGAACACCACTTTGAACGATTCCAACATCGTTTCTTTAACGATTTTTATTACTCAATTAAAAATTTATTGTACAATTACGTAATATTCGATTGTGTAAAAGAGAAGTAACAACACCCACCTACCCAATCGCAGTATGACGCGTGCCATAAGATTTGATCTTGAAATACCCGCCAATGCAATAGGTTTCCTTTGCATACTCATACAAAGTGACTGAACTGACTAGCTCTCAAAACAATGATATCGAGTGTCTGTTATAATTAATCATTAAAATAAATATATGCATAAAATGCTATAACAATTTTTTACGCCTTATGGCGTGCTTTTTGTTTTTGTTTTTTAGAAAAAAATAATAATCAGCAACACATAGAAAAGTGACGGTTTTATTGATTGCAGCTGGGTATGATTTTTTTTCTCTTTAGAAAATATTACGAATGGTTGGAATGGTTGCAAACTTGAAATTTGAAGTTAAGTGGAGTTGACTGCACCTGAACAAATACATGCATAATGTTTGCTTTAAAGATATTTGTTGTTAGGTTCGTTTCCTAGAGGTTTGTTTTTTCTCTTTGTGTTATTGTTGTTATTGTTATTGCATAATAAATAATAATAATAAAGTTGTTGGTTATTATGATTATCGTTGTTGTTGTTGTTTAAACATATGACAAAATGTGTCATGATTCATAATAATTGTTAGAAATTCGATCCAATTTATAGCGTCAAAATCAATGAAGTTCAATGAGTAATAAATGCAACATAAAGCTATAAAACTATAAAGCAAGGTATGGAAATTCAAGTAAGAAACGAAATTTTATACCCACGCTTTATTAACATAACATTTTCTTTAAATAGCTTTGATTGACAAGTCAGAGGATAGAACTTTTTTTCTATTGTGAAAAAAATATTTAAAAAAAGGTTAATTCAGGTCAATGCTTCTCGTTCAAACTCCTTTCTAAATATCATTCCAAACCTCAAAAAATCTAATCACAAAACAAATTTTCATAATAATAACAAATTTATAGAACACAAAACCACTCAAAATTTGCAAAATTTACAATTGTTGATTGCAAATTGTATCAAGGTAAAATATATTAACCAGCGGTTTTATGAAATATTGTAAATTAGAAAAAAAATATATTTTTCAAGCATTTAATACTCCCACCAATCAAATAGTTTCAATAATACGTTATTTCAAATAGTATTGAGTTTCATTTCCAAATTTGATGAAGAATATTAAAAAGCATCGTTGTTTTTATTGAGAGATATTATAAAAATTGTTTTTTGAGTTATTTCCAATTCCAATTGATTAATAATAATAAAGTGTTTTCCAATTTTATTTGAGTTATTTTCATTTCCACTTGAGATGTTTCCATTTTTGAGTTCTTTCTTTTTCCAATTGAGATATTTCATTTTTCATTTAAGTTTTTTCCCATTTCTATTTGAATAATTCTGATTTCCTCTTGAGATATTTCCATTTTCGTTTAAGTTCTTTAGATTTTGATTTGAATTTTTTCCAAACTGACAAAAATTTTTATTGCATTTGATTTATTTTCATTTTCAAGTTTGTTCCACTTGAGTTGTTTTCATGGCCATATGAGTCATTCTCTTTCGAGTTCTTGAAATAATAATAGAAAATAGTAAAAAATTGTAAATATATCAATAGTTGTTGTTCTGGATGGATGGATTCAAATGATAAAAAGCCTTCTCCTGGGACACACTCTTCTTTTTATTTTTGTTATATTCCTTTTGAATATATTTAAGAACGAATTCATGTCTTTAGAATCTCATTAGAAAGCAAAGCAACTTGTGCCAGGATGAAAGGACTAATCTAGATTTTTTAATATTGCAAAAATCCAAATCCAAATAACCAAGCCAAGCCTAAATCTCCACATAAAGCTTTAAGAAGTTATAATGACAGGCAATGCAATTAGTGCCTTTTTTGTGAGCATAAATTCTTTAAAGCAACGTTTTAGTGGTAATGGATTTATATATTGTTATTACATAATAATTACACGTCTATAGTCTCGTATTGTATTTTAGTTGCTGCTTTGATTATAGTCGTAAATAGTCATTAAACATTTTGCAGCCACTTGATTGATTGTCATTCCGAAAATGTAAAAGGCCAGCTACATATAGAGTCGATAAATATATTCCATTACCTGGCTAACTAAATATACTGTTCAACTGTAAAATGAAACATTTTCCATAAAACCGTTTATTAACGTTAACGTGATATTAACCATAAAGTAAAACCCACCAACCATACAACAACAACAACAACAACAACAATATAAGCTGACGGGATTAACTTTTTAACTAAAATCTAAGCAGTAGTTGTGCTCTAAAAAATTTCGGGTGTAAATTTTCAAAAAATACTACCAAAAAAAAAAAAAATAGAACAATCTTGGAAAGAGTATAAGCGTTTGTAGATAACCTGCAGCTGTAACAACAGTAAAAACAACATCAACAGCAGTGCAAGCCATAACCACTATATTATGTTACCATCATTTGCTACAATATATATATGTATGTGTGTATGTTTATCAGCATGTGAAGGCAAGTATTTCGCCACTTTGTTCCAAACTAAAAACTAAAACTGTTAAAAACTAAGCTCGGGTTTTACATGAATTTTATTGGCAAGAAGCATGCACCCAAGATACAGTTACCAGACAAGAAAGAAACCAACTAGCTAAAAACCAGAGCAATATTTTATTATTTAAAACTTTACATTATGTTGTTGTTGTTGTTGTATCTGTTGTTGGCTGCTAACAAATAAATTAGTTGGGTTTTATTATAAACAGATCATTTGGAGGTTGTTTCTTTGTATGTTGGGTTTTAGTGGCTTTTTTTCTTGTTGTTATTGTTATTTTTGTTATTTTGTGGCTTATGTAATTTTCCCAACATGCTATAAATTTATCTTAATTTTTTGTTATTGTTTTGTTATTGTTATTTCCACTTATTGCATTTTCGGGGTTATTGTTGAGCGAAAGTGAAAGAGTTTTTTTTAGTTTTAGTATATTTGTTGTTGTGGTTCTTTTTTTATTGTTCGTTATGGGTTTTTTTTTTTTTTTGAATTTTTGGTATTTATTAATAAAGAAAAACTTACCATTACAAATTTTTCATTATTGCTATAGTTGGTAAAGTGGAAAATGCAAAACGAAAAAGACAGACTGATGGACAGATTTAGAAAAATTAATTGATTTTTGCTTGAGTGATTTACTTCAAAAAACTGACTAAAAGCTGTCATTATCAACATCACCATAATTCAGGTACAGTAAATCTAGTATTAGCAACCATTAGGCTTAACGGCAGGTGGTATTTGTATAACTTTGGAACAGCGTGGAAATGATCGATAGTTGAGAAAGAAAAAAAAGAAGAAACAAAATAAATGCGTTTGGGTATAAAGTTCAATGAAAGAAAATAAAATAAAATCTGGGCTTCGGTTAAAAAATAAATACCCTCCACATTTATATACAAATAATTAATCAGGTGGACGTGGTGAAATACGTACAATTCGCGTCCACAATTTACCAAAATTCATACTCAGCGTAAAATTCAACCTGCCAGCTGATATGTAATACAAGCACTATTAGAAGATCTAGTTATGTACCTGCCACGCCCCCTTTTAGTATGTACTTGTGGAGGTTATTTAAAATTTGGCCTAAGCCAAATTTAGTTTTCTTACTTTTTTTTTATTTTTGTTAGTAATGATTCCCATATCTCTTATTCTTCTTCTTCCTATTCTTTTTACCATTTCATGCATTTTTATTGCGTTTGTTCAGTTAAAATAATAAAAAAACCGATATATTTGCTGTTGTTTTTTTTTTTTGTTTTGTTTAAATAATTTATACGGCGTTGCAAATATTTTCCAACTAATGACAATAAATTAAAAGGAATTTTTACTTTACGCAATTAAATCGATAATGTTTCACTTTTGTCATTTATCTGATATGTGCTCATCATCATTATTATCATTCTCATCAACGTGCTCTTCTTTAGAACAAGACTTTGTGTTGTGGTTTGGTTTGGTTTGGGTTTGTTTGACCAAAGGCAGACTGGGTACGTACACGAGTTGTATCTAAATGACAATTGTCTCACACTTTTTACATTTTGTCTTCTTCTTCTACTCTTGAACACGAACGTTTAGTTTTATTTCATATTTTCAGCTAAGTTGCTAGTTCTCACTTCATATCCTTTGTGTTGTGTAAATTGTCTTTATTGTATATATATATATATATATGTGTGTGTGTGCAGTGCATTCTTGTATATTTCCTTCTTGGCAAGAGTGTGAAGCTCAACATTTGTTATTTTTGTTGTTGTTGTTATTATTATTGCCCATAATTTTTGTGTTTATTAAGCATTCCATTCAATCAATGATTTATATCGCATTTATTATGAGCACATACAAGACAAGTACACCACCACCACCACCACCACCACCACCATCGTCATCAGCACAAATGGACTTTAATAATGATAATAATGGTCGATACGGAAAAAAAGTAACAACAACATTCTTAAGATATGATGAAGATGGCAATAACACACTACTCTTAGAAGTTATGCTCAAAGTTCTCCAAATAGATATATTTAGAAATTAGAGGCGTGGTAGGTAGTTGTTTAACCCTTATTTTGAGAAGAATATTAAAGGAAAGCAGAAGAAAAAGAAAAAACGGTTGGGAGAGTAGGCAGAAGAAGAAAAAGGAGACGATAGGGAAGAAGGTGAAGACATAGAAGAAAATGAAGAAGAAAAAGTAAAAGATAAAAAGACCAAAAAAATAAAATAAAAACAACAAAACATTACCTTACAGCTGCATGTTATATATCTCTGGAACCGAAAAGGCAAAAACCACAGATAAGACATCAAAACAACAACAATCAACTAACATACACTAAAACAATGTTTACATTAAAATAATGCAACCTAATGACTAATGATGACCAAAACCAAGGTAGAATAAAACAAAACGATCTACAAATTAAAAAAAAAAAAAATGTAAAAAAGATGCTCCTTACATAAAAACAACAAATGTATATAATAAATGCTTACCTTAGGTTACTCCTTGTGTGATAAAAGTAAATATGTTTTAAATGATAAAAATCAAACATCAAGCAACAATTCCTTTTGAACTAAAATACAATAATAATAATAATGTGTCGTTGGTGTTGTTGTCGTTATTGTTGTTGCTGTTATAATATATATTACAATTCCACATACATGCAATATGTTGGCCATTGTCCCCACTATATGTCTCAGTCTATCTGTCTTTTTGTCTGTTACTTGTTACATGTTTGGTGCGTATGTGTGATATGTTGTGGTCACTTGTGATGTATCATTTTTTTCTTCCTCTTCTTCTTTTTTTCTGATGAGATTTTATAAGACATTTGCTTGTTGGTATTGTATGTATAAAGATGATATCTTTTGAAGGAGGAATGGTGACGATGACAGTCAAGATGGTAGTGGAAGGCTTGGTTGACTGGCTGGCTGTTTGGCTGCTGATCAACCATATCAACCACACATCGATGGGCTGTCTGATGATATGTCAAGACATTTTGCGCGCCATCCATCATTTTGTCATTGATTTTATAAAAGCACACCTCTACACACGTACTTACATTTATAAAACAGAAGTCATTATAGCCACAATATAATAAACGCATAAAGCATAAATACTTCTTTTGTACAACTGTAACATATTATCAGGTGTGTATATGTTTGTTGGGAGAGGTAGTCTTCTTCATTTGTCATTAACAGCGCTTTTGTGTTAAGTTGCATATAAAACATTTGAACACGTTTTTAACTTTTTGCCTCCGTTTTCGGTCTTTTGTGAGGATTTTATTTTATTTTTCTCTTTTGAATCCTCTTTATATTTCATTTATAATTCATGCTATAAATGTGCTATATAAACATTTAAAATGCTATCAACTTGATGCCATCTGAATTTATGGGTTTGCAAATGAATAAAACAACAACAACAACAACAACATTATTCAAAAGAAAAAAAATCCTTCAAATGTTCTCTGCTTATTATTATATACGAGTATATGTAAACCAAGTGAAAAACTAAGTATGGCTTGGGCCAAAATAGGCGTGACAGGTATGTGTAAATAGCTTATATAAACTAGTCATCAACTGGACACGTCTAGATCAATTTAGATTTTCATAATGTCCTTCTCCTAGTAGTAGTAAACAGTTTGTCCAACTTAGTATACCTTCCACTTTATAATATAACACCTAAATCCACTAACTCCAACAAACTTTAGCATATAAAATCAAAAAGCAAAGAACGGTCAAAGGCTTTTTCAGTAAAGTTGGTCAGCCTACCTATTCATTATAATATACATATACATACCTATGTATATAAAAATTGTAATATACACGCCAAGTTGTATGTTGTTTGACATAATATGCTGTGCCTTGTGAAAAGATTATCAAAAGTGATAAACGTTCTCATTTGTGTCCGCCCTTCTCTACTTTGCTGCACTCCTTCCCTTACATTTTCTTTCTTTCACTCTTTTCTCACTCTTTCCAATCTATACCTAATACATACAAGTAGTTTGAGCATAGAGCATATCAAACATGCAAACAACAACATTTACTACATGCATGCAGAGATTTTTTTTCCATTTTTTTCTCTATTGTTATTGTTCTGTGTCATCAACATGTTGTCGCAATTTTACCCAAATAACAATAACAACCTGCTTTGTAATAATGTGTTGATGTTTTATTTTCCTGTGTTTAGAGCTGTATATACATACGCTGCATGGGTAAATAGATTTAATGGTTACAAGGTATATAAGCGAAACAATAATAACAACAACAATCGTAGTGTGCCGTCTGAGTGTGTATATTCTATTAAAGGCTATATTTGTTAGAGGTTGTGTTTTATAATGGCCGGATAGAAAACTTCGCGTAATATTTGTTTACTCCCCCTTCGCTCTCCCCCTTTCTTTGTTTCAAATTAAGTTTTAATAGCATTTTTCCACCCTTTCGTTAGTTAGTTAGTTAGTTTTTTTTTGTTATCGTGTTTTGTTATGCTTATGAAATTAACGAGAAAATTTCATGGAATATAATGCTTACCTAACTACGTAGTATTACGTAAAGAAATTCGTTATAATTATATCGTTTACTCATAAATCAGAAATTTAACAAGAACTTGGAAAAAATAATGAAAAAATAATAATAAAATCTTAAACATTATGTTGTTGTTGTTGTTCTTGTAGTTGTAATACTTTTAAGTAAATCTAATCTAAATATTGACGACAACATTTACATTATAACGATCGTGCATGTAATTTATTTATTAAAACAAAAACTCTTCAAAACATGCACACATGACATGACATGACGTCCCTTTACTTCATAATATAAAGCTGACGAACTAAATTGAACTCCATGTCTCTCGTAAAAGTTTATTTCATGATTCATGCGTTCATGGTTGTCCATATCCATCCATAGGAGTCCTTTTGTCCATACGTCCGTCTATGAAATAGTAGAACTAGCAATTTGGCTTCGATCGCATCAAACATTTTTCAAGGTCAAAAGCCTATAACTGAAATTTATAACGAAATACTAAATACCGACTAATTTCATCACAGCTGGATCAATCTTTAAATACATCTTGTAGAATCAGGTGGCAAAAATGGGCGTAGACATGCATGACATTTGATATGCATACATCTATAGAAAATTTATAACATATAGCCAGGGATTGGTATAACTTTTTCGACCAAAAATTATTTTTTAGACAAGGATTGATATAATTTTTTCGATTTCGAAATCTTTTTTAATCAGGGATCGATATAATTTTTTCGATTGTTCAAATTTTTTATTGTTGTCATGTTTATACTATCGTTTTGGGATAATATTTTTAATATATTTATAAATTTTTTTTTTAAATTTTATTAAAATCGCAATAACTGTTAGTTTTGGTTTAAGTCATATATAACATTTTCTTTCTGTTCTTAATCCTTTGACCTAAAATATAGCTAAACTTTTAACTCTAAAACAGACATTGTGTTAAAAGATCATCAGTTGGATACAAAGTAGACCGCAAGGTATGGAACAACAAAGGGCTATTATATTATTTTTGTTTTTTTAACATGACATACCATTCGGTCTATGGACATAATAAATGCCATTAAAGCATAAACATCATCACCCGCGGTACATGTGTAGCATGTGTGGAGCATAGTTTATATAATAATAACAACAACAGCACCAACAACAAATTATGACAACATGTTACACAGATATATACAAAATTAGTAGAGGCAAGTAAAAACGGTTATTGACGGTATCTTGGATATTCTTTATATCGTCAGGGCGTGGCTGTTGACCCCACCCACTTTAAATAGAAAACTGTGTATATTAACTAAAAATTCAATTTTGGCGCCATTTTTGCTTCAGTAAGAATTTCATTAAAGGACACACTCCCGGACATTGACTCTTATTTTAACACTAATTAAATAGAATGTTTTGTAAAACATAACAATAATTGAAATGGTTGAAAACTAAAATGTCTCTTTAAAATATAAAATCCTCAACTAACTTAACATACCTGCCTGCTTAATAGAGAACATTCCCAGGTTTTTGTGTTATAAAAATGATTAAAACGATGATTTTTACACGTTTCGATGAATATTTTGTAATATGTAAAAACTCTAGCCGTCCACTTGTGTTAACCGCTCTTCACTCTCTGCTCTCTCTACAGCTCCACATACTTCCCACATCCTTATAAAGGTTTTTATTATTCAAAGCTGGTGTAGAGATGACTATTACGACGTCGACAACGATGATGACGATGATAATGACTTGCATGATAATAGTGTTTTATAGTTGTTGACGGTGTTGAGTAGTTCGAATCGCGCGCGTCATCAGTGTAACAGCATCACTAGCTTTAAAAAGAAAGGAACCCTATAGCCTGTTAGTTGTATAAAAGCACCGCTTTATGGTGCAAAGTGTGGTGTTAGATGTTATTATATGAAATGTTGCATGCTGCTCGGTTTATGAAAAAGAAAAAAAAAAAAAGAACAAGCATGTAAGAAAACTAAATTTGGCTTAGACCAAATCTTAAATACCCACCACTTCTACAATAATGCATGGCCGGTATATGATCACGTAAATTGTGGGCGTGTATGTTATTCGACCATGCCCATTTTTAGCAAATCGATAGATAGTATAATTATAAATATGAGCAGCAAAATTTTTTTGTGAGAGATATATAAATTTTTGTTGATTGTGGGCGTGGCTCTTGATCAATTTTACCAATTTTAAATAGCGATTCGCGTGCTAAAACTAAAAAGTGTCTGTACAAAATTTGATCAATATCTCAAAATGTACGCCCGTGAGAATACCAACAACAGACGGACACACGGACACACACGTCTAGTTCGACTCAGTTTTTAACAATAATAAATATACTTTGTAGAGTCTTTGACGCTTTCTTCTGGGTGTTGCAAATGGAATGACGATCTTAGTATACCACCCATTTTATGTGGAGGATATAAAAACGTCAAGCCAGCTGGTACAAGCAACAGCGCGCTTTAAATATAAGTGAGTACGAGAGACACTAGATTTTCTTGCCACATATTTCCCCCTTTTGTTTTTTTTACCCACTCAGTTGTTGTTGTTCCCGGTGCACGAGATGATGTTCTGATACCCCTAAAGGTTATTTTTTCATAACATCCTCTCATATGCACAAACAGCCAGCCATATATGATATATCGTATATGTTTTTTTTATATCTTCATATGTATGAAATCATATTCATGTAAGTTATTTTTTTTTTCTCTCTATACTCCTTTCTACACATGTGTGCACCTTGTGTATATTATTTTTTGTTTATAAGCTCAATTTAGCTTGTAATATGCTCAAATTTACATGAATGCATGAACATACATACAAATGGGACGAAAGATATGCGCCTGAACTGTACATAAACGCTTTGCCACTAGACAAGTACGGCAACACTTTAACATCTAGTACGAAAAATAGCAACTGCAGCAGCAACAGCAAAAAAAAAACACTTGACAGCGTTAGCGGCATTTTCTTAAAGATATAAACGATCATTTCAAGTATGTTTGTGTGTGTTACGCATTAGCACAGGATAGCTACAAAATGCCGCTAAATGAACTGTCACTTACAATATCGTAATTTTCATAGATGACATTCTTTATACTCCACCGAGTATAAAGAATTGAGGTTTTATGATTTTTATTTTAGTTATTTTAGATTTTTATTGTAGTTGTTGTTAATTTTTTTTACAAAGAATACAATTTTTTGATGAACTTCTATGTTGCTGCTGTTGTTGCTGATGTTGTCTTGGACGAAATAATTGCTTATAGAAAACAAGTGAAAAAACAAAATTTGCCTTAAAACAAATCTTAAATATTACACATGTACAAACAAATGGTAGGCGTGGCAGTTGCAAGATTAAATCCTTTACTAATGTTTTTATAAAGTATTAAGTGGATTTTTTGGGAAATTGTGGGCAAATTGAGGGCGTAACTAAATATCCAGGATAATTATAAATATTTGTACTGAATTCCAACTTTAAAGTTCACATTATGTTTGTTCATATAAAGTCTTTCACGTTAGAGAAGGAGAGGATCCGAACAAAACAATTTTTCATGATTATATAGTAACAATTATTTCAAGAAGAATGGACGGACAGACAAATATACGTTGAAGATGAATATCATAAAGAAAATGATTATGTTATATTATGATTTATTGTTTTTATTGTTGTTGTTTAATTTACTCAACTTATATTTAGTTGATTTTTTTTATTAAGTATTTGTATGCAAGGTAGAAACTTTTCATACTATTCATACAATGAAATGAACCAAGAGGCACTTTTCATATAATTGTAAATTATTGTATAAATTTATATTATACAATATAAAAGTTATTCAACATATAGCCATGCATACACACACATCTATCATATACCCGATTGATAATGATATGTGTTATATACAATAACAATTATAATAACCGTCTGTATGCATCATGAATGTTAAATATTGATTTTAATTGTTATGTTGCTTATGCAGGGTATGTATGTGTGCGCATGTGACTAACATTATTGACGAGACTATTAATTTTTGATTTGTTATTTAATCCGATTTGTTGTTATTGTTACATTTCAATCTTTTTTTTTTTTTTTCTTTGTTTTGCCTGTTATGGGTGGCAACGTGTGTGTTTATATATTCATATAATTATAATTGGTATTGTTGTTGTTGTTGTTGTTTTGTTATGAAACTAACAATTAGGTGCTTAATATTTTTGAGATGTAAGTGAGCGTGAGTTGATTTCAACTCTATTTAAAATTTATGACAAATTTACGTGATTTCAATACGTGACGATTTTAAATCATTTACGCGAATACTAAATAAAAACGTTTTGTGTTATGTTACAATATAATTTAAATTTTTAAAAAAATACTTTTGTTGAAATTAAAAGGGATTTATGGAGTTGTAATTCTTATACCCTACTCATCACATATGACTTATAACACCTTTGGTTCCTAAAAAAGTGCAAATGAAGTATTCTAAAACTAAAATGATAAACAAAATGGCGTCAGAAACAAAACCTTAATAAAATAGATATTATGAAACAGATGAAAGAGTATAATGAGATGACTTGAATCATAATAAATCTTATATGACGGGAGCTCCAAGATTTCTAAAATATCAATATATCCGTCATTTTTGATAATATTAAAGTATTTCACATAACCTTGGTCACACTACAATAGTAGTATAATCAAATTTGTAGTAAGTTCAAAATGGCGGCAGCACCATGAATTGTTTATGTTAAACAGCTAATTGACGTCATATTAATATTAAATCCAATATGGCCGCAGTACGAAGCTGTTAAATACGTATTTTTCACAATGTACTCAATTTGGTATCAAATGAAAGGATTTGACGTATATACAACGACAAGTAAAACAGAATTATATCAAATTAATTTTATATAATGGACTCTAACTAACTTTCATTAGTTTTTGTATTGAAAAATTTAAACTGAAATAATGAAATGTTTCAAATGCACAGATTACACACATATTACATGTTTTAATAATCAATCACATTTCCATTAATAATTTAATTATATATACTAACACACCTTTCTTTTTTCCTCTCCTTTTAACTTGAACAAACGAATCATTTGTTATGGCACTCTTTTGGATGGTATAGTCTGTTTGTGTCTTTTGGATCTTTGTTTAGTACAATCATATGTATTATTGTTGTTGTTTCAGTTATTGTCATTTGTCACTTTGTGTGTTTGATTGCAGCCTTATGTTCATATAAGACATAATTTATGGTTTACATTGTGTCTTGGTTATTGTTGTGATTCATGATATTTATAACAAAAAAAAAAAGAACGCACTTGTACTTGAATGTTTTCATACGTTTCATACGTATGTAGGTATGTATATTTGTACATATTTACTATAATAATAATAATCATTGAACTTCATAATAATAATGTTTTGCTTAATATACAATCTCAGCCTCAACCCTTTGCCTGGTTTGTATAATAAGGATGAGTTGTGAAAAAAATAATGATAAACAACAACAAAACATTGATTTATGTGTTATGTCAAACCGAAATCGGACAAAGTTGTCATAAGATTTTCAACATTTCAACATTTACAACATACAGTGCCAGGCTTCTTAGTTATATACAAACACAAACACACACATGTACACGGAGGAGTTGCATATGCTGTCTTAATAAAGTAAAGGAACTTTTCTAAAGCATAACTCAAAAAAAAAAATATTTATTTAACATTAATTTCACCATCATCATCATCATCATCGTCGTAACAAGTGACAAACATGTCACATTAATTCCTTATTAAAATATAAACAAAGAACAAGAAAGGAAAACAAAACAAATGTTAATTTTTGTAAATTATTTGTCATCAGATCCCTTTCGTTTTAATTTATGGATAAGAAAATAAATAATCATAACTTTGATTGAATCAACATGTAGGGCTCTGTCGGAAGGCAAAATATTATATAAAAAGGTAATACGTTATATACAAATTGTGGGCGGGGAAGTTTATAAAGAATAGTAAAGTATGTTTTTTTTAACTTACAGACCACGCGCTACGTCGCTAAATAGAGTTTTTGATTAAAAAAGGGGGCGTATCTGTTATAAAACCTGGCCCACTTTTAGCTTATATAATGACAATTTTTCGTTAATAATTTCAAATAACATTTTACCGTTATTTGTATGAAATTGTGTTAAGAGAAAGCTTTTGTTATGCTTTTGCTTGAAAATTTGTTTAAATAAAAGCATTTTTTTTTTGTTTTTATAAAACTAACGGTACTCTGTCCCGAATATAATTATAGATTACTCCAGAAAGCTTTCATTTACTTTTATCTATTCATCTACATTTATGTAAAGCAAAAAGCTTTTCAATTATGAAAGCTGTTGGTTGGACACGTACAGCAGCAGCCCACATAACATAAGAATCCTTTATACACATGAATGGGTATTTACACTGATACAGGAAGCACAGGAAATGAAAAATGAAAACAATACACGCATACACTCATGCACGCACACTTGAAGTGAAATTTTCCTACTTTACAGTGGTTTCCGGCTGTTGCTGAGCGTAGGTGTGAAAGAGAAAATAGATTTTTAGATATTTTTTTAAGGGTTTCATGAACATGAGAGAGATAAATAGTTAAGGTGAAATTGTTAGGGTTGTAGTCTTTGCTATTATATGCTTGAAGAATTTCTCGTTAAAATTCTTGAAAGCCAGCCCGCTGTCCGTTGGCACGTTAAAGTGAAAGTTGTTTTAAAACTTCTTTTGTTTTGTTTTCTGTCTTTGTTGTTGCTGTAAATTGAATTTATTACTTAGCCAAGTTAAGGAAATGAAATTTCTCCATTTTTATTTATATTATTTTTTTTTATTAACTTTGAACAGCTTGTTTGGTAGAGAGTAGAACTACAATACTTTTTATTGCTTTTGAATTCACTAAAGCGTAATTTCTGTGTGTTGCACTTTATTGTTAAGAAACTTTCCATCTTTTTCAAATGTTTTCTTTTTGACAATTTCACATCTGCTACTCTTTGTTTACGCTTATTTTTCTACATCAATGAAGGCTTCTTCTTCTTCTTCTTAAGAACCAAACAGTTGACAAGAACAAAACTAGCAATTGAATGCCATTTGTTTTGTTTCTTAGTCAAAAAAAAAAAAAAATAAAAGAATTTTTTTTTGCATAAACATTCTGAAGTTTAAGAATAAAAACAACAAAAACGCTTCACCGTTATTGCTGTTTGAAGTTTTCCCTTCCCGACTATATAGTGTAGTTTTTGTTGTTGTTTGTAATCAGCTAAAATGTAGCATATGCATGTTATTTATAAACAGGGTTGCATTATTTTTTACTCTTTGATGCACTACACTCGTCTTTTCTGCTTGAAGAAACTTTCAAAATACCAAAAAGAAATTCTTTTTATAGCTTTGTAACATTTCTGTTGTCAGTGTGTTGGTGTTTTGCTTATGTGTTATTATCAAATAAGAAATAAAAAGAAGAAGAAAAATAAAAAGTAGTAGTTACGAAAAACTTACTTGACTTACCTTGTATTCTTACAATAATACAATTCACGCGGATCTTCTTTTTATTAAAAAATTCCATTCCATGCTATTATTGCTGTTGTTATTTATCAAGTGCCATGCCCACAATTGACAAATTTTGTTATAAAGTTGGAATTTTATATAAAAAATAAGCCCATTTAACGATGTACCTAAAAGGAATGGTATCAAATAACGGATACGTTCATAATTTTCCAAAAAAGGAAAAAAATTTTAAAACAAAATTTTACTTTTTTGTCGATTTTTAATATATACACTGTTAGGAGGCGCAACTAAGTGGGCATGGCATATGAGCAATTAAATTTTTTATATACTTTTACAACAGGTTATAAATTGTATCTGAAAAATTGAATTCTGTTCAAAATTTCTTTATTTTATGAATTGTAGGCATAATTTTTTTATGTGATTACACTCATTTATAACACATTAATAAATAAAAATATGTATCAAAATTAAATTTTTAATTTTGTAGTTACATTTTTAAAGCTGTAACAGATTTTTTGATAATTAAAAACGTGGCATTTAACCAATTTTTCTTACTTTAAATAAAAAACCATCTAATCTATTTAATTCTATTAAGCTTATATTATTTTTTATCACTTTTCAGCTCCACACCTCAAACATTTGCCATTGTAAACATTTAAACAATATATGGAAGTACGGACATTATTAAATGGACATCAATTTGTAATTTGCTGATCAAGAAAATATATAAATTGTGGAGCCTGTAAAACTTCGTTCTGGTAAGTTGCATACCAAATACCATTTTATTATAACTATATTAGGGTATAACAACTAAAACAAAATTATTCCCTCCAAGTATGTCTGAAATATCAAAACTTTTTCATTGATTCATATCAATTATTTCTACATTATACCCTTTGAACGCTTGAGTTTAAGTACATATTTTTTGTCGTATATAGCAACAATTCTTAGTCATTCGAATTGTTCTAAATATCACTTAACTGTTACGCCTTTACTTTTATGCAAAAACTGTAAATCTTGTTATGTAAGAAAATGGTCGCTCTTGACATTCCCATTTGTTTTGCTGCTATTCATCTTGAACAATTTATAATTTATTCTTTTATCTTTTATCGTGAATTGTAATTTCCTAATAAAAATCACTTGGTTTTGGTAAACAAATAAATCACTGGAGGAGTCTTAAATCGATTATAATCTTTCGACAACAAAAACAACAACAAAAACGTGGGTGTTCTTTATAATATTTTGCTAACAAATAAAAAAACCAAATTTGGTTTAGAACAAATCTTAAATATCCTACATTCAAACAAACAATTGATGGGCATGGCTGGTATATGATGATGCCTTTTAATATTGTATACATTACGTATCAAATTGCAAGTCGACATTTGCGTTGAATACGGTTTTTTTGTAAATCGTGGGCGTAACTGTTATTCGACCACGTCCATCTTCCCACCACATGTATGTCAAATTTCATCTACATATCTCAGTTTTTGTGATAGAGAAGTGGGTTTAAGTCGATTTTTTATAAAACTGTTATCCGACCAGGTCCACTCTTCCTGCATGTACAGGTGATCTAATAGGAAAGTTTTTAAAACTTATAAAAGGATTTTTCACAGATATATAGATTTTTGTCAATTGTGAGCGTAGTTTTTGATCGATTTTCACAATTTACGATAGTGCTAAGAAAAGACGGACACCCGGACATACATATCTAAATTGATTTAGTTTTTAATACTAATCACGAGTATATAAACTGCATACAGACTTTCACACACTGTTGCAAATGGAATGACAAGCTTAGTATACCCGCCATCTTCTGTGTAAACATAAACAACTGCGTGCTTATAGTTAAAGCTTGACAACTAGGACCTTTAAAGTGATTTTTCTCTACCTATCATTCTATACAGATTTTATTATTGCAGCATACTATTATAAAAAGGTATAGAAAGAGTTGATGAGTTATTATTCAAAAGCAAAACTCATCGTCCTCCTCATCATTCCACAATTCATTGACATTGTCATTTGATTAGAGTGGAGGTAGATGCATACCAACCCAGCCATACCACACACAGAACCTTAAATGTCAAAATGTCGGCAAATTTATAAAAGTTAAAAAGAAATCTTTTACCGCCAGGAATTGTTGAGGGCTGGTAAGAATGGAAAAGAATAAAAGAAAAATTCTACACAAACAAGGAAATTTTCCGCTTGCTGTAAAAGTCTATAATTTGAAAATTAGTATTCAAAAAGGTTCGCACTGTGTTGAGTTGAGATTGCTGTCTAAAAATGTATGCGTGTGTGTCTCTGTGTGTGCGTCCGTCCTAGTGGTGTTTAATTTGCTGTTAGTCGGTGGTTACTGTTATTGTTGTTGTTGTTGTTAATGTCTCTGGATCTGTTGTTGATGTTGCTGATATTCAATTGAAACTTATGACATCGCAACGTAATCAAACAACAGCAAAACTAACAACAACAAAATATCGTTATGATTTTTTTAACAGCTCTTTAACTAGGTACTTTGTCTTAGTCTGCTTTTTCTTCTTCTTCTTCTTAATTTTCCTATTTTGCTTTTTCTTTCTGTCATTTTAGTTAGTGTTGCGGCAGTTGGTGAATATTTTTTCTAAAATGTTTCTTGAATAATTTTTACAGCACACTTTACATTACCTTAGGAATATTAAGTTTATGTAAATGTATAACTTTTTAAGGAGTTAAGGTGGCATTTTAGTCTCATCGCTGCAAAGTGATTCAATGTTATAAATAAACGACCATTTTTGGTACGTCGCTGGATGATCTAATTATACATACGTACGTGTAACCTTTTAACTTTTACGGCTAATAAATCGAGTTTTGTCAAACGTTCACGGTGGGCGTGGTTTAAAGGCCTTTGCATAAGTAAAATAGAAACCTGAGAGTAAAAAATTTCAACACAATATCTCAAACTTTACGATGATTCCAATTAACAGTTACGCGGAAATAGGGACGGACATTTTCAGAATGATTTAAATTTTGATTCTAATGCTTGTTGCAAAAGAGACGACCAACTTATTATGCCAGCCATTTTGAAAAAGCTTTTTTTTTTTAATCGTACAACTTTGAAATCGTGTTAAAAAAGTTGTCAAGTGAAAATTAAGTGTTACATATGATATAATCGTAGGGTAATAAAGATTTCGGTTTTCACTTATTAAATTAAAATTTTCCTTCACTTTGTGAGTTAATGGAAAGTTTGTGTGTGTGTGTGTGTGTGTATGTACGTTTATATTGTTATATTGATGTTGTTAATGCTTGTTGTTCTTCTTCTTCTTCTTATACTCGTTATTGTTGTTTTTGTTGCTTCTATTGTTGTTTTGGTTATCTCATGCTCTTTATTATTTATAAACATTCTGCTTAAGCATTTTATTATTGCCATTATCGTTTCATATAATCGTTTGAGGCTGCTGCTGTTGCTGTTACTGTTGTTGTTGTTGTGTTGTTTCTGTTTTAGTGCCTTTAGCTAAAAGCGTGCATATATTTATATATGTATGGTCTAGCAGCAATTGCATTCATTTATTGTTATTTGTCTGTCGGTACACTCAGTCGTCCATCTATCCGTCCATCCATTACGTTATTTCATATTATGATGTATTCACTGCATTCACGTTTTAAACCTTAACAGAAACACTCTAAAGTTGTTGTGTTTTTTTTTCCCCTATAATTCTCTTCGTTTGAGAACGTTCTTCTTCCCTTCTTCTTTTTTATCTTGCCAACTCTATGGCCAAGATCTATGGTATGTGCGTTCATTTGTTCTTTAATACCTTTCCTAGATTTTTTTCCTGTTTTTTTTTTTTTATATATAACAAAAGAGTTGTGTTTTTTACTTTTTCTTCTATTCTACTTCGCTTTCAATTCACTGTAATTTATCGCACGCATTTTGCATTTGTAATTCATAGTGACTTCTGATTAATTTCACTATAAGTTTATTGAGAGAGGGAGATAGAGAAGAGAACAATCACTCCTTATCAACAGACATCGTCCATCGTTTCAGTCGGCTTTCCTTTTTTGTTCTGCGGTAATGGGGTCTATTTCACTTCAGTTTTATTTACGTGTTAATGTTTGTATTGGTGTCGTGATATGTTACTTTTTTATGGCCGCTTTTTTGTTATTACAATAAATATCAGCTCGTTTACTCAATTATTTCGTAAACTTAATTTATATAAAAGTTTATCGACACATTCGATAAAAGGACTTAGAGCACTTTTACAAGAATGAGGGGAAGACATATAAAAAAATTATCTTTATATGTTAAAAAAAATAAATTCCATAATAAGCAGTTAAGTAAAAATTCACTACACTGGCGCTCGTATAAATTTTAGCGCCTGTGTTTCACCGTAAAAGACGTGTGAATATATTTCTCCAGTTAATTAAAACCATTCAATTATTTACAACACATAATTATTATTTTATGTAAAATTTAACTTAAATGAATAATTTCCATATAAGAAAATTTAAAACGTAAAAAAATCCGTTCAATCATAAAAAACTGAAACGAAACTCATTCTCATTGGTCACATGTTATAATGAAGTAACAAAGCAACAATAAAAACAACGAAAAATTTACATCTTTTTATATATGATCGGAACCGCGATCATATACCGCGCTATGAATTATACATGACATTGATGTATCATCTTGAACTTGAGTGAACAATAATAACAATAACAAGAAGTAACAACCGCAGAAGCAGCAGCGGCAGCAGTAGTTGCATAAGCGTTAAATAAAACCCATGCCCAGTCTCTGGCTTACTGACCAAGGTGCCAATAAATGAGAAAAAAAACTTCGGTTTTTTTTTTTAAATTCATTTCGTAGGGAGTGAAATTATTATAAAAATCATAAAAACGTAGCTAATTCAAGGTCATATCATCGTCATCAACAACAACAACAATAGTTTTTGCTATAGCAAAAAATTAATAAAAAAATTTTTGTACGAAAGCAAAGCATTGGATAACGCTGCTGGACATACAACTCATTTGGTATGCAACAGTAGGAAAGTGCCAACTCAGTCAGTCAGTCAGTCCATCCTGCATTATAAGGCCATTTTAGCCTGTAGTTACATGTAAAAAAAAATTGTTTTTTTATGGTTACAAAGACATTTACATTCATTTAACAAACACAACGTAAATGGAATATAATCAACCTGAAAGTCAACACTTGCCATAAACTTGAGATCGCAGATGAAATAATATGCAGTGAAACGGAAAGACAGAGAGAAGAAGAGAGGAACTGAGATAGATCGAGACAATGAATGAGTCTGCGTTTTATGGTGGCTGGCAATGTCATGTCAGCATAGAGCTGTCAGAATTTGACTCGTGAATACGACATGTCGGCGTCGAATATTTAATCAGGTAACGCATTGTTAATTATAAAAGAAAGGCTAACAACAACAGACCGTAAGCAAAAAGGAATTAAATAACTAAAATTTGACTTGGGCCAAAACTTTTAATACCCTACACCTCAATAAAAAAAGCTGGGCGTGACTTGTACTTTTGTATTTTTTTAACTAACAAATTGACTACTGCCTCAAATAAGAAATATGGTGAAGTGGTATAACGTTGGATTCCCTAATTATATATCTTCACCCAATTTCTACATCATTGATACATTTTTGTGGCTGTGGCCTATTTTATCTAAATTAACGAGTGTAAGTGTCCTAACAATAGGCACTCGGACACACAGACAGACATTTCAAGATTGACTCAGTTTTTAACCCTGATCAAATAAATATTTTAGAATATCCAAGGCTCCTTTTTAGATGTTGCAAATAGAACACCAATCTTACAATATCAGTATACTCAACACTAAGGTGGAGCGTTTAAAAAAAAAAATGGTACAAAACTGACTAGTTGGTTAAACATTAATTAAACATAATTTGCGGCGCTAAACAAAAGCCATTCCAGTGAGTCGGGAATATAAATTAAAAATCTCTCACATGGTCAAGGGACATAAATTTTCACATGAATTTCCTGTTTATACTAAAGGCTACAAAATGTTTTTGCATAAAAAAGTCATTCGTCAACCAATGTAAACTGAAAAAAATTGAAATTGGAAATTAAGATTGAAAATTTTACAAATTTAAAATGCAAAATTATATATTTTATATTCAATTAAAAATAGATCTTTCAATTTATTTAAAAAGAGATTTTTTCAATTTAACATGGAAATTTTTCAATTTCAATTAGAAATGTTTCAATTCAAAATAAAACATTTCATTTTAAATCGACATTAAAACATAAATTTTTCAATTTTAATTTCTATATAATATAAATAATATTAAATTGATGTAAAAATTACATAATCGGATACGGCCGCTTCTTGACATTTATTAATTAAACAACGCACAGAGAGATTTTGAAATATTTAAAAAAAAAAAAGTTATAAATTTTGCACATATTATGATAAGGTTGGTTACATTAAATATTCAGTAATAAAACGACAACAACAACAATAAATATTTTCATTAAACGTTGCATAAATATTATTAAACAAGTTTGAGTTAATATCGAAAAAAAGAAAAAACAACAAAACAAGCGAAACAGCATTCAATGTTGGTCAACCTTCAAAAGGATTGATTAAAAATCACAAAATTGTCTGTTGTATGTTTGTCTGTCTGTCTGTAAGCATTGATGACAACATTAATTGAGTGTCAATGAAGTAATGTTATTATTTATGTCAGTGTGTAAGAGTATATAGTACAATTACGTAAAGTTATGCATACAATTTATTGTCCAACCTTTGAAGTTAAAGCAATTTATATTGAAAAAGCATTTTCTTAATGCGATCGTATAATAATACGAGTATAATTAGCAATAAACGTGCATGAAAAAAATTGCCCAAAAACAACTAATAAAAAACATTAGGTACCTAAATACACCAAATAGATCAAATATGTTATTAAAATCTGTAGAGAAGATGTCTCCTTTTACATTTCCCACCAAAACCAGCAATGGAAAACTATTTAGTGGCATTGTAACAAAGTGACAGCAGTAAACAAATGCAATTAAGTTTTTGTTTGTTCCAACAATAGAATTGTGGGCTACACAAAAGATTCGTTCATAGTTATGAGAAGGTACTGGCAGCGTTTAGTTGGAAAGGCAATTATTTTTGTAGATTTGAAATCAGGAAACATTTGTCTCTGTTGGTGGTTAATAACTTTGTTTAAAACTATTTTAATTAAAATTCTATTTGTATTGGTTGTTAAAAAGCTCCTTCTTAGCTTTAGGTAACTAAATGACTAACTCACCATGTCAATATATTATGAAAGGCTTGACTATTTCTATACATTAAAACGAATATATGTTTATGTGAATGTTAGTTGAAAACGCCCCATTTCCACTCATAATAAATTGACATAAATGTTGCGTCTGGCAATTGCAGTAAAAGATGTACTTTGTACTGCTTTATTTTTTTTCTCCTCCTTTCAAGGGTTACAACTAAATAACTACAACGTGGCTGAAGCAAATGTCTTTGTTAAAAATGAAATTCAGCAATCAGTGGTTTAAGAGAAATGTTTTAGTATGAGAAGGACAAAGAAAGAAACCTAAAATAGTCAAGTGAAAATGTCGGTTATGCCTAATTACTTAATACCCTACACCACGTACTTTCACAAAGTGCGCTACAATTAGTTTGGTTGTTAGGGATCCTTTCTACAGCTTGTTTTCAAATGTACATGTTTAGACAGACAGACACACAAACGTGGTTAAAAATGGTTCAATTCGGTATGTTGTTTATATATTTCTTTCTTGCGCTAATACATGTGCTTGAACTAAATCTCTTTAAAATATATCAAAAATCTGCGATCTGTAGCTTGCTTACAAACTTACATGGATAGATAGACCGGCAGACGGACATAGTTAAATCGTTTTAGAAAGTGATTCTAAATCATGGTATTGCTACGTTACAGAGTTACAAACCATTCGCACGAATTTAATATACCCTTTGCCTTAAGTGGTGCAGGATATAACTATAAAAGCACTTCTGGTCATCGTTAGGTAAATTCTATGAACAGAACTTTGAACTAACATTAGAGCGACCCGAAAGAGAATAAATTCTTTAAGAGTTTTCCAACTGACCGGCTGATTAATACAAGAAACGATAGTAGCATAAATCTCCCTTTTCGCATCTAATGTGGAGGGTATAAAAACTTTATATCTGCATCAGTCTTATACAATATCTATAAATATTTTTAGTACCCAATATTTATGATACATTAGGACGTACATATATGACGGTCGTATATGATGATAGAGTGCCCTATTCACAAGCTAAACTAATCATCTACGGTATGGCGGGCGTTTTAGTTATGTGTGATTTTAAATGAGTCACAAAATGTTTGTGTGTGATTGCCATAATACATACTGTAAGATTAATAGCTAATCTGTCCCTAGAGGGAGTTGTTTTTATTATAAATATACTCGTATACAATTCGTATGGCTTGGCACCTTTGGTTAAAGAAAAATCAAACACGCTGCTGATAGAGTGCGTTTCACATTTTCCATGCCTTGCTTCGTTATATAAATATTAATAAATGTAACCTTGAATTAATTTTAAAACTTGTCTACCATGGTAACTAAAACTAGGATTAATTGTTTAAGTTGAGAGTTAAAACAGCGAACGCAACGTCTTCGGATTCTAAGAATTTACACTTGCAACACATAAGCAGCCTTAGCATTATTTTGTTACCCTCTGGTAAGAATAGCTTTAAAATTAAACAATTGCTGTTAAAGATTTTATTATTAAGTTGAAAAAAAAAAAAAACAATAAAAATAAACCACAATGACTTACTCGTAAGTTTTAAACCATCAACCACAAGTCTCAATAAAATTTTTGTTTTAATTGAACACAAAATTTTTCGCTTTAAGCTTAAAAAAAAGCTAAACCACAAATTATTATTTTCACTATAAGAAAAGAAACAAAAAGAAAAGGATTACAGAGAAGAAAAAAAATCATAAACATTTCTTGTTCTCACTTGGTTTTTAGTATGCGTTATAATTATTGGTTTACCGGCGACCTTATAAAGATAACCGTGAGCCATCTTCAACGCATCCTCTTGAAACCAATTTCGTTAAACTGTTTGTATGACTGACTGTTTTTTTATTAACAGCCTTAAAATACATTTTATTTGTAAATCATTTAAAAGTTCACCTTCACATCATAAGATATTATTTCGATGGTGTAATCGTTTTTTTAAGCATTTTATGGCGGCGAAGGTGACGATAGATTTCATATAAATATAATCCCGCGAATTATTTTGTGGGTTGATTATGTCAATTATTTCTTTTGGTTGTATCAACTAATATTTAACAAAGACACTTTTCTGAGTTTTAAAAATAATTTACGATACTTCAAGTAAAATTCACATTCATGAGGTATTTTTCCTTTTTAAGTTATAATGTAAATAATCGGACAGAGACTTATACGAAAATTTAGAAAAAATTTTAGTTCCAATCGATAGAAAATGAAAAAAATTTGAACAAGACAACAATTGACACATTTCCGTACAATCGACAAATATCTATAGGGTTAAGGGTGGCCGAAAAAATTTCTTTACAAACAACTGGTGTGGCTCACCATGTGTGTCACGCGGCTGTTGGATGTTAAAAAAGTGTAACTCATTGCATATGTCACGCTTCTGTTAGATGTTTTGAAAGTGTGACTCGACATATGTGGCACGTGCAACTGTTTGTTGAAACAAAGACTGAAAGATGGACATTTTTAATGTTTTGTAAAAATTTGCAAACATTTTGATGCAAATCGATAGAAAATGACCACACAAATGTAATGGTGCAAGTTTTCTACGCCTGCTACGTATGCAAACAAAAGATCCACCTTGTTAGGCAAACGAGTACTTGGTCTTAGGGTAAAGAGCAGGCCTTACACAATCTACAATTCTATCCAAATCGTTTATTCTTTGTTCATATTTACTTCCACTTCAACAAGGTTTGCCTTTGATAATTATTAATATTTTAATT
The DNA here is from genome assembly GCA_963978525.1 of Ornithomya fringillina. Classification (NCBI taxonomy): domain Eukaryota; kingdom Metazoa; phylum Arthropoda; class Insecta; order Diptera; family Hippoboscidae; genus Ornithomya; species Ornithomya fringillina. The sequence goes on along the minus strand of OZ021694.1, from coordinate 19,209,595 downwards.
TATTTTTTATTTCCAACAACTTTTCATTTGAATGAAATTGCTTCCTTTTCGATCCCTTCAATATTTATTAATAAATATTTGAAGAGTGTTTTTCTTGTACCAACATTTGATTAACATGGCAAAGAACACTTAACAAAGTATGAAAAAAAAAAAAAAAACTTAAGAATAAACGAAAAAAGGATCTTTATACAGAACACAACACACAAACAATATTTTGTAAACAAAAATTTTTTTCCTTTTTTTTCATATTTTGCTATTTATAAAAATATTGTTGCTGTTGTTGTAATGTGTGGCGTGGCTTAAACTTTTAATGAGTTCTTTTTATTTGCCATCTTAAGCATTCTTCATAGTTCTCTGTAGCCGCTTGGCATCTGTGGTAATAGAAAGTTAGTTGAGGCCACCACCATTACCACCACCACCACCACCACCACTACTACCGCTACTATACGAGCTTATATTAAATTATAATACCAACCATAACGGGTATCTTTACGCTTTACACTCGTTACCCTACATAGCAGTAAGAGGGTAGAAATCTTCGCGGGTGGCTGAAAGAGAGCTCAAAGTAATATTGGAGAAAATTGCATTAAAGTAGATTCATATTGTGTACAATCGTGGTGTGAGGGCCAGTAAAATATTTACAAGTTTTCTGTTGTCCTATAATAGAGTACACAAGGAAAGGAAGATAGAAAAACTATGAAGCCTGGATAAAGTTTGTTGAGAAAATTATATTTGTCCAATATATAGAAATGCAAAATAACAAAACCTCATGAAATTCAACTTTTAATAAGTACAACAGAGAGAGATAGAAAAAAAGAGAGAGAAAAGGACAAGGGCACGAATTTAAATTAACTAAGAAATCTTGGTTAATGATGTTAAAAATAAAAAAATTGTAAACTGAACTATGAATGAAGAAAAGTTTTTAAATTGGAAACTTCTTTGGCTGCAAGTTTGCACTGTTGTTCTTCTTCTTGTTAATGTTTAATGTCACAAACTAAACCCGATAAACTACTTAGATTTTAATTAAAACTATTTCTAAAAAAAATATATATATATAAATAAAACCCTACTGATTACGAGGAAGAGAAGAGTTCTGAGCATAACTTCTCAATTCCATTAAAACATATAAATAAGCAAACAAATGTAGGCTTTAAATTTACATGCTGTTCTGATCACCCCACATGTATGCTATACATTTATTAACTCAGAAATTAACTTAACATTTTTTTAAAGCTTTTCCATATTTTAGTTCCTTTTTTTGTGATAATAACGATTTGTTGTTGTTGTTGTCAAGTTAAATGTCTTTTTGTATGCTTTTTTTTTTCTTTTAATATCTACATACATTCCTACACTCTCTCTCCCCCTTCCACGCTTTTAAAGCAGTATTTTGCGGAACGTATATTTAAGTAATTTACGTGTTACACGTAAAGTAAACTTTTTGTGTTAGTTTTTGTACTGATGACTGTTGCATTTGTTTATATTTCGTAAGACTTGACAAACAAACTTTAACTTTTAATTTAGAAATTTTTGTAGTTTTATATTTATCACTCTGAGGTTGAAGGATAATATTCTTTATTAAATCGTTTGTAACCAACGCAAAAAAATCTCAGAGAACCTTTCGAAATGAAAAGTATTCTTGATTAAAATCAATTACAATATAGATCCAGACATGTCGGCCCTTTTTAGCAAGAAAAGTGGCAGCTCCTTTGAAAAGAAATAAAAGTGAAAATAGGTGCTGCTTCGAACTGCATACAAAATGTAAATTTATTAATATGATTATTACTAAAAATATGCTTAACTCCGGGGTTGAAATAGCTATGGCTACAGTGGAAAATGTGAAAATCTCAAAAAGAAAATTTATTTAAAAAACTTTTTTCGTATTACCCAATATCGAGGACTTCAAGAACCCTAGGGATTTATTTTCAAGATTTGACCTTAACTAAGTATCTTTTTTTATTGTGAATTTTTCTTTTCTTTCCCAACATGCCGTAGTAGTACATGTCTCATTATGAAGTTTACAGAAAAGTTTTACTTCAAAAGAAAGTTGTCATGAAAAACAATTTTCAAATAATCATTTACATAAATGTTGTTTGGTAATTAAAAGCATATTGTAAAAATGATTTTTTAAATGTTTTTAAAAGAGATTTTATTAAAAACAATAACGAAAAGGTTTTCTAAAGTTGTGTCACTTAAGTAATTGTAAAATAATTTAATTTTTATATAATTGTCAGGTAGAAAATTAGCAATTACTTGTATAAATTGGGTTCAACAAATGTAGGCAACATTTATTATTAGAATTTGTACAGTGGGCATTCAACTTTTTGTCTATTTCAACTTTTCCAATCATTAACGCTGCTCTACTAGAACTTTTCTAAGTAAAATGTAAATACTGTTCAGGGTTTTGTTTAAGAAGCTTCAGTTCATTATTTAATTAATATGTCATGAAATGTATCATATCGTGTAATAATTTTTTTCAAATTTTGTATAGCATACTATAAGGCTCAATATATAATGCAAACTTCTAGCATACATTTCAACTAATCCAGTTTAAAAGTTGTAGCATTTACTTCAAATATAATGGTGTGGGATTTTAAAAAAACATTATAAAAATTGTAACTGTCACCAAAATTTGTTCAATTTGTACGATTATTTTTTTTTTCTTTATCGTAAAAATCAGTCATGTTTTAATGCTTCATCATTGTTTCTATACTTTGTAAAGAAAAAGAAGTTAAACAATTCACTAAATCAAACATCAGTTAAGTAACTGTACAGGCTGATAGGAAGATGGAAGAAGATCATGAAAAAGAAAGCCATTTAGAAGACTTCTTTAGGATTAGATTAAGAAAGAAAGTGACACAAATGATTATACCCTACGAGCCAAATTAAAAGAATACTGGAAATCAAATGATTTAAGTTTTTATCATATGAGAGTTGAAAGGATTATAAAGCATTGGATGAGTGATGTATCCTGTGATTAATATTTAATTTTTATTAAATTTAAATCTTTGTTTCTTCAATTGGTTTTTTTTTTCTTTTTTCCTTTTGTGCTTTAAACCATGAAAAGCTAGACTAACTTCCTAGACTACCTTCCATACGCCTTTATCCCAGGTAATCAACTTTGTTTTTTACCAACAATGTTGCTCTGTAATATAGTATTAAATATCATGTCTGCCAGTTAAATAATTATTTGGTCTTGGCCTGTCTAGATTTTCGTTACCATTCTACTCTACCTATTTCCACTATTCACTATTCTTTTTGATATAAGCTGAAACGTTTATAGGGGTACGTGTTGGGTGGTATATATTTTAGTTGGAAGAAGAAGAAAACAACAACCTGAAATTCATTAAATTCCTGATGATGCTCAATTTTGCTTGCAAAAGCTGTCTAAGTAACTGCGTCGTTACCCGCATTACACTGATGTCGAGAGCAAGATTAAGCGAAAGGTGCTCTAACCACCTGAAAATAGTTAACAAAGCGGACTATAAAGGCAGTTCAAAAATTGGGCAATTTAATTGAGCACACTCCTGAAGATAGGCAATGCTATATGCTTATATTATTTAAAAAGCTTTTAATGAAAGCTTTGCTTGTCAAATATTATATGACATGAATTATTTTCAATATAAATATGACAATTTTTGAATAATACGTACCACTCTAATTGATTTGGAGGGTTATTAAATGGGGAGCATCACAACCTGGTAGCTAAGAGATAAACCTGAATGGCTGACCGGTTGGTTGTTTGGTTGGTTTACTTGTTCAGCTCAGTTGAACCGCAAAACGACCGAGAATCTCACTTTTATTTTATCTCTGATTTCTGCCACGTGGTTTTTTGTTTCTTTTTGTTGTTGTTATTGTATTTTCCCTTTCTTTCCTTAACAGCAAACTTTCAACTATTGTATATTATATCCGTGTAAATAGAAATGAATTCCATTGCCGTTCAAAGCTTACCTCGTTCACATTGTATACGGAATTCATAAAATTTATTTCTTCTTTCCATTTCTTTACACAATACACTTTATAGTAAGGTAATGTTGGAATGTTTATTCTATGTATATATAACTGTAAATAGAAAATGAAATGAAATGAATTGAAATTTTCTTTAACACCAATTTCACAAAGCACAGCAAAAATTTGTACAGGTTAAAAGATAGTCAAGTGTATGAATTCAGGGTTTAGTTTAGGTTTGCTGAACAAACCAACTTAATACTTTTTAGGGTAGGGAGGTAAAACGAATGAGAAAAGGAAAGTCTTTTAATTAACATAAGTAATTTTTATTAGCTGAAATGTATATAAATCTCTATATAAAAAAAGGGGAGCCGCACTTTCAAAGAGCATGGCATAGATGAGAGTATATTATTAATGTATGATTTAATACAAATTAATTACTGCTACAGATTAAATGAAATACGAATCTAAGGAATGTAATAGAAAATATTTCTATTAGGCCAAAAATTATGCTATATTTTTTATAAGTATATGCCTCCTAATAGAAGGCAATGCAATTTTTTCCTTTTCTTTACTTTTACATATATAAGCTTTACACATTTCAAAATATTTTTTTTTTTTTTTTTTAATTTTATTAATAATTTTTTTACTTTTAACAATTTGCATTTTTATATAAAACTTGTTTAAATCAAATATAATTTTTTTCTATTCTTCATTCCCGATTCTTTAGCTTACCTTTACATATAAAAAAAACAAGATTCCATTCATAGTGTTGTCATTAGTTTATAAGAATTATATGTTCACGCATAGAAACCATTTTTAATGGCAATGTTGATAATAACGACAACGACAAAGACTACAACTAATCTCTCTACATAATCTTTATATCTGCATTTAAAAGAATTTTAATTAGTCTTTGTGTTTTCCAAGTGTTGCTTTCTTATCCTTATTTTTATTATACACACTCACACTCTACAACCCATTATGCAGGAACTCTACGCAGGCATGATGACTTTTTGTATTTCGTTTTTTATTTCCTTAGCTGTTCATATATTCATTGCATTGCATAGAGGAGTTGTAATGTTGGTTGCCTTTGTGGTTCTTTTGTTGTTAATGTTGTTGTTTTACTTTTTTATTGTATTTCATTCAATGCCATAAAATGCAATAAAAAATAGAAAAATTGCTTTGGTTTAAACAAAATTTTAAGTACCCTTTTTGTGGATAAAGGGTAGGAGGGCGGGGGGCGTGACTATGGTTTTAATCAATTTAGAAGTTTCAATGATGACCCTAATATAGATTTTTCTAAATAATGGGCGTATTTTTTCCGACATAGATGTAATTATAAATAATATTATAAAATTATATGTGTTTCAATTTTATAACTAAAGTTTTTTCGTTATTAGAAAAATTTCTACAGATTATGGGCGTGGTTGTAAACGAATTTTGTCCAATTAATATAGTTTCTAATAAACCTAAAGATGTAACGAACGAAATGTCAAACTTAGTATACCTCTCCAGCTATGTGTAGGGTATAAAAAGGAAGTAAACACATACCTAGAAAAAAGGCATTATGGTATTCCTGTGGTACTGATTTTTAAAAGCTCTCGCTTTCTCTTTCTCTTTCACTCTCCATATTATCTTTATCCCTTCATTTTGTGTTATCTTTTTTTCACGTTCTTTGGTTGCTAGGAATGCAATCGTGTGTAATTTTGTTATCTTTATTTCCCGTTTCTTGGCCAACTTACATTTAATTAAAATTTGTGTGTCTGTTGTTGGTTTTTTTTTTTCCTTTCCAACACTTATATTACGAATAATGTTGTAAAATGTATGAGCAGATGTCTGGCCGTATGAACATTATGAGGGAATGGATAGGATTGGATAGATTGTACGATAGGTTGTATGACACTTTCTTTATGATGACCATTTTGCTGTATCTCGTTCGTTTAACAGTAATCGCTGGAATTTTCATTCAATCTAGAAGAAAAAGTCTATAAGTGTCAAATTATCGTAAACTGTGATTGTTTATCGCTGGGAGAAAAAAGGGGTTGCAAATTTGTTACAGGATTTGTTAAAATGTTTCTTCAAGTAAAATGTTATAAAGTTCAGTTAAAGATTCCTTCTTCAGTTATATTTTTTGTGAACTTTAACTTCTGCTAAAGAACCCTCCCTTTTAAATCGATGCTAATTATATATTTCGATTTTGTTTTTTACTAAAAATTTTACCCTCTCGTCTATTTACATAATTAAAGTAAAGGAAATATTTTTTCATTGCCATTTAGTTTATTTGCCATTTTGTACAATTCCACTTCAAAATTTTGCCTCGTTTTCATTTCTATTGAAATTTTATATTAGTTACGGTCATAAATTTTATGGTCGCATCTTGAATTTATAACTACTCTTCAAACCAAACTTTCTTCTGAGTGGCTATGTATGCCTGTCTCTATTGTGCTTGGTGTTGGTGCCTTGTGATTTGTATGTAAAGTGCCCAAAATGAGGTTTATTTTTCATATTTTTTTTTATAAAGGATTCTTCTTAAAACTATTGTATATAATAAAGTTAGTTTTGTGTAGAGTAGTATATACAATAAATAAATTGGTTTATAAAAATAAAAACTTGAAACAAACTTTTCAATAGCTGATAGAAATTTCTTATAATATTACATATATGTAGGTTACCTTTACTTACTAAAGTAGGTTAAAGTGGTCTCCTTCTTTAATCGTTGGTGTAGAACGAGCGTGGTAATTTAAAAATATTTTAAATTTTTTACTTTGGTTGATGAATTTTATATTTATTAAATTAAAAGATCGATTGTGACAATCTACTTAACAAGCCCTTTCATTTGTCACCCATATTGAATAGGTTGTGTAAAATGGTAATTTAACATCTTGAGGTGGGCGCCCTAATGGTTTTAGTAAAACGTCTCTTATTTGATATTCATATCATATAGATTCGGAATAAACTGATTATTCACCTTTTTAAGAAGACGTAACAATCGAAGGCAGGTTTTTTTATAAATAATAATAAGAACACGTAAAAAAATTAATTTAGTTTAAGCTAAATTTTAAATGTTAAATTTAACTCTAACAGTGTTTGTTTTATGTATTAACGTACAAGATGGATTTTAAGCCTTTTGAAAAAAAAAAATGATACGGACGTATAGACATGTTTTCTCATAAAAACTTGATATTTATCTAACAAGATATCTAACGACAATTTTTAAGTGCAACATAGATATCCAAGCTCTCTGATAGGTTGATGGGTAGTAAATGTTATATTCAATGTCTAGTAATGCATACCCAAACACTTTTGCCCCATTATACTTTAGTTTGTGGCATTTTTCGAAAATTGTCACCTTAAAATGCTGTTTGATAAGTAAAACAACGTAAAACTAATGAAAAGGAATACGATATGAGCTTAAGTCATTAGTTTTAATGTGTGTAGAAAACAACAACAACAACAACAACATGGCGATAAGAAATGTTGCTATCTACCAGTCTATATACAGACAACATATAAATATATTTGTGAGTATAAGTGTTCAAGCGATTGAAGTAATTGCTACACTATCTCTCTCTTTTACTAAATAGTAAAACCCATTCAACAACATTGCAGTGCATTGGATTACGAAATAAAGGAAAAATTAAAAGAACAAAAAGAAGAAGAAGAAAAACAAGAACTCAAACTAATACTACCACTGCTACTAAGGTTAATATAAGCTCGATGCATATGCAAATGAGAGCATGCTCATTAATTTGGCAAAATTCGAGCAATTGACTATTTACTAGTGTTACGAAACAAACATAACACAAACACACACACGCACTTACACAAAAATAAAAACGCAAAAAAAAAACTACAAAACACGCACCAGGAATTGCACAGATGTCAACGCCAACACCACACACAGCGTTACACGACAGCCATCTAATGCCTTGATTGGTGTTTACGGGGCTGTGAGCGTCTTCTTCGTTTGTTTTTTTTTTGTTACCATTAAAATCTTAATGCATGTGTGTGTGTGAGTATTAGATAAGCTTTTAGAAATCTCATAGGATATTAAAGAGGCGAGATGGTCGTGTTTCGCTTTTGTAGTTTTATACAACAACACAACAACAACAACAACAACTGATATAATAACACAGTCTTCATACATGTGCATATTGAATGGTTAAATGAACGTTATTAGTGTTTGGTGTGTGTTATAATGGAAAAGCCATCATCAGTATGCGTAGAGACGGGAATATCAACAAAATATACACACTCAGAGAGTACCAATGCCACCATCGCCATCAGCATTTTCATTATCACCGTTAGCAATGACATCGATGTTAGAGAATTCATTACATTTGATAGTCGGCTTAGGGGTGTTGGTGTGGCTAATGTTCTTTACTAACAGAGTCTCTCTCTCACTCTCTCTCTCTCAGTTAAATTGTGTAGATATCTAATATCATTTACTTGATGCTTTTGTGTATTTTACTCTAGTTGTTGTATCTGTCACCTTCTCCCTCTCTTTCTCTTTTTGTGTGTAGAGTGTGTAGTGTTGCTCTTTATGCTTATTGCTTTTAATTGATTATAATGCAGTTGTGTTACTTTCTTAACATGTTGAATATTTTCACGCATAATGTATTTAATGTAAATTTTTAACAAACACATACACACAGTCTCATACACTTATATAATTAACTCTTGGGTACTCCCTACAGATTTTATACCAATATTGTATAAATAAAAATGTATTTAATTAAGTTTAATGAAATATTTTAAAAATTATTTTTATAATAACAATTGAGCTAATTAGTAATTGAGTGCAAATACTAACATTTTTCCCCATCACGCTTTCAAAGATGATATTTTTAGCAATAATCATTATATTTTATTTGTATATCATAAGACTATGAATGTGTCTATTGATCATTTAAAAATTTCCCACTTACAAAAGTCATTTGATTTACTATTTTACTATTACCTTTCAAATATACTTTATTATCCTTACTTGTTGTTGTTGTTGTTGCTGCAAATATTATTTATGGCAAAAGTAAAAGTTCAACTTTGAGTGTTTTTTTCAGGTTTTTGCTTCCCTAAGAATATTTATTGTTATTATTATTATTATTATAGTTGTTGTTGTTGTTGTTGCGTTACAAGCTTGTTATCGTTAATTGTAAATCTTTTAATGAGACTTGAAAGGTTTTCATAAGTTTATTGAATTGAATAAGAACCCCACCAACAAACAGTTGAAAGAGGTGGAAGATAATTACCCACCTACTACAACAACAATAACACGAATATATTCCAAATATAAGAATCAATGCACGCCTGCCCTACCCAACAGCACCACCAACACCTTTTATTGTACACAGAGAATGAAATCAATATAAATTTTATTGTTGTTGTAAAAAAAATAAAAATATAATTTAATGTTGATTTAAGGAGATTGGTTTAGTTTACTTGTTTCAAAAGGCAGATTATAAAGCCAGTATGGTAGTATGGAAAGATTTGAAAAAAATATTTTTCATGAATCGAAGAATTTTTGAAAATAAAATTTTCAATCGATCAATTTTGAAAACAAATTTTGTTTTAATTATTGTGTTTGCCTAGATTAACCATTTTATATAAATTTTTGTATTAATGTTGTGTGGAAACAAAATTGATACAAAATACTTCAAATGTCTCAGAACCTTGTACACCCCTTGTACAAATATATGGTGTGGTGTCTCCGTTTCTTGTGTGTTCTATACAAATGTATGTTTACACTCTTTACATGAGTAGGTTTGTCTCCGGTTTGCGATTTATTTACCCCACACATGCACCCAACAAAACAGCCTCGATTAGCGGAACCGCAAGCCACAATTTAAAATTAATGCCACGGATTACAAAATACAGTGGCGTAGCTGTAAAAGTGGAGATAAGTCGAGGCAATGGCTTAATGGGAGAAAACAAAAGAATTTTCAATTTATATTGAAAATAAAAAAACAGTTTAACGGGCTGTAAAAAGTATTTGAAACCTTTTCAATGCTCTCTTAGCATCTTTTTTTTTCTCAGCTACGCTTTGTCATTTTCCTTCCTAGCTGTTTAATGTTAAACATCTTTTTGCTTGATTCAGTATTAACTTTATTTTAAGTGTCTGTTTTGTTGACCATTTGTTATGGTATGTCAGCCAAGCAGTCAGCCAGTTACCCAAAGAGAGTCAGTCAGCTAGCCATAGCTAAGCGAACAGATAATGATCAATGAAAACTAGTTTAGTTTTGTTATTGTTATTGTGTGTGTGTGTGTGTGTGTGTGTGTGTGTGTGTGCATGTGACTGCGACACTAAACCAATAAAAAATTGTATCAACACACACTTATACGTCACAATGAATTGCGTATAATGCATATTAATGCGTTTTAAAAGTAATAAATCTTAAACAGACAGATAGTTGCAGTGTTTTTTTTCCTTTTTTTTTTAATTATCAAACCAAATATAGATGATTTTTTTAATGCACTGCATATGCATGAGGTGATGGTGATGGTGATGATGATGGTGAGGAGGGATGAATAGAAATAGAAACCAATAAAAACAACAACAACAACAACAATTTCTTAAATTCAATTTAAAAAACAAGTATAAAAGTTCACGTTTTGGCTCAAACCAATTCAGGGTTACTCTATATATTTATATATGAAGTGTGGGCGTAGAGGGTCCATATTTAGGCCCTCGTTTAAAAACCATTAAACAACATAAATTTTTTAGGTTTATTTTTCATTTTATGTGGACCCGCCCATTTTTTAAAGTCACAAAGGCTAATTTTGTTTGTAGTTGTATTTGAGATTTTTTGACTATAAAATTGTGAGCGTGGCTAAATATAACTTTTACCTCATTTTAAATAGCAACCTTACTACTAACAGGGACTAGAAATATCTAAATGTAATTGTAGCATAAGAATAAAATCTCTATTTTCAAGTGTGGACTTACGTACAATATTAATTTGACTTCGATTTTGAGGCTATTTTAAACTATATACTTTATGGGGTCTTTAAATGCTCTTCCTTCTTCTTCTTCTTCTTATTTTAAATATCATGTCGTACCTAATATACCCCCATCACTAACAAGGAAGATATAAAGCTGAATTGTATTGTTTTATAGGAATAAAAATAAAAGAATAAGGATCAGTTTTTTATCTTATTTTAGATGCTCTTGGTTCTTTTCGCCCCACTCTCTCTCTCTCTCTCTCTTTGTATAAGCGGAATAATTTACTGTCAAGCAATTGCCATAAATTCAAGTGTGATTGGTAATAAATGACGTTTAAAGCAACGCGTGAGCTATAAATTTTTTTTCGTTACAATAAATGGCATAAATTCACCGCCACCACTACCATTAAATGGATGTATAGTACTTATTTACGTAGGCTTACGCTAGTTATTCTATTCTATAAATGGTGAATGAAGCTCTAAGCTAAAAAGCAATTCAAAATGTTGTACTTGGGTATTATAGAATAACATTTTTATACATAGATAATTTGGAACCACTTATAGTATAAGTTGGAAAATGTTGTTTTTTTTTTTTTTTAATATATGTAAGAAAAACGTGTTTATAATTTTTTATGTTTACTTTTCTTATTTTCTGTAATAATTTTTTTTTTTTTATGTTATTAACATATATTTTTTCTTTTTTTTTCTAGCTTCTCACCTGAGACAGTGCTTCAGATCAACTTTTCAAACTATAAAACTTCAAAGAGGAATTTCGATAATTACAAAAGGTTAGTTTTCTTTTCTTATGGTTTAACGATATTTTTCTTCTTCTTAAATTATTTTTTTACACCCTCCACATAAAATGGGCGGTATACAATATATATCGCCCAAAGAAGGCGTCAAAGATTGTAGAGAGTTTTTTATATTCTTAATTAACATCAAAAACTGAGTCGATCGGGACATGTTTGTCTGTGTTTGCGTCTATGGTCGTCTGTTGTTAATTCTCTCACGGCCGTAGAATTTGAGATATTGAGCTAAAATTTTGTTCACGTCTACAATTTACAAAAAAACAACTTGACTGTACTACACTGTATAACGTATATGTTATCATGACCCCGTCACACCCCCGCATTTGTTTGTAGATGTGGTGGGTATTTAAACTGACTTAAACTGTATTTAGTGTCTTTACTTGTTTTTAATTTAAGATTTATTTGTTGTATTAAAATTGAATTCACATTCAGTTGTAGTCTTGCATTGTTTTTATCTTATTTCATATTCAAATAGATTTAAAAATGCAGATATGATTTTTTACATTATTTAGTGATTTCAGGGTCATTTATCTTTTTGTATTTGTCTCTTTTAAAGGTTAATAATTTTATACAAAAGATTAATTGGTTTGGGTGTGTCATTCAAATGAATTAATTGTAAAGTTTTATTGGTTTTTATATAAAATGAAAATATATTATTATGTACCAGATGGAATAACTAGTTATTTGTTAAAAAGTTGAACTGGAAAGATTGATAAAAGAATCTTTTGAAGGTAAAATATTTTTACTTATACTCTGTGGGTTTGTAAATATCTACTTTCCTGAACCAAATGAAAATTATTTGACCCCCGTTACACCCACTTTTAATCTGCATAAACTATTTTGAGCCATTTAAGTATAGAAAGCTTTCTTTTCATCAAAAATTGTCAAAAATTAATTCGTTCTCCTTCCTAAAAGTAGGTAACATTTTGTTTTAAAATTATAAACTCCTAAAAGTATACTATAATTCATTTATATAAAGTTTATAATACAATAAAATCACGTAACTTTACTTGTAAAATGTCATCAATTAAACTTTAAAGACTTGAATCAATAATGAAAAGAAATTTCTCCACTTAACTCGAAATATTTAAGACTATAAATTTAATGTGTGGCCTGGTACAGCAACAATTGCAAGATAATTAAAATCAAATTGAAAAATATCCTCCATGCTGTGGCTTGCACAAGCACGCACAAAACGTAACCAAAATAATTTATTGGGGGGAAAAACTTAAAAAGGAGTAAAGAAACAACAACAACAACAATATCTATAATGATGTAAATACGATAGCCCTCGGTATGGCAATATTCATCGGATGGAGGAAAGCCAAAATAAAGAAAAAGAAAAAAAACAAAAAAGAAACAGCTTGAGAAGAAGGAGGTGATGGACCAGCATCACCATTCACCTTTCTCTCTCTCATACAACGTGTAAGCAATTAAAACGTAAATTCCCATAAATTGTCTGGGCCAACATTTTACGCCAAAATGCTAAATGTTAAAAAGCAAATGGAACACGCCCGCCTTGGCTGTCGGCCTGAATGAATAACTGAACTGAACTGGACGCTTCGAATTGAATGAATGAAGTGATGGTTTTGTTGTTGTTCTTTTTTTTTAAGTTTCTTTTGTTTTGGGCGGCAGGGTATGTGTGTTAATTTGTTATGCCGGTGATGACTTGTATGTACAACCATAATAATAACAACAACAACAATAGCAACACTTTCTATTGTCCATCACTCCATTTCTCATACTCTCTCCGATATCTATCCAGAGGAGCGTTGAGTAATTTGTTCAGTTAGCCAAGCGATTGGAAGAGCAGCCCTTTCATACTCATACTGCAGCAAATGCTGGTTGGTTATCTATGTTAATCAATAGTATTCATACGCATTTAAATAGATTTACATGGGTACACAAACTCAATGACCAGTCAGCCAAATTAAACGTTTACCATTGTTTTTCGTGTTGTTGTTGTTATTATTATTATTGTGATTATCACGAAAATATTTCAAGCATAACTAACATTTTCATTGTGTAACGGAGGTATAATGAATTTGGAATACACTTTACATATAAAGGCTGTACGCCGGCAGGGTGGAACATCGTGAACACCATATATAACATAAACTGACTTAATCAACGCATCTTTAAAGATATTAAAAATGAGACTTTAGAAGATACGCCCAAAGTATTTTATAAATTTATATAATTATTAGAAAGACTAAATGTAGACAATAATGTTCAAGTATTTGTTAAATATTGAAAGTAATTAAATAAAAGAGATTTATAATAACTTCTTTACAAATTTTCGTTACAATGTGATAAGGTTTTGAAAAATTGGAAAAAAAAATTTAACAAATATAAAAAAGCTAGTGTAAGGTGTTTAAACAACTGACCAACTGATAACGTGTAGTTTTTGGTGCTTTTTTCTTTTTTTTTTTTTGTCATACATACGTGACTGAACGTGAATCACATTTGGAACAAACAATGTGAATGCGTGCATTTGCTAGATATGCTTACTGCACACACCCCATACTGCATACAGTAATGCAGTAATGTAGAACATTGCTATAGAAACAGCAGCAACAACAACAACAGCAATGTTTGGTTTGGTTTGCCTATACATGAGTTTTCACGAATGTGTATATGCCTCTCTCTGTACATTCTAGGTGGTATAGCAAACTTTTTGAAGTCTTTTAATTTCCCCAACTTTCCCTTCATCCGTGGACTCATCTTACTTGCCCACATCTATACCCATATAACGGGAAATCTCAATGGCATTTTGTTAATATGCTGTGTATAGGTTTAAACTGCTACAATACAAACATATACACATACGCATTTAGTTGTATGAGTATATGTGTGAGTTTCCAGTATGAGTTACATTGGTCAAGAGTTACAAAAATTATAGAATCGTGTAGTTGAAAATCGTTAAAATTCGATTTTACTTTATACAACTCTATCTCTTTCTCTCCCCCTCCCTCTCTTTTATTCCCTAACTTGTCCTCTTACTCTGTTGTTGCTTTTTTTTTCATGTAAAAGGCGCCGCGTTTATGTTGACACTTGTGTTGGAAATAAAATAAACGCATAACAACAACAACAACAAGAATAACAACAAAATCAAAAAGTAGCAACAACAACGACAACAATAATAGCAAAGTAAGTGTAACAACAGCGCTTTGCCATGTTTGGCATGTTGTGTGCATGCAAGCATGTAAGTTTTTAAGTGCATTTCACACATATTAACGGTTTTTGTAACAACAGCCATGCCAGCAACAACAACAATAATAACAATTTTATTCCAAATTTATTGTGATTACGGTTGTTATTGTTATTGTTTTTGTTTTTCGTTGCTTCAGCTTTTGTTTGCTAATTTGAGTTAATGGCTATCATTGTTGTTATTGTTGGTCTTGTTGTTTTATATTAAACATAAATTTGGAAATATGCATGCTTTACACACACACATACGCGCGCGATATTCATATAAAACATTTCCATGTATTCTTCTGTTTTATTGATGTTGAGTTTGAGCTGAGTTGATATGTGTACGCGTGTGTGTGTATGAGAGAGAGGGGGTGTTATTGATGTTCAATTATGTTTTAATGTCCGCCTTTAAGTTCTTGTTTGAACACTTGTAATATAATCATGTTTATAAGCGCACATCTGGTTATACATACGCACGTATGTATTATTGTATTGTGCATGTGTGTGTGGGTGTAAAATTTATGTTAAACTTTATTGCACTTTTATGTAATTAGTGTCAAATTAAATTAATTGCCAAATAAATGCAATTTGTGTTGTTCTTGTTCGACCAACAAGCAAACGCATCTTCCTTTACACACGCATTCACCCATACATACATATCTACCCACCTTTTATTTGATATTCACATATATCTCAGTTTCCCTGCATTCTGCTTTATACGCTTATTTTGTATATTTTCATTCATGCATTACTTGCACATGCCTTCATACAAATACAATACAAACATACGTACACACGTAGTTAACCATTAACAATAATAACAGCAACAATAATATTAATAGTGGGCTCTCTGACTTTGTGCTGTATTACCTTCTCTACAATTTTTAAAAGGGAAAAACACATTACTTGAGTAAATGAATTTGTTGTCTGTACGTCTTTTTAACAAAATGAAAAATATTTCATTTATACACTGGAAAAAAAAAGCTAATCTTGAATTGATATAAAGCATAATATGGAAAACGAAACCATTTAGTCCAAATGTCCACAATCGACAGAATCTATGTACCTACCATAAAAATTGAGCTAGGAAATTGTAGTTTAGTACATATCCTTAAAATCGAATAACAGATACGTCAAAAATTGACAAAAATTTATTTATCTGCCAGAAAAATTGAGCCATGATGTGGTCGGATTACAAACTCGTCCTTAATTTAGATGTGAAGAGTATTTAAGAATTGGCTTAAGCCAAATTTAGTCTTCTTACTTATTTTATACTTATGTGTGTCTGTTAGTTTATTGAAGTGACTTGACGTCTACGCTATTGTATCATCAAATTCTGTTTCCGTATAATTTAGAAAAGTTTTGACTCTTTTTCTGGTTTTTGTTTTTGTTATTGTTGTTGTTATCAACAGTAATGTTGATGTTGGTGTATAGAGTGAATGAATAAAACAAACCAGCATGCAAACCATGTCAGTCAAGCGTACCAAGGCTACGTACTGTCTTATATGTAATTAACGGCAGCAGTACACAACACAGTTAATTTTTTTTTTTTTTTTGCGTTCTTGCTGACCTTTTTTTATGAGGTTCCTTGGCCTTACTGAGTGCGTGTGTGTATATATAGGCAATAATCAAACAACAACAACAACAAATTGCTTTCTATACATATGGTAATGTTTTGCAAGCGGTTTTACTTGAAAGTTTGGCCAAAAATTTCAGCCAAAAATCCCATTTAGTTGGTTAACGTTAAAACTGACTGACTTGTTAATATTGTTTGGTGTGTATGTGTACAGCCTCAAATACACTAAACTGCAACTAAACTATTATGTCTGTCCTACCTTTCTTCCAACCATCCATCCATCCATCCATCCATCCGTTTGCTTGACGGTTCTTCTTCAGTATAGAAGAAGAAGTGCGCCCAAGTTAGTAATTTGGGCAATCGTTTCGCTTTGATGAAGGCTATAATTGCTTGTTAGTCAGTTTGACATGAAAAGGTGGTGTATTCAACACTCGCATAACTTTCTTAGTTGGCTTTTATAAAAATCATCTCCACTTGGGCAACTTTTTACCCCTTCTTGGCTTTTTAATTTATTTTACTCAAATTTATGTATCTAAGAAATATATTTACAGTTGAGTTGAGCAGTTAGTTTGTCTGTTTAAATCTGAAATTGTTTAACGTTGAGCAAGCAAATCATAATTCCGTAAACATTAGACCAACATCAATCATTGTATAAGTACTTAGTACAACTTCCCTTCTTCTGTAAGTTTCCTTCGTTTACCCTCTTTGATATTTATCTAGATTTACCCTCAATTAAACCTGGCAAACTGTTGGCCCTAGTTAATGATGACAATGTTGTAATATTTTTTTAAAAAACAAAAAAAAAATTAAAAACAAAAAAATTTCACCTGAAACAGCTTCAACATTTTGTTGTATACGAGTATATATTCGCTCACACTTTAACCAGCCTTTAGCCTTTAACAAATTGCTTTCATTTATAATAAAAATAAAATAATAGCAGCTTGCTCTTGTACAAGTTATGACCAGCATGTTGACTATCATGTATGCTGTATCCTATCTCTTCCTTGTTTTTTTTTTTTTTTTGCCATCCATATGGCTAGACATGAAAAAAAATGAAAAATACCGTGTTCACTCTTCCGTCACCGTAACCGTACTTGATGAAATTGAATTTAAAATGTGTTTTGATAAAACGCCTGAAAATATTCTATAACAAGTGAAAAAATATATATATTTAGCTGAGGGCAACTTTTGATTACCCTTTATATCCCTTTATAATAAAGGCGGGCGTGGCAATTTATAGCATAACCACAAAATATTATACTAAATTTCAACTTTGTAACTTAAGTTTTTTCGCATAGATGGAAAGTTGTTTAAAAGCCACGCCCCTAATTGACAAAAATCTATCTAACAGCCATAAAAAGTACGCTACAAATTTAAAGTTTGGTATTTATACATTCGTATTATCTCTTTATAAAAATGGGCATGATCATCTAACACGTTTTCAATGTACAAAAAACTTTCTTTATCCTAATGTTCGACTTGTAAGATGATGCGTATTACGTTCATTATCATCATCATTAGTAATCATACAACCACGCCACGTCCAAAATCCAGGAATTTAAACATAAATTCAGAGTGTTTAAATTTTTTTTTAAGCAAACTTTTCTTTTCCTGCCGTAACTCTTATCTCTCATCAACTTTATCAATCTATTTATTACAGAAGCAAGTTTAGATCAATTCTAATGTTTAGGCACAAGTAATGTAAACTGTAAATATTTTCCTAAAACGAATTAAATGAAAAAACTCAAGGACAAACATATGCCTTACACTTCACCCTACATAGCGGCAAACAAAAATTCAGGTCAAGTGTAAACTAATTTTCACTTTGCCTGCTCTTTTAATCGGATTTTTACTTTCATTTCCAATATTTATGTGTTATTTCACTTCAATTTTCTTCTTCTTATTATCCTTCATGTTGCTATGGTTAACCTTCAATTTATCACAACAACAGCAACAATAATATATTATAACTTGGGTTTGGTTTCACAAAAGCTTTATACCTACCCAGCCCGCTATGTGGCAGGTTTGCGTGAGTAACTGAAATAAATTGGTAATTCATTTGGTAAACAATCAATTTAATGGCCGTTAAAGTAACAATAGCAACGACCCCCCTACTGGTTTAGGTCTCTATAAGTTATAGACTTATTTTACTATAAAGAGTAAAGTTATAGAGTTTATAAATATGTTTATGTGTGTGTGTGTGTGTGTGGTATTACTATAATAAAAACAATAACAACATCACCAACATTACATGCTCACCAAATTAACATGTTTATAAACAAATTATTATAAATGTTAAATTATTGTTTAAATGCACACAAGCCGTATGGAAGTAAAAAGTTAAAACTAAAGAAAATGAGTAAAAAAACTAAATGTAGCTTAAAACAACTCTTAAATACTCTACACAATAGTGGGGATGTCAGGTACCTGATTACGCCCTCTAATACTATTTCTATAACGTATCATCTTGCAAGTCGAGTATGAATATGCTTTTTTTATATTGTGAGTGTGTGTGTTATTGTACTATTCTACGAATAGGACAATTTTGTACACCAAATTTTAACCTCATAGCATAATTATTGTGGCAGATAAATAGATCAATAGTATGCGTGACTCTTGAGTCATTATATCCAACTTTACCTCAATATCTAAACAATTTACGATCGCAAATGGTATAAAACACTCAGTATACTCGCCCATCTTACATAGAGGGTATGGATAAGCAACAACAATAATAATAATATTTATGATATTTTAATTGAAGATTATTTATATTAAATATTATAATAAAAAAAGCAAAAAAAGCAAAAAAAAAATGAAAATTTCCACTTGACTAAAAGTTAAGCTGAAGCCATCAATTGTACAAGTCAAAGCAGCATCATTTTAATATAAATATCAACAATAACAGCACCACCAACAACAAAATGAAAATAAAATTGATTACCGAAAAGCACGCACCTACAAAGGGCGAACCTTCTACAAAAGCAAAGGCCGAAATGTTTATATTTGTGTGTTAGGAATGTTGAATGATTTTTTTTATAAATAAAAGCACCGGCTTGAATGAGAAGGAGATAGTTATATAGAACATTGCTACAACGGAAATACACATTTCAAGCGGAAATATAAAATTTCATTTAAACATAAGCCGGCTGGCAAACCGAGTTATATACGAACGCTAAAAAATATAAAAAAAAAAAAAACAAATGAACGAATGAATAGAGACAGACACATACTGACATAATGTTTGAATGAACGGAATAATAAAATTACAGCTAGATATAAAATCCATTTAATGTGAAATACAAAGAGATTTCTTTTTTAAAACACACAAAGGAAATATTTCCAGTTTGTGAATAGTAGTAGCAACAGCAACAGCAATAGCAACAAAACCTACTGTTAAATAAATTAATATATCTAACAATTGGAACAGACGAAGTGTTAAGAATACAAGGAAACATTTTGTGTTTAGAATGGCTAAACAATTTTTTCTTAATAGCTGGTGTGACGCGACATATGTGTCACGCGGCTGTTGAATTTTAAAAACATTTGACTCAACGTTTATCACATGACAATGAAAGTTTTCGATGATACATAGATGGACAGATGGACTTATTTATAACAATAAAAAGAATTAAATTATAATAATATTAATAAAAAGAAAGAAAAGTTAGTGACGAAAAATCACAAATATGAAAACTCTAAAAATACCAGGCGTCCAGTATTTGTAAGAAAGAAAGTTTTATGACTACGATTCCTTTAAAATGCTATAATTCGAGAACGGCTACAGCGATTTACCACAAATTGGTGTCATATGAAAGGCTGTAACTTCTAGTTTCTTGAGACCTTTTTGTCTACTTTTGCTAAACGGTACATATGTTATATTGGATAACAGAATTTTTTTTGGCAGAAAGTTTGATGCCAATCGATATATATTGATGAGACGAATTTAATGATGTAAGTTTGATGATGACTTTAAGCAATTTCACCATGAAAAGAGAATGACAGACAAGTATTTCCTTTCAACTCCATATGAATTGTACGCTTAAATTCTCCCTTTTTATTAATATTAAAAGATTTTCTTCAACTTTAATTTTTTGGTAGTCTGTCCTCACCTATTGTACTATGGGGTAGGGTATAAAGCAGTTGTGTTTAACTTAGCATAATATACATAACGTAACATGCACTTGTATTTTTTCAATTGCCTTCTTGGCTTGTGGCTTGGCTTTTATTATAATTGTTCACATAAGCCTTTAAGTTTTGGTCAACATGTAAGCATTTTATGATAACACCCATCCTGCTATAAAATTCTATATAATAGAGAAAGAGGCTACATAAAAAACATTTTATTTTTATTATCTTGTGTGTTTGAGGACTTTGTCATTTACTTTTCTATTGTGTAGTTTTTGAAAAGAATGAAATTCGAACAAAAAACACTTGTTTACAAATGTAAGTGCAAAAATGTCATAAAAAAATAACAACAAAAACTAAAAATGTTAATCTAAAAAAATATTCAATTCCGATATAAGATTAAATAAAGAGAGACAAGAATAATGACTTTGTGTAAACGATTTAAAGATATCCGTTGAAATTTTAAAATTTATTGTAAAACAAATTCAATGAAACAAAAACAAAAAAACAATCAATATAAACTTTCTACCACAAGTAGTGTAGGGTATAAATATAATATTTTCTATATATAATTTATGCCGATGTTTGTGAAACGTTAAATGTCACGATTTAGTCATGAACGTCTGTGTCTTCTTGTTCATTTGTGCTTAATTAAATCGGTCTTATTGTTACAAGTAAAATAGGAGCTTAGTGGTGCAGGGTATTAAATGGTTAGGCTTGATCGACTGTAAATATTCCCCTTTTAATTACAATAATAATCCAAATTTTTTCCAAGCACTATGAGCATCACAAGTGAAATGTTGATCAACAAACTGCATCAAATCCTTAAAACATGATACTTAGAGTCTTTCACCACAACATCAGCTGCCTGGACATGTATTGCTCAGTTTTAATTGTAGCAAGACAATTAACATTTTACCGTTATAGTAACAATAATTGTAAACTTTCGGGGCCCAGCTATTGTATAATAAAAGAAACTTTTTAAATTGCTGTCTCCTCTCTGTCTCTCACTCTTGGTCTGTTTGTCTGTTTTCAGTTCTGAAAAGTAACAACAAACAAATTTGAGAATAATAATCATAAAAACATAAGCGTCAATGTTTTTGTTGTTATTGTCAGAGTCTATATCTGTCAATAATTACCATTGCGGGTTACTATAGATGTAGCACTTAAACTTAACACAAATAGCTGGTTAGATGTATTTTGTTATTGCTATTCTTTTGCCCCCTCCCACCTGCCTCCTCCTTCTCGTTAATGTTTATTATTCCATAATAAACTCGTGCTCTAACATATGCTTCAATATAAACAAACAAGTTTTACCAAAAATTATGCTACAAAAAAAAAAAACACAAACTACTTTATCTCTCTCTCTCTCTTCTTCTCACTTTACGAAGTCGTCTTCTTTTAAACATTATTATTAATATCTTCATTATCATTATTGTCTTATCATAATGATGATTGTGTTTTTATAGAGTTTTGAGTAGACATTGAAAGTTTTCTCCTTTTCCCTTTCTCTCTCTCTCTCTCTCACTCTGTGTGCCTTTATCCTTGCCAATCTACCTACTGCCATTTTCTAATAAAATGCTTAAATGCTAATTATTCTGTATAGTTGGTATTATGTTTGTTGTTGTTGCATTATTTTAGTTTGTTTTTGTTGATCGGTATTGTTGTTTTTGTTGTTAACTATTTTCTCCTCAAGCTTCAAAATGAAGTTTTAAATTTGCACTTTTTTTTTTGTTTTTGTTTTTATTTTCTTTTTCTATTTTCATCTCCATGGACTATGTTGGTTGTTTTCATTGTTGCTCTTGTTATTGCAATTGCTTTACGATAAACATTATTTGCATATTATGGTTGGATATTGTTGTTTTTATGTTTATCCATCCAGTTGAGTATTACTGCATATGTCTGGTTTTGCCGGTTAAATGTTATTATTGAAGATGTTGTTGTTGTTATTGTTGTAGTTGCTTCTGCCCTTTAAACTTTAATGTTATTACGATTACTATGATTTTTGTACAGTTCAATGGGGCGAAAGTATGTAAATAAAGTAAAGTCGGGAGAAACTAAATAATTAAAAAAAAAAAAAAATTAAAATGAATGGTTTTTTATAAATTGTGGGCGTGTTTGTATTTCGACCATGCCTATTTTTGAAACATCAATATATGGGATAATTATAAAAAAATATACCAAATTTCATCTTCATAGTTTAATTTTTGTGGTAGACAAGTAGATTTTTGTCGATTGCGGGCGTGACTCTTGACCGATTTTGCCCATTCTAAATAGGGGTCTACGTGCAAAAACTTAAAATGTTTGTACAAAATTTATAGAGACTTTTTAATGTTTTCATATCAGACCTCCTATAAAAGCTGTAATTTTTGGTCGTTCTTTTAAAAAAACTCTTTCACTTGCTTTTCTAATAAATATCTACTTATCAACTTTATATAATATAATAAAATTCATTCATGTACATAAAGGTGATAAATTAGGATACATTTTATGTACAAAGAATAAAAAATTATAAGATTTTTAACCACGTATAGTCTTTCTTTTTATTTGGGGTGAAAAGTTGCAACAACAAGTCTTACTGCATATATATATATATATAGTAGAGGTACTATTATTTATAATTAATGTGCCACCATTTTTGGTTAACAATCAATGGAATCGTAAAAATGGAATTTCAAAAAAAAAAACTTGCATTAGAATCAAATTTACCATAAAAAGTCCTCAACTCATGGAGTTTATTGAGTCTACGTGTCTCTATTTGCCGTTTTGTGTCTTCTTCTGTATATAAAAATTTATTATACCCACATATAAGAAGACAATGGTGATGAAGAAGAGAAGTGCTTATGGTAGCAAATAGTAAAACAGAAATTGTTCAGTAAGAAAACTGATGATGGTGTCACATTACATCAAAAACAGAATGCATGCAAAGAATATAAAAAATAATGAAGAAGAGTATTAAAATATAAATGACAAAACAGCAGGAGACCATAGGAAAAATGAAGAAGAAGAAGAAGAAGAAGAAGAAAAACGTACTTAAATTACAATTTAAAAAAAGCTGCAACAACAACATTAATAATAATAAAAAACAAAAAAGCATAAATAAAAAGAAAAAGAAGAAGAATAAAAAGAACAACAATAAAAATCAGCATTTAACTGACAATTAAACCGAAATTAAATTGATTTTTTATTTGTTTATTATTTAAAAGAGACTCAATTCGCAAAAATATATGAAACGATTAAAACAGTGAACTGTATAGTATACTTGTACATAAAGAATATATACATATATAGATAAAATTTCATTACTGTTTTTATCAATCGTATGAACGCATCAACGTGTACATTGTCATCCATCCGTCCGTCTGTCCTTTCAGTTTTCGTTTACCTCGATTAAATATATGGCAGTAACAGCATATTTATCGTTTATATACGGTTTATAATTAAATTATACATTACGAATGAAATGAACGTATAATTGATAATTTATTGGGTCCACACTGATATATACACACGTACGAAGACGAATGAGAGATAGCTTTAAAAACGCGAAAACGAGAAGAACGAAAAATAAATTTAATAAAAATTTCCCACCAATCATTGAAATATGCTTAAAATTATATTTAACAACAAATTTTTTATACTTTTTTAAACTATTTAGATAATTTTTATTTCAGGGTAGAATCTCTTTTACTCTGTATTGTTGTGTCTAAACTAAATATTATTTGCTTATTAAATAGATTATAAAAAATATCAATATTTCGTTATTTATAAATAATCTTAAGATTTATTTTAATAATATTTTCTGTTTTTGTTTTACAGATCATTTGAATTTGGCTTCGCTTTTCATTTATGGTAAGTCCACATAATAAACATTTATTTCATTAATTTTATTTCTTGAATCTCTCTTTAATGCAATATTTATATGTCTGCTCACACATATATTTTATTTTATGCGATTGGTTATCCATTGTAATCGGTGTTAATCCACTTGTCATTGACAAAATTCATGAGAGTTTTTGTTCAATATCCTCTCGACGTATTTACCTTTCCTTTCCTTTCCTTTCCTTTCCTTTCCTTTCTGCTTCTTGCCGGAGGTTTGTTTTTTGTATATATATATTTATAATATAGACTTGGTCTCTAGTTTATTGTAAATGTTTGGTAATAAAACCATTTTTAGTCAATTCATACATTTCTTTCTAGCAGTGCACTTACAGTATATAGTTTAAGTCTGTTCGCAAAAGGCCAAATAAGAAAAAAAAAATAAAAAAAATATAATAAAAGCATGAAGAAGAAGAAGACTTGGGTAAAAGCAGCCATAAGCTCGTAAATCTAACCAATAGTTGTTTTCAGTGTCTTCATTTCTCTTGCCATTGCTTATAAGTTTTGTTTTTATTACTTTGGTTTTCTTTTTATTCCTGCAATACATATGTATAGTATTTATGTGTGTATGAGCGTTTGTGTAAATTTCTGATATTTTATGGCATATTATTTGGCATAAAGTTTTCAAAAGAAACGTGCATTGTGTGCAACAGCAGAAGCAACCAGCAACAGAGTGGTGCACCTTGCATTTATTGTCTGCGTTGTTTGCCAGCATTGTCATCATCATGATCGTCTTCGTTGTTGCTGTCGTTTTTATCGACAGCTTAAGCAACAGTACCATCGTTCCGGCCTATTGTGATAGCCTCCGCGTTTTGTTTGCTTTTTTTTTTTTCTTATTTGGTGGCATATTCTTCTTCTATTTCTTCTTCTTTCTCTTCTTTTTTCCTCACTTTTACTGGTGCATTGTTTTCCCGTTGCAGACAACAAAAAAAAATAAAAGAAAAACCATACACACAGCAGGTCTAACCGTGTGTTTCAAAGCTGCATATTACTCTCGGCTCGCTTGTCAAAGACTATACCATATAACGCGTATGGCGGTGGTGACTGGGAAAGGCAAAAACAGTAACTGCTTCAACTCGAAAATGCCAATAACTGCAATATCATTTTTGTTCCCAAACTAACGTAAACACAAGGTTACAAAGCTGCACAGGTATATCAGTCAGCCCGTCCGTCCGTCCGTTCTCATTTTTTCTCTTCTTGTTACAAGAATAGTTTGTGATTTATTTGATGTGTCAAGTAAAGCGTTCAATTAGTGACTTAAATTGTGTTTATAGGAAAAAAACTCATATAAACACAAACACTTACCTGTGCTCCTACAGAAATGAGGCTGTTGTTGCTGTTGGTGGCTGGTGTTTGTTCAATTTGGAAAATTCTGTGCTCAAGCTTACGTTTAGTTATTGTTTCAGTTAAAGCCCTCTAGAAGAAATACGTACACGGGCTTTTTTTTCATCAGGTTGTTAACTTATGTTTGCTTAACTTTATTCACTTAACCATACACAGCCGTACCCCATATACAGCCAAAGCAGGGTTAAGTTGAATGCAGAGCGTATTTTTTCTCATATAAAAGTAAAATATATGATTGTGGTCTTCTTCTACCCTCCCTACTGATGTTTATGTGCTGTTGTTATTTTTTTCCTTGGTATGCCTGTTTATAAATTTTAATTTAATTTTATATTGTAAATAAAAAAAGCATCACTTGGCCACAATTTCATAAGAAATCACACGAGTTGTGGTGTTTTTTTATGGTGATGCTGTTCCAAGCAATAAAATGTCTGTTTTTGTGTGTGTGTGTGAGTGTGTGTAATGGTAATATTGGGACGCTTGTACCCATTGTTTAATGTAGTTTTTTATAATGCTGTGTATTCTGTGCCCTCGTTTCTTAACTGTGTCTAATTATACAATTTATGGAATTTTCTTTAGAAAGTGGATGGATTCTTCCTTAAAGTTATTGTAACTTAATGTTCAAGTGAAACTTATTAAAAATAAGTAAAAAAAGGAAATTTGGCTAAGGTCCGATATTAAATATCCTTCGAATTTGGGTACATGTAGGCGCCGCTGATATATGATGACGCCCATTTATAGTGCATGAATTACTAATAAGCTAAAAATTCCAGTTTTGCCTTTAAGATGGTTTTTTGTAAATTGTGAGTGCGACTGTAATTCGATCACGTCCATTTTTGATACAATTTATTATCCGAAAAAATTTTAATAACGTCCTATTAACATTAACAGTTAGCTTCAGATGTATAATAAAAAACCAAATCTAAACCAAAAAAAAACCAAATCTAAACTTCATTTAAAACAAATTGCTATCATTGTCAGATCCTTGCAAGCTATAATAATTACATATGTTCTTAGCCAAATAGCCAATCTAATGGTAGTTTGAAATCATGGTGATCCCATAGAACTCTATCTTTAAGTATATATGTATAATAAATAACTGCTTCCTCTTTGAGATAATTTTTACATCTTCTCCATAAAACACTTTCCTTTTACCTTGTTTTACAATTGATTCCATATTATATTTTTTTATAGTACAACTTTCAATTTTTTCTATTTTTTATCCTCTCGTCCTTTCCGTTAAACTCACTATTTATGTCCAGTTTAATTAAAGTTGAAGTTTGTAAGATAAATTGTTCTAAAATAACTCTTTTTGCTTTATATACATATTCAAGTTATATATCACAAATTTTTCAACTGCACTTGCTGGCTTGGTGAAGTTGCTTAAAAACAAAAAAAAAAGGACAAGAACCGAACGTTCCTGAGCACGACTTATTAAGGCAACTAAACCTTAAATATAAATTTTGTTGCCGTCACGTTAGTCTTCTTTGTAATCTTGTTTGCTATTGTGCGTCTTCTCACCGTAATGACCAAATTTATGGTCAATTGATAATTTAGTGGCATACGGAAACATCAATTATTTATTCTTTCTTTCATTTCTTGGTCTTCTTCTTTTTCGCTTTTATACCCACACGATCAGTAAACTGAATTGTAATGCAATGCACCGATCATGATGATGATAATGATGATCGTACTCATCAGTCGGCTTGTAACGCGTTAGTAATGTATTATTTATACGTATTTAAGCAATCAGATGTCTCCTTTAATCAGTTTCTGCCTTCGAAACACAAACAGGCACATATCGAAGGACAAACGATTTATGATTGCATTCCAAAAAATATTGCTGGCACAAGAAGAAAGAGTGAAAGAGTAAGAAAGAGAGGAGAAGAGAAAATACACAAAAATACACCGATAGAAAGAATAAGTATAACAGTACCACACCACTTATCGTATAAATTTCTTGAATGGAAGTAAAGTTCTTTGAACAACTCTCAAAATCTCTCCTCCTGAACCTAATATGACGAATAGAAAACCATCTTCAGAAATACGTAGCATGTAAAGGCCGCGAGCCATAAACATTTTTCAGCTTCAAACCTCCACTCTTTTTTCTCCCAATTAAGTTGTAACTTTATGCTTAAAACAAAGTATTTTAAATTCTTTCAAGTCCTTCTATAGTTCTCCTTTGATGATAACAACCCAGAGCACCTTTTAAGTGCATTGTAATACGAATTCTAAACAAGTGTGTTGTACAACTTGTTGCATTCTCTCATATTTACTAAACTATGTAAAGTTTTTACGCCTCTTAAAGCATAAAGACTTATATGACATATAAACAGTCTCGGTTAAAAGTATGACACAACGGAGTATATAATGTTTCAAAGACTTTATGGTTAAGAAAAATCACTTCTAAACGAGACTGTAAAAAATATTACATAAACCAAAACCAATGAATAGCAACAACAAGAATGTCTCTTTACTCGGTTTCGTTTTATCTACAACAACGCATACACACATACCCTTGACAAGCTATGTGTGGCTGTAATCATGTAAAGAGTTGACAATAAGGAACTATGAAGGAAACCAAGGCGAACATGCCGACATGCTGGAGCGAGTGTGTTTGTGTGTGTTTAGTGAATGCGTTAAATCTTGTTGTTAACCAATGATGCATGGGTTAAAGCGTAGAATCAGTCACCTCAACTTAAACATTGGTAATTCCACCAGAAATGTTACAACACCAGACAGATAACTCAGCAACATCAACATCAACAGCAACAGCAACACGGTGCCTGTACTCAAATGAAAGATATGAGATAGATAGAGACAGCATTATGCAGATAGCTGATGAGAGAACACTATGGTGATGTTGCGTTGTACCATGTTAATGTATCGCATAGTTGCCATACCGTAACTCATCTGAAACGCCAAGTGTCGGCCATTAACGCCATTAAACCAGTTCTGACATTTTAATTAAACTACACGCAACAAGAATTTTTCTTATTTTCTCATTGACAACGCCTGGACAATAATGTCATTGAGTTTGTGTTCAGTGGTAAGTTACAGAGTGAGCTTAGTAGAAAAAAAAAAAGAGACAATTTAGAGGAATAGCTTGAGGAGGACAACTTTAAAAAACACACACAGAAATGCCGCTCATAAGATGATAACCATCAACAATCATTGCTTACACTTATTATAAGCTCAGAGCACCTGTTGTTGCTATCACTACAGCCTGACACTGACACACTGACAATAACTACAATAACTTGAAAATGTTTCAATAATTTTTATATTTTTCATGTCATGTGTTTATCAAGACCCTCATTACGAGTGATAATATATAAATAATTTAAACAAAAAGTACGAAAACTAATTATGCTTAAATACCCTTTACAAATATGTATATACGAATAGTGGGAGTGGCATGCTTACATGATTACGTCCTTTATAGGGTATGCATTACAAGTGGAATTTTACGATTTGTAAACAAAAATTCATCACAATATCTCAACATTTATCATTATGAGATAAGCCAATAATAGATAGACACACGGACGGACATACATATCTACAACAATTCAGTTTTTTATGTTGATCACGAATATTTATAGACTTTGTACAGTGTCTGATGCCTTCTTCTATGTGTTTCACATGGAATGACAAACTTAATATACCACCCGGTATAAATATTTACATGAGACATGATGATTATTACATGGAGAGATTTTCTAATGAAATCATTGTCGTACCAAAATATGGTACAATGATTTCAAAAGTTTCCGGTTTTCCAGACATAAACTTCTGCTAGAGTAAACGCATTTAGAGATGGAGTATGTAAACATTTATGAAATGAAATCAATTCAATCAATTTCTGCTATACGAGTACATCAACATATTACGGGGATGGTAATGAATTCACAATTCATAAATTAAATAGAAAGATAGAGAAAGAGAAACATTAATCAAATACCAGCTTCAACAGCAACACTAAAAAGTCATGTTATTAAGCCCACTCGTCAGATAATGGTGTTAGAGTGTTGGAGGGTTTGCTTTAAAAAATAATCAATTGAAATTTTGCATGAATATCATGAACATTTTTGGTGCAGCCCAAGCCCGGCATCTCACCTTGATTCCTTAGTTTTCCATTTCTTGTTCAATAGTTTACCACCTTAAAGATGTTTTTGTTGTTTTTGTTATCATGGTGGTTGATAATATATGGCAACCTTTAACATGATAGTTTTTAAACTTTATAAACATTGTTTTCAAATGTAAATATATCATAGTCAAGTGACAAGAAATACTTCATCAAGTCTGGCAAAGTTGGTACATACTTACACAGTTTTTAGGAAAAATATATAAAAAAAAATAAAAAATTCAAAACCTTTTTATAAGGGTTACTAGGACGCCTTCATCTTCAAGTCACACCCGAAAATCAAAATCTAGTTAACGGTTCTATTTTTCTGCTTTTTTTTTCGTCATAATTTATTCTTTCAAACCAAAGGCCTACATTTAAGAAACAATAGAGAACAAATTAGAAAAAAAAAAAAAAGGAAAAATTCGCTTCAGTGATTGTGTTATTAAATGAATTTTTTTAAGACAAAACTTCACGTCTATAGCAAACAATTACAAATATAAAGTACCTTGTAACATGTTGCCTGCAGCTATTTTTCTTAGGAGGTCATATACTATACATTGAACAATGTAATATAAAAAAAAGGAAAGAAAAAAAAAATAGTTTTGCCAATACCACACACAAACTATATACCTTTTATCTATAGTTGTTGAAATTAAAAATTCTGACAATAACAACAACAATACTTAAATAAGAAAAGAAAAATCGGAAAAAAAATTGGCGCACCTTATCCTGGGAATATAATGATTTAATGCTTATTATTCATTGTATATAACTGATTGTGAGTTCTGGTTATGCTGTGTGCGGTATGCTGTTATGAATAGCTTTGCATAACAAGACATTCATATGCCATGCATTATATGAAAATACTCATGTACGCTTATACCATAGATACAAGCAGAGATTCCTAATCTTTTATATTTGAGGGGACCAGTATGTTTATAAACAATATCTTTTTAATTAATAAGTTTTAAATAATTAGGATTTATTACTATTTTTTATGATTTTCCAAAAAACTTTCATATTTGTACTCATCAAAATCATGAATCAACCCATCCATTCATCCGTCCGTCTGTCTGTCTGTCTATTGTTTATACTATCACGGTCTTAAATTTTAACATATCGAGTTGACATTTAGTTTCTTTACTTAGTTTCCTACATAATTGGAAAAAAATCTATTAATAGTTACGCCGACAATAGATAAAAATCTTTTTACCAAACACAAAAATTGAGCCATGAAGTTGAAATTTGTTACATATATTTTGAATTACCCTTTTTATCGATGGGTCAAAAATGGGCGTGGTTGTTTTAAAGATAAATATAACCTTTCCCTTTTCATTTTCTCTCTCTTTCTCATAAAAAAAAAACGTTTGGGAATTCCTACTCATTTCAGTAACTCGAACATTTTTTTTTTTGTTTTTAGTTTTTTTTTCGCTTCTAAAACATGTTGTGAATATGGAATCAATCAAACAATGAAGAAAAATATAAAATAAGAAACAAAAACAACAAGAAAAGTGATATCATTAAATTGTATTTTCTATGTTAAGCTTTATTTGCAGTAGTTGTTGCTTTATTATGCTTTACTTTACTCCAACACAACGATGAATGACTTCTTTTTTTTTAACATTTCGTAAACGAAATGAAATGTGTGTATACATGGATTGATTAAAAATTCATAACATAACCAGGATATATACTATATAATGGTATGATTATTTTCTTTACATAATTGATGGCGATTATTAAAAGTTTAGTTAAACTAGAACATAAAGAGAATTGACGAAATATTAAAATGTTCAAATGTTCAATGAACTAATACAAATTTTAAGTAATGAAGAGTTTTGTTAGAAATTTTATCATAACTACCGCTGTGGGTGAAATATTTCCCCCACATTGCATTGAAACGCGAGTCTTTGTATTCCTGACACCCACTTAATTACAACACATACTAAAAATGGATTAGCAAACATTACCACCTCTCGTCGTTTTCGTATGTAAAACATCTTTAGTCATATTTTGCTGGCAATTCACACAAATTCTCAGGCTAAAGTCTGCAAAAATATACTTATACACACAATAAAACATAAAAAACATTTTATCACAATATCCAGGCACGTAGCTGGGTATTAAGTTTTCAAAAGTGGGGGAGAAATTTTTGTTAAGTACCTAAAAAAATAGAGCTTGTGTGGCCGAAACAATTTTTTTTTGAATAGGTAGTGTGACTCATCATATGTGTCACGAGGCCCTTGAGTGTTAAAAAGAAGTGACTCATCATGTATGTCACACTACTGTTAAATGTTTTTAACGTGTGACTCTTCAACTACATGACTGTTATTAATTATCTAAGCGTACATGGTTGTTTAGGAGTTTATTTAAAGGTATTTAAGGTAAAGTGCAATAAATTGGCATAAGAACCATAAGCTTGGAACAACTTGAAAGTTTTTATATCATGCATATAGAAAAGGGTGTTATTTTAAAGTGCACAAAAAATTTATACAACAGGTTGATACTTTTTCTTTTACAAATTAGGTGACACATGTGTAAACTCTCCCACAAACAGTAGGACGCTGTACGGACTGACTTACAGACTGTTATAATTACTGTGTGTTGGCGTTTTGTCTTTATTTATACAATGTGTGTAACATGTAAGTGTGTACTTTGCCTACGTGTTGGTGTTTTATTTAACATATTTCATGTTTGGTTTTTATTGTTGTTCTTTGTTATACAAATCATGCCAAATTTAATGCGAGAACCAAAGTTGTGTGCACAGAATTTTTAATGTCTGCCGAGCAATTTATAGTTTATTGTTAGCTTTTCTTAACATTCAGGCAGTGTTGTCGTCACACAAAATCTTTATATATATATACTCGTATATACGTATATATATAAATCATGCACTCATGATATCTAACAAAACTTTACTTATTTATACATTCATTCCCATACATTATCACATACCTGCCTTCCATTTATTTGGGTAACACCACTAACACAAAATTAAAAAAAAAAGAAACTA
Source organism: Ornithomya fringillina (assembly GCA_963978525.1). Taxonomy (NCBI): domain Eukaryota; kingdom Metazoa; phylum Arthropoda; class Insecta; order Diptera; family Hippoboscidae; genus Ornithomya; species Ornithomya fringillina. The sequence goes on along the minus strand of OZ021694.1, from coordinate 19,176,638 downwards.
AATTTTTCATAGATTTATTACCATTGCTCTCACACAGCACACACGAAAGGAAATTAATCCAATCAAATTAAAAATAATAAAAACAAAAAACAAAACAAAAAAATACAATTTTTAGTCTAACACTTATTAAACACGCAAAGGGGGTGTTGTTTATAATTAAATATATTAAATGTAAATAAATTGCCTTAAAACAAGTTTCATAATAAATGTGAATGAAAATTAATTCAATTTTTAAGTGATATGTTGTTGAAACGAATTAATTTCATTTTTTTTTTCTTCGCCAAGGCAACACCTGCTGCTGCTGCTGATGCTTGTGTTACCTGTCTTTAGCATTTTCACACATTAAATTAATACATGCTCTCATTGTTATTTCGGGGAACATCTGTTGCTTTAATAAAAAAAAAAACAACTTTAATACATAATAAGTGGAGCAGAACATTGCTTTTTTTCTTAGGGAAGAGACATCGTCCTTATATTTCATTTTCACTCTACATCATCATTCAAACAAAGCAATTTTTTACTTTTATAATATTCTCTATCCATCTCTTTTATTCGCATATTATTAAACCATTATTGGTTCTTAGAAAACAAATTTTGTGAGTTAATGATTTGTTTTTACACCCTACACACAACTTAACAATACCCAAAAGGAGGCATCACAGACCCTACAAAGTATATATATTCTTGATCAGCATCAAAAACTGAATCGTTCTAGACTTGTATGGTGTGTTGGTGTGTTCTTCCCTGTTTTAGGTTAAATAATTCTGTATTTGCCCTCTTAAATGAAAAAGGGCCCTGCGGTTCTCTCTCTCTCTCTCTCTCTCTGTTTTTGTTGTCTTTTGTCTCAGTATGAGTTTTTAAATTAATTAGCGTTTTGACACCTGCTGTGTTTTTTTTTTTTTGTGATTTCTCACTCACCCCTTATAAGCGCAAGCGCAAGGTTTTATGTAAAATACAAAAATATAATAAATTTACGTATAAACAGGTTTAAATAAGCAGAAAATGTTTATATTTTAATTAGAAGTTGAGGTGTCCATGATTGGTATAGTGATTGACATTTTTTAATGACGAGAAAACAACTCCTTTTCCAAGAATCTTGTTCAGTTGTTTCACTTTCGAGAATAATTAACTTTTATTTATAACACTTTCAGTATATTAATAAACTTCTTAAAAAATAATGAAGTAAATTATTGTTCAAAAAAAAAAAGGAAAATATTACAACAAATAAAAAAACACCAACTCTTCTTAATAATAACAATAATAAAATAATGAACCATCCATTAACCATGATCATCATCATGACTACAACTTTCACTTAATAATAATATTTAACTAAAAACAACAAAAACAAAAGACCCCATCACTAATTGACCTGAATTCGTTCTACTTGTTGGTAATACTTGAGCACTAAAGAAGCAGCATCAACATCAGCCCCAGCACCAGCCATAAAAGCATAAAAGCATCAAGCGCAGCCAGCGCAGCCAGCATCCTTCCTATAATTCAATCCCATTTTAAAACAAACATTTTTAGGGAGTGTCTATAACAAATAATAACAATAACAATGAATGGCAATCACCCACGCCATCAGCCAGCACTTTAACTATGATTTTCCACCTTAAACTGCAACAACAACAACAACAACAAAATATCTGCTTTAGATGTTAAACTCGGTCAAACTGATATGATGAACATCATAATGATGACAATTATTATGATGATGATGTTGTTGTTTTTAATGATGATGAGGTGAACATTTAATAAAGTAAAAGCGTTATAAATGTTTGCCATTTATTTACTTTGTTATTAAACAATGATTTACAGCAGATATTAAAATATTAAGTGGGAGAGAGATGGCGAGAGGTAGAGGAGAGGAATTTATATTAAATTTATTAATATTTTATTATTATTTTTACCAATTAAAATTTTTTCGACTTTGTAGTATTAGTTATTAGTGTTGTTGTTGCTGCTGCGTTTACTAGTTAACAATAAATGATTTATTTATTATTGGAATGAAATTACCAGAAAAACTTATCGATACCAATTGATCTGTCATGACCCACTTATAAGGAGAAGAACAAGTCGAAGAGAAGAAGAAGAAGAGGCCACCTTGTTTTTGGTCAGTCCATGTAATACAAATAATAAACAACAGGCCTAAACATAATGTTTATGTCTGATGCAACATATGTATATACACACATATACACACGCATACTTAAACAACAACCAGCATTAAAATCAAAGTCTTGGCAACAGCAGCAGTAACATTTTGTTTGTTTTTTTTTGGTAGCAAAATAAACGACAGCGGCAGCAGCAGCAGCAACGTTAACAGTACGAACAGCAGTTTTGTCAAAATCACCAACAACATAAATTTCAACTCATTTGTTGGTCGTTAATTACGCACAAAGCCAACCATGCAACCAGCTAACCAGCCAACCAGTCAGCCAGTTAGTCAAGCAGGCAGCTTTAGTCAGTGTGGCTACCAAACATATGGAACATAAGACATTGAGATGGTCGGTGTATATGAAATTGTTTGCATGTGTGCACCATAACAAAATTACAAAGCAATGATATAAACTTTTATTAGGTTCAGCTTAACAGGTTGAAAATATAGTCAGAAATGGTCTCGTAATTTTCTATAGACAGACATTTAAACGAAGTGTAAAAACTTTTAAGATCAAATGAAATATTTTACATATATTTTCATTCACAAAAAGTAGATTGCTACTCAAATTAATTATAGATTATATTTATCGATGATTGTTGTAGATGATAAGACTTTATCTAAATCAATTTTAGTTGTATTACTTGTTATATTAAGGAAATCGAATTTTTCTTCTTCTTATTAATAATATTTTTACCTATTATAGGGTACAAAGTGTTGTTGTTAATTTTTTCATTTTTTTTATATCAATTTCTTAACTACTCAATTCTCTTTAACTGATTCAAGTTTTATTTTATTGTTTTTGGCCGCATCTATCTGTGTTTTGGCAAATGTTACGTGATTTGTTATTCGTTGCTTTGATTATTGTTGTTGTTTTTGTTGTTGCTGAAATTTATTACCTTAATTAAAATAATTCTTAATTAATAACAAAAAAACAGATCTCCCGCTGTGGAATTGTTGATATCTACCAACACCAATTAAATGGGTAGCCAGGAAAACTAAAAATCCCTTCAAAAGACAACAAAACAATGTCTTGCATATAAAAGAAAAATTGAACGAATTTGTTTTGAAATGAAATGGTAGAAGGGGCACGTTAGCGATTGTTTATACCAAATTAAAAAAAAAAAAAAAATATATAAGAGGAACTTTGCTTAAGTTGCCAGCTAGATAAAAATCTTGTATTATGTCTGTACGTCCTTTAATAGCTTTATATAATAAATTGATTCGTGCTTTATTGTTTTTTATATATATGTATATTTCTTTATCTGCAATAATTATCTTAAAGTTAATTTTGCAATTTTTAACCAATTGAAGTTTTTTTATACCCTCCAATATATCTGCCACAAAAATTTACCTACAAACTCGATGTGCCAAAAATAGTCAGATAACGGATACGCCCACTATTTACAAAAAACCGTACTCAACGTAAAACTGAACTTGCAAGCTGATGCGTAATACGTACACTATTATTACACCGTTGTAAATGTGGAGGGTATTTAAGATTTGGCCTAAACCAAATTTAATTTTCTTACTTTTTTTTCAATATATTTTTCTTACCGGCAGTTTTCTGTTTTTAAAAATTTTTAACTTATTTAATCAAAAAATTCCCATAAATTTGGTTTATGAAGTAACCAAAAATCGGCCATGCAATATATTTCATGTTAATTATAAATAAGCTTAAACAAGCAGCCATATATATATATCTTAATATAAGCATGGAAAAGGTGGGATAGAGAATTATTATGTATTGTGTAATAGTCGACATTTTGATTAACATATCACGTTGTTAGCTGAATACGACAGCACACACATACCTCAATGGACGGACATACACATTCAGCAAGCACCTAATTTTAACTTTTGAAAAAAATATCATTTTTAAGTTTCTGTGTTTCTTTCGCATTCCCAAAGATAACACAGAAAAAATCGCAAAAATATGAAATGATTGTTAGGAAACGTGTTATACTCGTATGTAGATAAAATATAAATTTAAGTGAAAATTATAATATAATGAGTTGGAGAGAAGGTTTGTCATCCTAGTTAAAGCACAAAAGGTGGCATTTGAGACTCTTTTAAAGTATAAATATTCTTGATCAGCTACAAAAACTAAATCAATGTAGACATTTCTGTCCGCATGTCTGTCTAATTTTGGTCTTAAGTTTTGAAATATTAAGCTAAAATTAGTTATATATATAGACTTTTTTCCATAGGTTTTTCATATAAAGAAAAATTTGTTAAAAGGCACGCCTACAAATGACAAAATTGTATCCATCAGCCACAAAAATTGATTCACAAAGATAAAATTTAATACAGATATATATAATTTGTACATAAAAAAGTGGGCGTATAACATAGACACGCCCACAATTTTCAAAAAAGTAATCGTGATTTTTGCAAAATACAACGTGTTTCATACATTTCACATATACCATAAAAAGACCTTATTATATACTTGCCATGCCCACTATTGGTTTACAGCAATTTGATCTATGTACGCTTTTTAATTTCAAGTAATCGAAATATATTCGAAAAAAGTTTTAAAAAGTATTCTTCTTCTTACCTTAATATTTCTCACCAAATATTATATACCCACGTATATACATATATATCATAGTATACGTGTTTAAGAGGAATAGGGTGCTATGACTATAATAACAGACAATGTCTAAACATATAATAACCAAGTGTTGTTGTTGTTATTATTATTGTTTTTATCATTGTAATATACACTAACTGACACATCATTCCTAATAGGCAACTAATATGCAACATAACAAAAAAAATGGTTGCCTTGTTTATCTACATATCCGTACGTAGGTACGTCCGTCCGTCTGTGTATCTATCTGTCTGTCTGACTGTCTTTTTGTATGTTGGTCTTAAGTGTCTCTATCTTAAAGGCATTCATTCAAAACAAAGCCTAATAACAGCAACAAGCAAATCCCTGAAACAGCAACAACAACAATAAAAACATAGAGGAATACAAGCTGAAAAAGGAAAAATGAAAAAAAAAAAAATAAACAAAATTTTTTTGAACACGACTTGTGCCTAAATGCATGTAGCACGATTTTGAAGGCATTCATAAGAAAAAGTTATACACAGGCGTGTGTACAAGACATACAAACAACACATCTAAGCATACACACCTTGCCTATACAGTTGATTGTACAATAACACCTAACAATCTACCCACAGCAACATAATAGTGAATAGGCTGAGTAAGGTGATGGGGTGGTGGGGGGATAAAAAAGGATAGTGAGAGTATGTATAAGTATGTTTCACAGGCTTTGTATTTTGGTTTTTCTGTTAAACAATAATCGCCATGATCACGAGTAGGTGTCAATAACTTTCAAAAAATATATGTGTGGTATATAAACACACGCACACAAATACCCCAACCTGTGTATATGTAACCCATATTACACCCCTCCTCAAATGTGTGTTTTTTCTTTTTTTTTTCTTTCGGATAACCACGTCTTCTCTTCTTCTCTGTATGTAAATGGTTTATTTATGCTTAAAATATGCATCAACGAAAACAAAACCAGACACCGGGCACACGATGTTGTTGTCGAGAGACGAAGAAGTGAATTTCAACTAAAATTTATGCATTATTTAACATTTTATTCCCTAGAGTTGAAAAGTTTCATATAATACTGTCGCTGTTGTTGTTGTTTTTTATTCTTGTCTAAATAAATATATTCCTAAACAATTCGTTAGCATAACACGATGATGCACTTTAAGCTTTAAAAAAATATCACACCTTCATGGAATTGAAAACAATGAACAGCACAACACAACCAACGACCAACCAAATAAATAAAATGGAAAACAAAACACTTTTGCTTTTGTTGCTATGTATGTTTTGAATGTCTCTGAAAGGAAAACTATAAAATGTTGCAAGACAAACTTTTGCTTTCATTGCTCAATTCTTTATTAGGTAGAAATTGAATGTTCAGCTTAAGTTAACATTATTAATAAAAATACACGAACAAACGATTTATTCTTCATTGTACAATTTTCTTACATATAAAATTTAAACGATTTTGAAGCTTGAGTTTGATTAGGCCATTGAGACATTTTCTTTGATGATTTTAAACTACCATGGAAAGCGCCTTATGAAACCGTATTTCATGACAAGTTTGAGTGAAATCGAATGATTTTTATTAGTTTTTGTCACATTTTTTCCAATGGCAAATATTAGTATATTTCCAAGCAATCCACAAATATCTCAAAAATATTTTTCCAAAAATTAGTGTGACTCAGCATATGTGTCACATGACTGTTCGTTATTAAAAATGTGTGACTCGCCAATCTGTTACGTGGGTTACGTGGGTTCTAAAGTGTGACTCAACGTATGTGTCACATGTCACATGGCAGTGACACATACGTTAAAAAATCAATGTATGAACTTGATCGGGCCACTGTGACAGTTTCTGTGATGATATTAATTTACCGTGAAAAGCTTCTTAAGAAAGTGGGCAAGGTGAATAAACCTCTAGGCCGCCCCATCTATGTCCATAATTTCTTTCTATCTAAAAGATCTGGATTAGTAGTATCTGTAGTATCATTCATCATTAAAATCAATTTCCTATTTTTGTCCGAAATCTGAGACTTCAATGAACGATTCAAAGGATCTCACATAATAATAATAAATGATATACTCGTATAAGTAATTTTTAATAATTCCCTAAAAACAATTCAAACCTCTGACTCTCCTATAAAACTCTTTCAAATATTTCATAAATTTCCAAACTTTCAACCAGACGTACACTTTTACACACAAAGCACACTTGACTTTCAATTGTTGTTTATTGTTCTGACTGTCATCATTATTTCTCTACACATACAGTGTAGACAAGAACGTAGAACGTCAGTCTACAGCATTACAACACATATACACCCCGCTAATAAAAACCAACTCTTTCTCTTTGAATGTCTGCCAATCATGCATTACAAGCATACCATGGGTATATGAGTACTTTTGGAACTATACTATTAGCTGCTGCTGCTGGTGCTGCTTTCTTAAATACATATAGCTCCAATGGTCTCTGCGTGTATGTGTGGAGTAAAAAGCAGAGAAAAAACCACAAACCCAACTATTTATGGACTGAATGAAACTTCATTTCAATTGATTGTATGGCTTTTTAATCATGCGCCAGTGACGACTGCACATCTGTAGCGGTATGAATGTGTGTATGTTTCCACTAATAATCAGCTCAGGGAGCATACAATTGCGAATTCTAAGCGCCACTAAAATGGCACATGTAAGCTGTCAAACTTTAAAATTACCACTGACATATAACAAGCCATCTACACGAACAATCGATTTCATAAAAGAAACGTAGCACAACAGCTTAGCAGCAACAACTATAAGAAAAATCGATAATAATGGAAAAAAGTTTGCTGAAGTAAAGATAGTTCAAGAACCAAACAATTGTGTATTAAATGGATAAATTTATGTAGTTTTGTGTCCTTCCCTACTTTTATATGAGTTTCCGTATAATGATTAAAAAGGTTGCTCAACCCAACCCAACCCAACCTATCTTGTTAACTTAGCGATGCGGTAGTTATCTTGTAAGTACGATCATTATATTGTATTTAATAATGATAAGAATAAAAAGAAATCATTTATTTATTTTTTTTTTCGTTTATAAAACATTTTCAATATCAAACCACTAGTGTTAGGTTATTGTTACAACAACAACCATTTGGAATTTAAAAAAAGGGCACTAAACAATGTTATCTTGTATACTACTATGTATATGTTTGTGTATAAGAAAAATTATGGGCATTATCGCCATAAAGTTACCAAATTTTGTGGCTAATAAACAGTTATTTATTATTGTGGGCGTGGCTTTAAACTAAATTGTTGGTAATAAGTAAAAGTCTTCACTGAACGAAATTTCATTTCAATATCTCAATTTTTCCAATTGTGACCGAGTCAATAACATACGGACATACAGACGGACATGACTAGAATGATTCACAATCATCACAACAAAATTAATATAATCACCTAAAGGTTTATTATAGGGTATAAAAAAGTCGATTTTTTCTTACTTTTTTTCATAAAATAAGGCCACCTCTACCTTAAGCTTCACCAAGGATCATAAAATATAAATAAAAATGTTATATTGTTAGTGTTTTTTATATAAAGAGTCTCTGGAGTCAGAGGAAAATTCAGTGTAAATGAATAAATAGTGAATAATACACAGCTAACAATTCTATAAACAATAACTGCAGAAGGGTTATTAAACTGAAAATTGCAAACATTACTTTTTGCTCTTTTACTACATAGTATACTAACTCTAAAAATAACTAAAATCCAATTTATGTTCTTAATGGTTGTAACGATCCAATAAGGACATAACCATTTTTTATTTAAATAAAATACATAATAGTTTATATATTGGGAGGAAATTTATTGCAGATATAGTGCATTTAATATGGAATACTTAACATAGCTTGATGCTGATTTTCTTCAACTAAAAAATATGGTCCAAAAGCAACTTTAGCATAAAATCTGTCCGTCTGTCCACTTCATATCATACCATGAATCAATTTTTTATTACAAAACTATGTTTAAATTACTCCATAACAGCAATTTCAAATCATAAATATTTGAATAGCAATTAATGTACATTGGGCGAGAACAGTTGTGCATCGATAATAGATAAACAACTGTCTGCGTTAGTAGTGGCTTGTTTTATTCTATGCGTGTTAAAACACTAAAATCCTACACCAACGAAGCAAGCAAGTAAGTAACCTTCCCCATGGGTGTATCTACCTGTAGTATGGTACGTATGTTAAGCCCTTTAGTTGTTGTTATTGCCCAAGTTAACTAACAAAACCGAAATCCCGTATCAATCAATTTATAGGCACATAAGCATATTAGCCCTTGCTATTGAAACATTGAAAATCGCTTGGTGCGCTGTACCTACTGTACGAGCGTGTACGATAGAGACCACAAGGGATTACTACCAGAAACTTTAATGCTTAAATAATAAACAACCAACTTTTACGTATGAAAACGTTTACATATATATTGCGCATACCAGGGTATGTACAATATAGGCAGAAGTGTTTGGCTGCCCATCTATTTGTGCATACAAAATGTAAATTAATGGGTGCGTTTGTCTAAGTGTGTTTATGAGGTTTTGCAATTGTAAACAATTAATGGTTCAAAGGGTTTGGGTGGGGATAGCTTCTCCATTACATATGCAAGACGGCTTTTATATATATTGTCCACATGAAATTGACTTGTGATTAAATTAACCTCAGATTACACGCACACAAACCGTACACGCCAATATATTATACAAACCAATAAGAAGGCTAACGTTTGTGTTACACCAGCAAAAGTCAAGATGTAAATAATGTACAAGTTGTGTGTGAAATAGGATACTTTATACAGGACTGGGACAATGGACCGATGGACACGGATTAAGAAAAAATTCTTGTCAAAATTAATGCATTTTTTTTATCTTTTTCTTTCTTCTTCTTCATTTCTCTTCTAATTCTTCGAATTAACTTTTATTCGACATTCGTCTTCTTCAACTTTCTCTCCTTCGACCATTTTCATATTTTTTTTGTGCTTGTACTTCTTTTTCTTCTTCGTCGATCGTTCTCTTCATCAAAATTCTTCTTCTTCTTTTCTTCCTCGATCTTCTTTTACGTAAATTTTCTTATTCTTCAACCTCCTTCTTCTCCGATCTTCTATTCTTCGGTCTACTTCTTCTTTGTTCTTTTTCTTTTTTGACCGTTTTCTTCTTTTTCTTTAGCAGTCCACCATTAATATTATAGTACAGTTATTATTATTGTTGTTGGTTTTTATATTTTCCCATAACATGGATCTGTCTTTCTCTCTCCCTCTTCCTTTCTCTTTTTATTTCATGAATATTTTATTGCATTTAATTGTCACGTGTACATGTAGGTGTGTGTGTACATGAACAACAAAGTAGGTCAAAATCGTACCATATACGTGTTGGCGTGATTGATATAAAATGTATTAATTCACCTAATCTTGTACCCAAACAAATTATGACATTGTGTCACCAATGTTGTATATTAATCAGCTGTGACAGTTGACATAGAAAATAAAATATTTGTTGCAACCTAAATAACTGGCATTCGCGCAAAATGCTATAAGTTAATAAACAATAATATTTCAGAGCTAATACAACGAAGAGTATATTGAAGTATAACTACAAGGCGTTTATGCATTGTCCACCCGACTGTCCAGTTGAAACTTGCAGTAGGAAAAATTAATTAAAATAAAACATTGATGAAATTGATGTAACAATTACATCCGAAATTAAAAAAAATATTGTTTATATAGAACAAAATTTAGTTTTAATATTTTTATATTTAAACCACGCCCTTAATCGATATTATATACTCTCATTTTCATATAAAGGGTCTTTAAGTGTTAACCTAAGCTTAGAAGCCCTCAGTATATATACAAAAGTTTCCCTTGTTTTCAATTCGATTGCATGCTCATCGAGGGAGTTTTCCTAATATATGCTCCGAAAACATGTGCATATATGTACTCCTTGTTAAATAGTACATGGTAAATTGTTAAACAGTCCATTTGGCCAACCACAACCGCACACATACACATTTTGACTGTAGAAAACCTTGCTGTTGCGGCATGTAGGCAATTTATTGAATCTAATTGCATTCTATGTTATTAGAATATATGTAGTGTGTGTACGTTTGTGAATATTTTATAATTATTACTTCTACTGCAATAATGCTTGTACATACATATCATATACCACCTAACGGTCCTGCTCTCTCATATATATCATATTTTGTACATACAAACCATCACGGCCAGTTGGTCAACGTCATAACCTATAATAGATTATTGTGTTAACAAAATTTGAATTACTGTGATTAAAAACTGTAGAAAAATATTGTAAAAGTGTACACAATATATATCTATATTTATGTACATATGAAAAAGTATTGTTCTGTTGTTGCCACAGGAAATTGTTTTACTTTCACTTGGATTTCTAAGAACAACTAAATTTTTGTTGTAGACACTGATTTTTTTGTCGATTGTGGATATGACTTATACCTAACCACGCCTTTATGTTATTTTGTGGTAACTTTGACGTCCATTTTATGTGGATAAGGTTATAAAAAGAAGAACAAGCAGAAAAACGATATCTCTAAACAAATATAAACTTTAAATCATTCATCTCTAATGTCATACAATCATGTTGTTAAAATGCATTTAAAGCTTTTGTCCTTACGTCCATACAGATACAATTATTGTTTATCATTAAGACTCTATTGAAATTAAATATTTTTTTTTTAAAATACTTTAATTACCATCCACTTACTTACTACATCACTTAATGTGTTAAAAATTTTACAAAATCCTAATGAAAGATTTTTATTTTAAACGCTTTGTGGCAATTTTTTTTTTTTTTACTTAAGCATACTTTTAGGCATTAATTGTAAATGTTGTAGAAATGTGAAAGTAAGAGTAATTTCTTTAGTGGATGCTTGTGTTTGTTAAAGTAACTGAGTGAGTGAGTGAGTGTTTGCTTGTGTCGTGCTTCTTACTTTGTTATGTTTACAGAAACCTAACACAGCGTCAAGTGATGAAGTTTAAGTTTGTAGGGTTTAGGTCATGGCTAAATGTGAGAGAAAGTAATATTAAGCTTTTTCGGTTTTGTGTATGTATGTATATGTGAAAAGATATTATCTATAAAGTATTTTTGAAGGTATTTAGAAGATACACTTACATTAGAAAGAAGGTACAAAAACTTTTATGCAATACAACCACTTGGCGCATAAACAAAACATGATTATATAATAAAAATCCTCAATTCTTGACATTTTTCTATGAAATTTAGCACCTTATTTACATTTATTAGAAAGCTATATCGCGTTAATGTTTAGCGAAATCAAACGATTTTTGGGTTTTTGCTTTTTTTTATTTTTATAGAAATGACAAGATAAAAGTTATAAACTTCTGAAAAAAACATTTATAAAAATTTTTATGCCAATCGATTGATATTGACTTTGCCAATTTGGTGCAAAAAATTTGACCCAAATCGGATCAGTAGTTTTCTAGTTATAGGCCAAACAAACTCACATTTATTTTTGCGGTCGTCATTTCGAAAATCTCAGAAGCAGCAAAATGTGAGACAAACACCAGGCGCTCAGAATTGCTCAGTAAGCAAATCTTGATTGAACGTATTTTTTAAAGTCTTATATCTAACAAACGGCTGAACGGATTTTGTTCAAACCTTTTGTGAAATTATTGTAAATTACTTCAGCTTTCAAACAAAACATATTTTATGGGCGTGGCACCACCCATTTACTTAATAAACAATATTTATTCAAGAAAAAGTCTTTTTCTATGCAAATAAGCAAAGCCACGCCCACAATTTGTAAATCTACAAAAAGCTCCAAGAATTTCTAAATGTTTAAAACAATTTTGAACAAAATCGAAGTTGTCGTTGGGAAGTTATTAACAAGACAATGTTACCTTCTTTTTAGTATGGTTGTTCCTATTGTTGTATTTGTGAGAATTTAGTAAAAACAAACGAAATATTTTTTATCCAATTTTGTCGTAATGTCCAGATTCAATTGTCTATAACTTTTGAACCGCTCAACGGATTTAGTTCAATCAAGTTGCCCGTACCTGGAAAATTCTCCAGCTTTATATTGATATATAATTTATGGGCATGGCATCGCCCCCTTGGCCATAATCACCCATTTTACAAAGTATTCTTTTTCTCAAAAATGGGTCATGCTAGAACCTCGACACCTCGATTATTGGATTCCTGATCAAATTTAGAAAAAGGGGCGCAAAAATTTTCAGATCGATAGGAGCTATCGTTTTCGAGATATAGGCGTTCAAAGTTTTCATAGAAACCGTCCTTTTCTTTTTCATAGAAATTTAGTTTTTTTTTATATATATGCTGATATAGTGCATGCAATAAAACAAGTTGTGCTTTTGTCTTAACACTTGAGGTGTTAGAATTGAAAAATAGCCGTTCGTACATAAATTATAATAAAACGACAAAAGCAAAAAAACAAAAAACCAGAAATAAAAAAACTTGCGCAAAGGGCATCTAATGATATGTCATCAACTTGTCCAGATGCCAATAAAAAGTTACAAAATGAAGAAAAAAAAACTATACATTTAAAATAACTTGCAGCAAGTGCGTGTTGAATGCGAGCTAAGCAACGAGAACAACGATCACAGAGGAGTTGCACTCACAACACACCACAACACCCCAAATTGCAATTAAAGTTAATTTCAACAAATTGCATGCCACAAAAGTGTTAAAAGGAATTCAACAAAACGAGAAAAATACAAAAAAAAAAAAAAAACAACAATAAAAGTTGAACAAAAAAAAAAACGTATCCACTCCACAGACGTTTCAGTAGATCTCTACTCAAGCTAAACATTACGCAGTCTACTCTTCACAATCAAACAACCGCAAAATATTGGCAACAGCAACACTTGTGCAGTGTCATGGCAAGCAGCAGCAGCCAGCACCAGCATAAAATTTTTTTATTATGAAATAAGAAGGAAACCGAAGAATGAACGAAATTAAATTATAGCGCTCAGAAATTACCTTGGAAAACAAGTTCAAGAACAACTGTAACAAAAACAACAATAACAACAACAATATGGAAACATCGTTCAATGCAATATCCATCAGAATTATGATCAAGTTTATAGTATTCACGTAAAAATTTATGCTGATAAGCAGACAAAGACGAACTCAGTGTAAAGTTCAGTGTAAGAGGTTTATGACGTAAATAATGAACAACACGTTGTTGTTGTTATTTTTATACTCTCCTTATAAGATAAAAGGTATATTAAATTTGTAATCCTATTTGCGGGTTTCAAAGACCCTACAAAGCATTGATCAGCATCTAAAACTGAATCGACATGTATGTCCGGGTGTCCGCCCTGTTTTTCTCACGGGTGTAAATTTTGTAAAGACATTGAGTTTCTAGGACGCGGTAGGCTATTTAAATTAAATAAAATCAATTTAGAGCCACGCCCTCAATCGAGAAAAATCTATATATCTGCCACAAAAATTGAGCTATGAACTTGAAATTTAGTACACATATTTATAATTATCCCGGTTAGAGATGGTTTAACAATAGACAGAAATCTGATACGTAATACAAGCACTATTGGAGGGAAAATCATGTACCTGCCACGCCCACTGTTTGAAAGTAGACGTAGAAGGTATTTAAGATTTGGCCTAAGACACATTTTTAGTTTCCTTTCGTTTCTTTTTTCATATTAATAGTAATGACGTTACCTAAGCATTTGAAATTATCAAAAATTAAGCGAGAAAAAAATATAAAGTGTACAGAGAAAGTCTTGAACTTTCCAGCTGCAATATTTTAGATTCATTCAAATAACCATCGAAAAATGTGTGATGGGGTTACGGCTTCATATCACGGAATCAGGGAATCACCATGAAGCCCTAGCTTCTTAGTTTCCAGGTGATTCGTCGTTGCCACCTAAACTTTCCATATGCTATAAAACCAGTGCTTAGATTTCAGTTAAATCAGGAATTCTTAAAATGGAATTTTATTCCTCGTCTTCTTCTTATTTTTAATTTTTTATAAATTCTCATCACTGACTAATGTTTCAAGTAATCGGTGTTCATTTATTGTTGCAATTTAGTTTTTGTTGCTGTTGTTGATGATTGTTACCAGAACATTTGGTATTGAGTTGCTGACTGCCAACAGCAATATGATGATCGTGATGATGACCGCAATGATGATGATGTCGTTCTTCGTCTTCTTTTTGTTTTTGTTGCTATCATTATTATTATTATTATTAAAAGCCTCAAACGTTGATCATGGTTGATGATGGCAGTGGTGGGATGGAGTGTGCTGGTGATGCTAGTGGAGAGTGTTGTTGGCTGCTACAACTCCGCCTTAAATGTTTTCTTGGCTTGCCGATTATAGCGAGTGTATGGACGTACGTGTGCGTATGTGTGTGTGAAGCACTTGCTAACAATTTCTTATAAATGATTATTGTTGTTGTTGTTGTTATTGTTGTTGCAATTGTGCGTGTATATTGTATTGTGTGCGGTTCACAACACATTGATCGCACGAACATCAAGCGCAAGATTACTCACGCGAACCCAATTTAGCAATTGCTTATTAGCGCAACACTGACAGTCGGGGCATCTCCACATCGGCATCTCACCGTCAACAACGTCAGTGGTACAGGTTGTTGTTGTTATTGTTATTGATATTGTTATGGTTACTAAGGATAGTTGGTTGGTTAGATGGATGGTTTGAATGTGTTGCTGGTTGAGGAAGAACTATACACAGCAGCAACAAAACATTAAACATTACGTACCATTTATATCACCTTCCTTGTTAGATGCCCATTACAATACATACAAACGTATATAAATATTTTATAGCAAATGTTATAAAACGTCGGAAGATCTATTAGTTAGTTATTTATGAGGATATAAGCGAGAGAGTGAATGAGTTTGGCTAGCGGTTCTATTGTAACATTGATCGATCGATTGATCATTCAAATGCTGGTTGTTCTAGAGAATTTCATTTTTTTTTTTTTATATTAACTTATCAGTAGTAAGAAGAAGAAGAATTTTGTTATTAAATGCTAGTAGTCAGTCAAACTTCGACTAATGCCCTACACTTCTTAGCTTCTCTAATTATGCTACAACTAGTTTGGTTGGTCAGTAAACTTAGAGGTATTGTCATATAAGTCAATTCGTCAAATATCATTCTATGGAGGGGGTTCTAAAAATGGTCCATTTTCAAGAGGATTTCTTCTTTTTTTTTGGGTAAAAATCTGTTAATTTGCTAGAATGACCGCCCACCATTTTCCTCCGTTAACTCCTTTTTAATTCTATGTTAAACGTAATTAAACCCGACCTTACAGCTACTGTCTTGACTGCTGTATATAATTTTGCACCATTCCAATATCTTTAATGTAATTTCTTTACAAGTACAATTTTTAAGATTTGATTTTGTGCTTTTGGTTTTGTTTGCCTGGTTGTTAATGTTTATATAAATGTCTGCATAATATTGTTACAATATTTGTACAAAAGAATTCATTTTTTTCAAAGCCTTCTTATACTACGTATTGAATACCGTGCTGAAGATTATTTATCTGAAAATAATTGTTAGAGAAAGCAAGAAAACTTCAAATGGAAAATAAAATGAAATATTCAACAAGGAAGTAGGTGTGGCTTGCTTGCTTACATTACCGCAGATGTCATTTCTTTTCAAAACAAAATGGGTGTAACCTTAATGTCTCCGAATTGTCCTTTGCCAAAACCACTCGTATCAGATTATACTTTACCTCACATTGACACAAACATCGAGCTGGTATTATTTTGTATATTGGGCACACCATATATATTCCGTCTGCCTCTCTCTTCGCTCTTATAAAAAATGCTACTTCTGTAGAAAAAAATTTCTTTTTAAGCATTTATTTAAGCGAACCAAAAAGAAAATTCTGTACAAAACTATTGAAATTCGCATTTATATTGAATAAGAAAATGATTGTTAAGTGAATTTACGCTATCAGGGTCAAAATTTGCATTTCTCATAAAATGCAGAGAATAAAAGCGGTTGTTGCAATATTGACAGCTGTTCTTGAAATGAAATGAAATGTTTGCCTTTGAATTAAGGTAAAAAGGTGCCGTTAAATTCTTATAGATAAGAATCAAACATGGTGACAATTACTAATTCAGGGGTAATAAAAATAAAAAAGACTTATTACTGGTGCTACTGTTTTTCTAAGATGTTATCATATGGAAGAAAATAATGAAAATAGTCTACAATAATATATCAGTAACAACACATACGAACTAAAATAATAACAAAAGCAATGCAAGTCTATATAGAGTTGCACCTAGTCCGCAGCATATACGTACAAGAGCTGAAGGTTCATTTACAATATTAATAGTTTGGCTACAGAAGCAATATATAGCCTTTTTAACGGTATTAATCACATAAGGGTTCTTGAAGATTTGCAGAACACTTTTTTTTTTTTAATAATTCATTTAAATTCACGATGAACTTTAACTAGATTCTGTAGCATTTTTTATTAAATTTCAAACTTTAGTTAATTTTTTTTTCTTTGTTTTTTTACCCTAATCATGATAGTATGTTAATGAAAACTTGTGTTGTTAATAATGTCAATGTTGCTGAAAAAGAACTGGGACTAGCTTCAATAGCAATTGTTTGCAACATAATTGTTTTTAAATTAATGCCTAAATTTATAGCAGACGAACGCTTAATCATTCACCCATGCACTTACCCAGTCAGTCAGTCAGTTAGTTAGTTAGTTAGTTAGTTAGCTAGTAAAGGCACCAGTCTGTCATGGCATCAAAATGAAATGTGTGCTATAAAGTCGAAAAAATTTCAACTTTAAAGGAAACCAACCAGAAACACGTTTGAAACCATTGAAATGTCGACTAAAATTAACAACAAGTCGCGTCGAGAACTCTTGTTAACACACTCACACTTCATGGTAATATATAACAACAACAACAACAACAACAACAACAACAATAAACATGTGTATTTGGGAAAACTACATCAGTCTCGAATTGGATTTTTGTTGCAGACGTTTTTTATTTAATTTTTTTTCCTTTTTTATTTTATTTAAAACCTTGTTAGGGGTTTAATATCATTTAAAAAGGTTGTGAAATAAATACCCCAACAGAAACACACAAACACATATAATGACGTATAAGACCGACAACATTTATTTATAATGTATGTTGGTGTGTGAGTAACAACAGCATTATTGTACAAATGGTCAGAGTCAGAGTCGGAATCTATTCAGAGTCAATTCAAAGAAAGAAATAATTCCATTTAAAGTTAATTTTCATTGTGCAGCGAACGCGAGCGCAACCACATAATCATTTGTATCCGTTTTATACAAAAATACAAAAAAGAAAAGAAACAACTGCATGTACAAAAGTATGTGAGTTTTGTCTCTCAGTGTCTTTTTTTTTTTTTTTTGTATATAACTATACAACTGAATTAATGTGCGAAACTTTTTGTTTTTTGGTTTTTTTGGTATAGAAAGTAAGGTAAGAAGAGAGGTATAGAGAAAGGGAAGAGTATGGTATAAATTCGGATTGGTATGGGGTTGGTGTGTGTTCCTCTCTCATCATGATCTTATTATCGAAAAATGGCTTGTTAAATGATTAATCAGCGCCAACAGTAATTTAGAAACTCATATGTTAAAATTGTACTTTTCCCGTTGAAACATTCAACGATTTATAGTAAAGTGGACAGAGTTAAAAACTTGATTGTAGCAGCAACAGCAGTGGTAGCTGTAACAATATGTAGCAATTTGTAGCTTCTTTTCTTTTATTTCAAAACAAAATTATATATATTAACGTAGTGCAGCTTTGTTACCTTTTGTTATATTAAAAACTTTTCTAAATTTTTATGGAAAATTTTTTTGCAAGAATTTGCCAATTTTATTCTAGGTAAAGTTTAAAAATCGAATGCCTGACTAATTCAATCTATCTATGAAAAGATGTCATTCAATTATGTCATGGGCACTGTATGGAAATCATTCCATCTGTTGGTACGAAAACTTTAAACCCTTATATCTCAGAAACGGTAGCTCCTATCGATCTGAAAATTTTTGCGCCCCTTTTTCTAAATTTGATGAGGAATGCATTAATCGAGGTGGCGAGGTTATAGTATGACCCATTTTTGTTAAAAATAATACTTTGTAAATTGAGTTATTATAGCCAAGGGGGCGATGCCATGCCCATGAATTATATGTCAATATAAAGCTGAGAAATATCCAGGTACGGGCAGTTTGATTGAACTAAATCCGTTAAGCGGTTCAAAAGTTATAGGCAATTGAATATGGACATTACCACAAAATTGAATAAAAAATATTTCGTTTTTTTTTTGCTAAATTCTCACAAATACAACAATAGGAACAACCATACTAAAAAGAAGGTAACATTGTTTTGTTAATAACTTCCCAATGACAACTTCGATTTTATTCAAATTTGTTTTAAACATTTGGAAATTTTTGTAGCTTTTTGTAGACTTACAAATTGTGGGCGTGGCTTAACTTATTTGCTTAGAAAAAGACTTTTTCTTGAATAAATGTTGTTTATTAGGTAAATGGGTGATGCCACGCCCATAGAATATGTTTTGTTTGAAAGCTGAAGTAATTTACGAATTTCTTAAAAAAAATTTGAGGTAAATCCGTCCAGCAGTTTCCAAGTTATAAGACTTTAAAAATTATGTTAAATCGCCATCGGCTTACTGAGCAGTTCTGAGCGCCTGGTATTTTTCTCACATTTTGATGTTTGCTTTGTGATTTTTAAAATTACGACCACACACACGCGCACAAAAACGAATGTGAGTTTGTTTGGCTTATAACTGGAAAACTATTGCTCCGATTTGGGTCAAATTTTTTGCAAAAAATTGGCAAAAACAATATCTACCGATCGACATCAAAATTTTGTAGAAAAAAAATTGAAAAGTTTCCAATAAAATATGGCGTACAGTCTTAAAATATATATTTATTTAACATAAAGTTTAAACAAGACATTTTTCTGTTTCAGTGTTTCAAAATACGTTTTTCCTGGTAGTTTAAAATCATCACAGAAGCTGATGAAATCATCCAAAACCAAAAAATGGGAAGACAATTTAAATTTTTCTAACGTTTCCCTTCACTTCAAGACTTGTATACTCCTTGTTTAACTTTGTATCTAAAAGTTATGTTCCTTACACTTTTTAGCAATTCTTGTTTCATTCTCTATTTCCATTTTCATTCCTTCCACTTCCTCTCTGGCAAGTTATACTTCTCTTCTTAAACAATGTAAACCCTTCTTCCCTGTAAAACGCCCTCTTTGTGGTTTGTTTGTGCATCATCTAATGTGCGGTTTTTATTTATATTCTTTCTATTAAAGATGATTTCCTTTGATAGTGTTTCACGGTCTCACTTGAAATGTTTGACAATATTCATTAATCCGGTATTTTTCTTTGCTTACATGGAATTTGTTTATTCGCGGTTTTGGGGCGGGATTATTTTTTCCCATTTTGTTTGTTTTTTGGTAGGAAAGGCGTTTACTAATTGTTATTTAAAAGGTGTGCTTTAAACAAACTTTATTTTATTATACTTAAGGGAACAGTGTTTTATGTGACATTCATTATGAGATAGAAAAGAAACGATCTCTAGGGGATCGAATGTACAATTTTCCTTTTTGATAAGATCCAGTTTTCTTCTTTGAGTTTCTTTTATCATAAAAGCATATTAATGTGGTTAAGTAAGAACTTAAAGGCCATTTTCCTAGAGAAGCTGGTTTCCCTGATGTCTGTAGAAGTAGTTTTATAATATTTTCTTTCAAAAATCTGACCCATTACCCATTTAAATAGTGAGATATTTGATAGCTTCAAAGAAGTTTTGATATGAAACCCAAGGCCAACCACCATTTTTTAATAGTTGACTCATTTACCAAAAAAACTTCTTTTATTGTTCCTATAACTACCTTCATATTTTATTAAAAAGAAAAAGGAAACGAAAGCACAAAGAATTGTACATCAATTTAAATGCAAAACAATTGAATCCTTTTTTTTTTTAATAACAGACCTCTTCTCTTTTTGAATTATTGTGTTTTTTGTTTTGTTTTGTTTCCTTTAACGCGGTATGTGTGACAATTTTCAAAGCGCGGTGACATTTTCTTGTTGTATTGTCTTTGTTCACTATTTGAACAAATGCGCGTTTGATAAATTTACGCTTGATTTAATACCTTGTGTTCCATTATGTTGTATTGTAGTTTTGCGCATTTGGAATCCTTGAATTTTTTCAATTCGTTTAGTTTTGTTGTATTTGCTTTTTCCTTTTATTTTTGTTGAAAACTATTTAGCATGAAAATTGTATTATTAAGTAGTTGTAGTTGGTTTCAATTTAACTGCTTATTATTCTATCAAGAAATTCAATTTTGAGGTTTTTTTTCTTTTGTCAAAGAATTCTTTTACTTTGCTAGAAATGGATATATAATAATTTTTAATAACAATAGTTGAAAGTTGAAGGAATAAGCAACACATTAAGGCTTCTCTGGTAGTTATTTCATAGAGATAAAAGAAGTAGTAGAATGATTGTACAAAATTCCACCTGATAATCTGAAAAGCTTCCAATCGCGAGAGTATAAATCGATTTCATTTCATTATATACTTTGTCAGTTACTTAATAACCTCTAATCCCCTCGGAAAAGTTAAATTTTTTTAGTAAAAATCCATAATAAAGATTAGAATTTTGAACTTTAATGCTATTCTTCTAGAAAAATATACAATACGTACAAAACCAAAACAAGTCCACCCATGATTAGTGTTTCACAATAGTGGCGCAGCGGCATTTACAAAAAGTTATAAGCTTAGCCACGTACTGGTAGAAAGTAGAAGCAATTTATTATGTATTGTATAAATATGTATTTACAGCAAACGGTAAGTTTACAAGTTAACAAGTGATGTATACGGAGTCAAGGCCTGGTCTACAAACAACAACACTGAACCAGAGAACGCAGTAATGCTAACACAAGATTCTTGTGGCCCGCATCTAATCATGTTGTGAAAGAAATAGAAACAAAAACAACAAAAACCAAAAGCTGTTTATGTCTTAACACTCGCTTACAATGTCGATTTATTATAACACCAACAACACCAACCACTAGCACCAGCAACAGCAACATTAAGTTAAGTGGCTGGTAAGAAAGTCTTATAAAAGCCAAACCTAGGTGCCAGCTTTTAAGCTGTTTTAAGTGGTGTTGTATGTTAATATAAATGGCTTTTCAAATATTTTATAACGGCAACCAGCCGCGTAAAGTGGCCCCAGCATGCCAGTACGCCTTCCTAGGCCAAAACAAAAAATTTGTTTAAAATCGGAAGGTGTTAAATGTATATGTGTGTGCGAGTGTGTGTGTATGTCTGTGTGTATGTGCAAGTGTGATGAAGAGCAATGATTATGTTGATCGTAAGAAATAATATTTTAAGGAGGCTAGATTTTTCTTTTTGCACCACCAACCAGTATAGCAAGAAGGCTAAGTTATCTTCACTCATTTAAAGTCCATTAAGCTTAGAACACAAGAACTAAATAAAGAATGCCTGTTAGAATTCTTCTTTATATTAAGATTTTTTTTTTGTTTTTTACATATTTTATAAGATTCTCAATTTTGTTTTTTTTTTTTACAAAACCCGTTCCTTTTCAAGTCACATAAGAAATGGTGTTCATTTTAATGTGTTAATTATTAATCAACCAAAAGTAAAAAAAAATTCACAAATTATATATAACTCGTATAGAATTACAAGCAAATGTTTCCTCTTTTTTTTTTGGATCTTTATTTTTAATTCTTTTGCTGGTTTTCTCAGCCCACAGTGAGATAAGCCAACCAACGAAGCGATTAAGCCGCGAACCTCCTTCATATATAAAAATGAAAAAAAAAAAAAAACTTACCAGAGTGATAGAGATACAGCTCCACTGATAATAAGAAGACAAAAAGTGTACGAATGGTTGAGTAAGTGAGTGAGTGTCTGAGAGTGACTGAATGATTTTTATACTGTTCCTCCTGCTGCCATCAAACTGAAGCTTTATTAAATTTATGCAAATTTCTTATTATTGTTACTGTAGCCGTAACTGTTATTGTTTTTGGTTGCTGTTGTGTTTTCATTAAATGCTTCGTTGCTTCTTTCCAAAAGAAAAAAAAAAAAATCATAAAAAATACAAATAAAATAAAGCAAACTTGTGTACAAATTGATAATTTGCATATAATAAATTTGGTTTTTTTTTTCATGTGAAGCGAAGTTTGAATTAAAACGATTTTTTCAATACCAAAATAACAACAACAAATTATTTTTATTCAAATTTTTAATTTCACTTTGTTTATTTTTTATTTAATTTTATTTAATTTTTTATTTTTATCTTTTTTTATATAAATTTTTAGTTTATTTAGTTTTTTTATATTATTTTGTTCATTTTTTTTTTTATTTAATAAAAAATCTTACATCTCAACATTGAAAAATTTACAACAAATGAAATAATTGCAAGCAGTTCAATAAACTCTTAATCTCCATAGGATTGGATTTTAAAAACCCACAAGAGCATTATTTTAAATTTCTACGAAATCTTGATCTTCTTCATCACTATGTCAAAAGTTTAATACTTTGCTACTCTACTTAGATTCTTATTCTTGTTTTACTTCCCCTCTTGTGTTAAGAATATTTTGCATTTTGCGGCATTTGTGTGAGTGAGTGAGTGAGTGAGTATGATGGAAAAAATAAAAGCAGAAAAAATTGACATTAAAAAGTGTTCGAATTGTCAAAATCTAAAAGACTGATGAAAATAAATATAATGCAAAGCTTAGCTTAGCACAACTTTGGCGAGTTTACATGTACCGAGGAGCCTCCTCTTTTGGTAAAAGCAATTGCTCTTCCTTTAACAAACATTACTACCATCGCCACCATCAACATTAACTGCCGCATCATCATTTTTAGGCTCTTAGTTGTTGTTGTTGTTATTTGTATACCAAGTAGAGTATAAAAGATTTTGGTATGCTGATATGTCAGCGTAGACAATAAAGAATTTTATGGGAAGCCAAAAAAAAAAAGGGAAAAAAATAAAAATAAGAGGAAAGAAAAGCAATCGAGCAGAAGTAACAAAGAAAAGTTACAATAAGAATAAGAAGAAGAAGGAAAGAATTTTTTTATTCTTTTTTTTTAACTCTAAGAAGACTCCAGCATATCTCAAGCAGTCAGAGTCGAGTCCATTGATTTCACAGAAGTTTTAACTTTAACGAAACAAAAGTCAAACACAATAAAACTGTTGCTAATGCAAAGGCGGCGGCTGCTGCTGCTGCTGCTGCTGTTACTGTTGCTTCTTTTGAAAAGTTCACTTTCGGCCTTACCATTCTCGTACAGCAGATAATCTTTGTTTCAATATCTAGATTATGTATTTATTTTTTACTTTTTATTTTATTTTTTTTCTCAACTCATGGTTTTATTTTTGTTGCTCATCTTACAAAAAGATTTTAATACAATTGATTTTGCATATTGAATTTTTTTTTGATTTGTTTTGCAATTCATTTGAAATCTTTCTTTAGTTTTAGAGACTTCTCGAATCTCTTATGTCACAAACTTTTATGCAAACATAGACGGGATAGATGTATAGAAAGCTTAAGGATAAAAAATGATGACTTTTGAATGATGACCTTACAAATCACGCTCCAATTTATAAGATCACAAGTAGCTGGCAAAACAACAATAACGACAACAACAACAACAACAACAACAACCGAATATCAATATAAAAAGAAAAAGAAACAAAAACCTGAAAAAAATCCTTCATCAGCCATCATGACAAAGCATGAGATTCATTATTTATTTGTATACCATCCACATAAGATGAGGGGTATTCTAAGTTTGTCATACTGGAGTTACAAGCTTAATCATATACCGTACAGCGAAATCATACACCTTATTGTAGATGCAAAGGGTATTTAAGATTTGACATAAACCAAATTTAGTTTTCTTACTTTTTTTTTTCTGTTTAAAGAATAATAATGAGTGGGCGAGTTGCACTTTTACATAAAAATTTTATAAACGGTAAAAATCAAAGTTTAAATTTGTTTGGCCATTTTCTATAGAATGACATCAAAATTTTGGAAAAATTTAGTGATTTTTAACCAAAATTTTGGAATTTAAATTTAGCCAAAGCATAAACAATGATCTAATACCTGACTAATTCAATGTATATAAAAAAGTCATTCAATTATTAGATGTCCTGGTATGGAAATCATTTAGTCTGTTTCTATGAAAACTTTGAACCTTTATATCTCGGAAATGGTAGCTCCTATCGATCTGAAAATTTTTGCGCCCCTTTTTCTAAATTTGATCAGGAATCCAATAATCGAGGTGTCGAGGTTCTAGCATGACCCATTTTTGAGAAAAAGAATACTTTGTAAAATGGGTTATTATAACCAAGGGGGCGACGCTTTGCCCATGAAATATATATCAATATAAAGCTGGAGAATTTTCCAGCTACGGGCAACTTGATTGAACTAAATCCGTTGAGCGGTTCAAATGTTATAGACAATTGAATCTGGACATTACGACAAAATTTGATAAAAAATATTTCGTTTGTTTTTACTAAATTCTCACAAATACAACAATAAGAACAACCATACTAAAAGAAGGTAACATTGTTTTGTTAATAACTTCCCAACGACAACTTTGATTTTGGTCAAAATTGTTTTAAACATTTGGAAATTTTTGTAGCTTTTTGTAGATTTACAAATTGTGGGTGTGGCTTAACTTATTTGCTTAGAAAAAGACTTTTTATTGAATAAATGTTGTTTATTAAGTAAATGGGTGGTGCCACGCCCATAGAATATGTTTTGTTTGAAAGCCGAAGTAATTTACAATAATTTTACAAAAGGTTTGAACAAAATCCGACTAGCCGATTTTTAGATATAAGACTTTAAAAAATACGTTCAATCAAGATTTGCTTACTGAGTAATTCTGGGCGCCTGGTGTTTTTCTCACGTTTTGCTGTTTGTGAGATTTTCAAAATGGTGAATGAATGTGAATTTGTTTGACTTGAAACTAGAAAAGTACTGCTCCGATTTAGGTAATTTTTTTTGCAAAAAACTGGCAAAATCAATATCTATCGATTGGCATTAAAATTTTGCAAAAAAAAAAATTTGGGAAAATTTACAATTTTTTCCTTTTATTTGGAAAAAAAATATAGCAAAAAAATACATATTGTCGGACTTCACTCAAATTTAGCCCAGTGGTGCTAAAAAGTAGAATAAATGAATTGAAATGCTAAGTTTATTCAATATTTTTTCTAAATAGCGCATGGGTGGTTAGAAAGGGATAACAGTCATACATACATTTACAAAAAACCTTACTTGTAACTGAATCTAGTTGTTTCATATGATGTCCCCTTCTGGATGTTGCAAATGGAATAACAAATTTAGTATACCCTCCTCCCCTATAAGGAGGATTAATAATAGTTATAAATTATACTATCCGCAGGCTAAATAATATTAAAATACCAGTAGCTAGTTTGAGAGTGACAGAGAGGGGTGACGAACAAATAAAAGATTGAAACTTTCAACCATATGGTGTTTGCACATATATGGTACGTGTGTACATACAAGAAAATATGTAATTATAAAACTTGTGACAACTTTTACTTCTAAAACTGGCATTTTAATAACGGCAACAGTAGCAACAACAAATATAATAAATGTTCTGTACATATGCAAATGTTGAGGTATACATGACCTAGTTTCAATATTTTACATGCATGAGCATGTGTGTGTGTATAGGTCTGTACAAATATATACTATATATATAAGTACAATATAATAGCAACAATTTTATTAAATCGCCTGATACTGGTGGTATTTACTTGTATTATTGTATTGTATGCATACATGCGGTATTTTCACCAGCATTATCACAGATATGTACGAACAACGGCAATAATAATAACAAAACAAATATTGCATTTTATTATATATTATATATAACCTTAACAACAGGCATCATTTCACTCGGTTTCACTCCCATCCATCTCCCTCTCACTCTAAACAAATATATATGCGATTGAGTGCATTGTCAGTCAAGCCATCATCATCTTATCAATGGTTATTATTGCATGTGCATAAGCGTGTAGTATAAATGTAATACGTAAAATATTTTCTCCTATATTGTATGTGTAACAATGTTTACATTAAGTCCATTTCCATATTGCTATTTATATATGCATGTGTATGTGTATGTATGTTTTAAACAACGTGTTTATATAGAAGAAAATTTGAGCTGCTGTAACATAATATTACAGAGAGAGAGAGAGAGGGAGATAGATAGTGAATGGGAGTAATAGAGCTCGAACACAATGATAATAATATCAGCAGGATTGTTTATATGATAGTTGTTGTTGTTGTTGTTGTTGTTGTATGTTGGCAACATTGTTCTGCATTGATGTTAATCGCATTATTGATATTGTCACATGATAGTTTATCGATTTTACAAAAGGACTATGTGGGCTAAATCTGTTTTTGTGTCAGTCTTGTTGTTATTGTCGTTGTAGTCGTTGTAGTCGTTGTTTAATAAACAAACTGACATTGTGTATTGCATATAAATAAACTATATTTGTATATAATATGTATTTTTTTCTATATAAAAGTTTATGGCAGCCCTACTTGGCAAATAAATGATATTGAAAATCAATCAAGTGGAATTTTTAATATTATAAAAATAATTTATTTATGTTTTGATTATTTTTTCTTGTAAATGAAAAAAGAAATAAGAAGAAGAAAAAGATCTACTGAATTATTACTTGTGACTTATGTTTTTAAAAAAGAAATGGGACAAAATTTAACATCAGTTCAATGTTTTTTTCAGTTTGTTGGCATATTTGTTATCCGGCCATGCCTATTTTTGGTACATCGACGGATAAGATAATTAAAATAGTATTATAGCTAAATGTTTTCACAGATAAATAGTTATTTGTCGATTGTGGGGGCGCTTGTAAAGCTTAAATAACAAACTGCGTAAAGAAACTAAAAGTGTCTGAAAAAATTTCAATTTCATCTTAATATCTCAAAATTTGTGATCGAGACAGCACCAACAACAGACGGACGTACAGATATTAAATTCTAGATCGACTAAGATTTTATTGCTGTTACTTTGTGAGATTTTTTAAACTATATTTCGACTACTACGAATACTAATTTCACCCAGCTTATGTGTATGATATAAAAATAAATGGATTCTACACGTACTCTCTAGTTTTCTTGCCTTTCCAATTCTTTTCTATGACTGGCAACACTCTAATTAATAATAAATACAATGACGTATACAATTTTTGTGAATAATACAAAAACAAAACGAAAAAAATTATAATTAACGAAAAATAAACAAAATTAACAAAATTTCGGAATTCCTGTAAATATCAAAAAAATTAACTAGAAATAGAAAAAATAAATTTGCTTTGTAATGCTTCCGTACTGTACTCGTCATTCAAACATTTCTAAAGATTACAGTGAATGCGATCTATGTGAACGTATGCATGGAGTACATCTGACCCGGACCGCTTCTCTGCCATGTGTGGACATGAAATGCCAACTGGCGCCGATACGTTCAACCATTCAGCCATGTGAGTGTAAGCCACCGACACCGCCGCCAATACTCCAACCACCACCAGCACCCATTACCTGTCCATGTTATACGCCACAATTCGGTCCGGTACCAATACCAATGACATGCCCATGTTGTCAATGTCGCTGCATGAGCAAAGTGAAAAGATACCCCAACATACGTACCCATCTAATGTCGCTATTGTTGTGCGTATTTTGCCTATTACCGTGCGTGTTTTTGCCATATTGTCTCAACTCTTGCCGCAATACAAATCATTTTTGTCCCAATTGCAAAACTTACGTTGGCACTCATTACAATTGATGTAAACGTTATTAACAAGACGATTTGTACGGAATAATATGTAATGAGATGTTGTGACCTTAAGCGTCCCTTTGCGTGGTACAATGTGTATGAATTATCTAGTGTGTTTCTATAATGGACCGGGAAGAAAACTTTTACATGAGAGAGACAGCGAGACGGTATGGATTATGCATGTAAAACAACAGTTAATATAATTCCGATTAAATTTTGCCGTTTACTAAAAATATTAATTAAGACTTTAAGTAAAAATTTTAATAAAACACCATATAATGCTCAGCGCTATACGTATAAAGCTCTGTTGAAAATTTACTTAATTTTATGAAAAGTTTTTTCAAATAATTTAGAGCACTACACTAAAGGCACTATAAATATAATGCCGGCTTTGTATTTAAAAAACTTATGAAATAAATAAATACATTATTTCACTCAATGAGTTTAAAAAACAAAACAACTTTCACAAGAAAGAGAGGGAAAAGGAGAGACATATTCATTTTAACGCCTCTTTCTTTATTGAAGCTATTTCTGCAATTATTAACAGCTGCTACCCAATTGGCTTATATCGTATTTTACCCAAAACACATACCATACAAACTATTAACCGTTTCACATACTGAAATCGATGGCAGATAGAATGAGTTAAGCTACAAGGTTCTGAACTCATAGTCATTTATACTTTTTCACCCATTCGTTTGACATATTTAGCGTTAAAGTTTTAATAAACAAATTTCATTGAAATTGAAATTCATTTCATTAATTATGTTGTTCATATGCTACCAACAATTCACTCACTCACTCTCCATCTCTTTGGCTAAGTGTTAAAAACTTATTAACTTTTATTGTTACAACGTTAAGTCCACATGTTGTTACAGTTTGAAAATCTTTATATAATAACAAATAAAATTCAATTAAAGTCAAACTTTTTACACTTTATACACCTGTCAGTTGTATAATTTATAATGAGAAGAGGGAAACATGGAGATAGAGAGAGAGAGAGAAGGCTAGTGATAATATTGTTTATGTTAGTTGGTGAATGAAACTAATTAAAAAATTAATCCAGCTTTAATTTCCATTAAAATTGCTTCAATACCTCCACTGTTGTACACTTTCTACACAGTTACCTTTTCTCTACTTTTCTTGTATTAACTTTCTTTGTTATACCCTCCACACAAGTTCATTCCATTTGCAACTCATAGAACGAGGCATCAAAAACTCTAAAACATATATATGTTTTTGATGAGTATCAAAATCTGAATCGATCTAAACATGTGCGTCCCTGTGCCCATATGTCCGAGTGTTGTTGCCACTCTCGGCATCATAAATTTTGAGATATTAAGTTGAAATTTAAATTTGTACAGACACTTTATGTTTCTGCACTTAAAACGCTATTTTAAATGGTCAAAATCGGTAAATATCCCCGCCCACAATCGACAAAAATCGATTTACTTCCAAAAAAAAAAAAAAGCCATTCAGTGTTGAATTTAATGAGGAATTGGAATAAAATACGTAAAGTAAAGAAGGCGTAATAAAATACCTATCACGCCCACTACTTGCATGTGAATGCGGAGGGTATTTCAGATTTGTTTCAAGTCAAATGTAGTTTTTTTCTTGTTTCTTTTTATATGGATTGTTTGTAGAAATTTTCTTTACTTAATAGTCACAATTCTTAAAGGACTATTACAAGGAGAGAGAGAGAGAGAGAGAGAGAGAGAGAGAAAGAAATAGCGGGTTTAGTAGAATAATATAAAAAGTTTGTTTTAACTCTTTTTTTCCTAACATTACTTGGTTTTTAGTATATATTCATGTATTTATATGCATCAGCAGATGTGTATAAAGTTTCTCCTTTCAATTACTAGCTGTAGATTTAAGAGACCCTGAATATTTTATACAAGCACACAATAACAAAAATATCTTCATAGCTTTGAAGGATATTTTTGGAATAGTCAAATAAAATTTAAAAAAAAAAATTACCACGCTTACAATTAAATATTTTTATTTGCTAATAACTGTAAAGCAGAAACTTTATTAGAGGAAATCTACAAAAAAACTAAAGGCATGGCAGGTATTAATTATAACCATGTATTGTTAAGCTTGGACTTCGAGGATTCTTTAAAACTGATCTATCTTAAGTTTATGTAGGGTTTTCTTTTACAATATTTTAATCGCTACTGCTACTGCTACTATTATTGTTATTTCTTTTGTTTTTGTTGTTTTTATATATGCAACAAAATGTATTTGTCCTTGATTTTATGTTTTTTTCTTAGCAACTCTCCGGTTCGTTCTTTTCGCATTTTCTTCCTTTGGCTTGGCTGTTGTTGTCTACAGGAAATTCATTATCGTTTTTATTATCAGTTTCTATTGTTACTACTTACTTACTTGTACTATATACATTGTATTAAATTTTTTTATATATAATAATTTAGTTATATAAAGTTTTGAGGACATACTCTAAGGACACTGTTGACCCATATACAAAACTATAATAATACTATACACATAAGTACGCTTTTATTTTAGATAAAACTAACTAAACTTATATACTTAAGTTAAAATATATGTAAAAAAAAAAAAAAATTTTTTTTTTAGTAAAAAATTTAAATATTGTCAATTCTCTTAAATGAAACATTTATAAATAATAATTTTACTTTATCTCACCATCTGTATTTTGAAGATTGATAAGAAGACAATTTTTGTTGGCAGAACAATAGATTTGTGTCGAACGTGGGCGTGACTCTTGACCGATTTTGCCCATTTTAATTAGCGATCTGCGTACAAGGACCTAAAATGTCAACTTGGTAGTTATATTTTTAAGATTTTTCTCAATTGTGGGCGTGGCTTTTAAGCTAACAACTACATTAAATACATAGTCTATACTAAATTTTACTTATATGTGTGTGTGATATAGGAAAATTAAAAAACAAAATTATCCGCTATGATGATAATAAATGTTTTCACTCTTTCTCCTTCAGCAACATTTATTTTATCTATTCGATAACCATAAAATATAGCAATATTTTGAGCAATTTTTTTCCTTTTTTATCAACCATTTTTTTTAAGTATGTCATAAATTTTTTGTTGTTGCCATGCATTGTATATACATATATGTACATGCATATACGTTAAATCTTATTTTTTATTTTATATATATATGTATATACGTATATATTATAACAGTTTAGCTTTTAAGCTGCAATATGTATTTTCATAAATCTCATACAAATCCCAGCCAAACGACACTTTTATTCATTGCCACTATAAACCGTATGACAATTGTTTAATCTCCCAAATGGTTTCGTTTATGCTAGTACAGTTGGTGGTTGTTACTATTGTTGTTGTTGTTGTTGTTGTTGATAATATTATGGTAATATATATGAAAAGCGTGCAAATCATTGAAAAAATGTCAAACATATCTTTAAACATAGAAAAACTCTCAGAGCGCATACATCTGCGCATAAACCCACACACACACAAACACTTTCTCTACATTTTTAATGCATTTATGGTGTGTGTTTGTACATTTGTATTCAACCGGGGCCATTAGTTTTGTTTATAATGACGCTAAATCCCTTTTTGCTAGTTAAACAACAAATAGTAACATGAACAGCAACAACAGCAACAATAACAGCTTAAACACTATATGGTATGTAAGGCGTAATTGAATTAGTCACACCTACAGAATAATTGCAATTTGTTCGTTCCTTTCTTTTTTTTTTTTTTTTTTGGTTGCTTGAATTTGTCGATTTGTCTTTCTTTGTTGTTGTTAGTATGGTTATTATGGTAACCATATGCAGTTTATGGTTTATATCTCTGCAGTAATTTTTGTATACCATCCGTATAAGAGATTTATCTTTGTTATCTCGTTATAA
The DNA here is from genome assembly GCA_963978525.1 of Ornithomya fringillina. Classification (NCBI taxonomy): domain Eukaryota; kingdom Metazoa; phylum Arthropoda; class Insecta; order Diptera; family Hippoboscidae; genus Ornithomya; species Ornithomya fringillina. The sequence goes on along the minus strand of OZ021694.1, from coordinate 19,144,121 downwards.
TGGTTAATTTTTAGTTAAAGGATATTGTCCTTATTTGAAATAGTGTCTAGTTGTGATACTGTTGGCGGTGGTAGGCGTTCACTTTAACGTTCTTTACTATTTTGTATATATACCAGAATTGGTCTCTCCCTCTCTCTCTCTTTCTATGTGTTTAACTCCGTGATTTATTATTCGTTGTTGATGTTTTGTAATAAATTTTCAGACAGATTTTCAATTGTCTTCATACACTATTTATTTATAATATATGTACCTATGTATGGCCGCATGTGCAACTTTTCTTATCTTACCCGTATAAGTGTACAAGTATATGTAATTTTTGTGCACTTTTGGGCGAGAATATTAGGTTTTGTTTAAGCTTGTGTGTGAGATGCTTTTCTAGGCCTTTACAATTTATTAGAGGATTAAAAGATATTTATGTTACAGTTGTTAGTACGCTGTCGTAGTTTAATGTGCTACAAGGCTATCTGAGTCAAAGTTACCAACATTTGTTATTTAAAATGTTTGCCTTACTAAGGTGAATGCATTAATTTAGTAGTGCAGAAAATAATGCTGAAATATATGTGTACACAGAGGTGTTAATAAAAAACGGACAGAATGAAGACAACAAATCTTTGGTAACCTCCACTCTTTTTAAAAAATATTTCAATTCTTAAGAAAAGTTTTACAATGTTCTTCTACGTTCACTCTTGGCATTGTTACAACAATTCAAGCTTTGTATTGTAGTGAAAAATAGCCAAGTGGTACTATGAAAAGACCCTTATATGGAAAAAATTCAAAATTATTGTAATTTTTCGAAAATATTAAGCACAATCAATTCATTTATTACAATGCTTTACCGTGCCCAGTTAAACCAAAATCGGAAAATTTTTACTTTTTTGCATTATTTTTTTCCAAAGACTAGAAAAAATTGTAAATTTTTTTTTTTCAAAATCTTGATACCGATCGATAGATATTGATTTTGGCAATTTTTTTTGCAAAAAATTTGATCAGTATCAGTAGTTTTCTAGTTATAAGCCAAACAAATTCACATTCGTTTTTGTGCGTGTGTGTGTGTGGTCGTAATTTTAAAAATCACAAACCAAACATCAAAATGTGAGAAAAATACCAGGCGTTCAGAACTGCTCAGTAAGCCGATGGCGATTTAACATAATTTTTTAAGTCTTATAACTTGGAAACGGCTGGACGGATTTAGCTCAAATTTTTTGTGAACTTATTGTAAATTATTTCAGCTTTCAAATAAAACATAGCATGTGGGTGTGGCACCACCCATTTACTTAATAAGCAACATTTATTCAATAAAAAGTCTTTTTCTAAGCAAATAAGCAAAGCCACGCCCACAATTTGTAAATCTATAAAAAAGCTACAAAAATTTCCAAATGTTTAAAATAAATTTGACCAAAATAGAAACAATAGCAGTTCCTATGATCATTTTACTACCTTCGCTGCCGTTGAAGAAAAAAATAAAGGAGGGTTCCTGTGGACTGAAACAATTTTTTTCTTACTCGTATATGTTGTAATAGTAAGCAAGTGTGATTCGGAGTATAAGTCACGCAGCTGTTATAAGTTAAAAAGTGTGTGACACAACATATGTGTCACGTGGCAGTAAAAATTTTAATTAACCATATACGACATCTTATGATACCCGGTTCCATTCTTTATGATATTGTGCAATTGTATTTACATAATATGCTCACAACCTAACATTTTATATATTTCTATTGTATAATTTTTACATAAGAAACCTTGAATATTGGTTTTACTTCTAATGATAGGATTTTCAGATTTTCTTCTACTTCTTAGTTTTATCTAAATTCCTTTATCTTTATTTTATTTTTGACCACACATGTAGGTCAAATCGATTTTGTTTTTGTGTTTCAATTTTCTTCCTTTTAATTAAATTTTATATTCGTTAAAAGTTTTTTTTTTTTTACCGCATGAGAGAGATTTTTATCCCTTGACCTGTGTTCTAAATGTATATACGTGCATATACAGATTACCAACCTTGTAGGTATAGTTAGATATATAATGTTGTAAACAACAATTACAACACCAAAAAAAAAAAAGAAACAAAAACAAACAAAAAAGTACTGCCCACATTTTCTATGCTAAGCTAGTTTGGTTGGACCCGCATTATTCTTTGTTGAAAGTTATCTAAAGCTTTTGAGAATTTGAGATTTTGTTACTATTTGTGAAAGTGTTTGTAGGGATGAAAGTATGTTTTACAGTGTATGTGCTTAGTTATTTACAACAACAACAGCAACTGAAACTGAAATTGAAACTGAAACCATTACCTACATTTTTAGTTTATGTGCATGTATGTATAATATATATATATATGAGTGTGTGTGTTCTTTTTTTGGGGGCTCATGTTTTACTATTCTTTTTGTCACCGAACTGTTTGCCATTGTTTTAAAGTGTTCTCCTATATACACACATATACGTGTTTTATCTCTATTTATATATCTAGTATGGGATTTGAACGTTTTGGTTTTCCAAAGAATTAAATACTTGTTCTTCTTCTCGTTATTGTTGTTAGTTCTTTGTACAATAAAATATTTGAACATTTCCATACCTTTTGCTTTTGCTACCAAAAGCATTTGCTAGCAAATTTAATTAAATCCACTTTTTTCTTGGCTTTCTTTTTTCTTCTTCTTCATCTTTATTTTAGTTAGTTTACATTACGTAAAAAGAAAACGAGAACAAAAAAAAACTGAATTGTGTCCTTTGAGTAATATTTGTTTAAGGATAAAAACAAATGAGAAAGAGAAAGAAACAGTTACATAATACCAGAAAAAAAAAATTACATAAAATAAAAGCTGTTTTAGTGTTAGGCAAATTTTGGATGCCCACCAGCTTTGTGTGATGCGTTTATTTATATAGTTTCTTAAGTTTGTTTTTATATAAAAAAGAATTTTGATGATTTTCAAAATAAATGAATTCTAACCCTTCACAATTAAGGTATTGATCTGACTAAGAACTCTTAAACCACGCCCACTATTTTTAGCCATTTCAGGAGGGGTGCTGTTTTTTTTTATCGATATTAACTATTATCAGTAACAAATAGCAACAACAAAAAGAATTTGAACTAAATATCTAAATTATTGTCACCTTGAAACTACTTTCCTTACACGGACTGACAGACACTTTGTAAAAGATGGAAACTTATGCAGACATAGCATATAATCCAAATTTTGTACAATTCCTCATCTTATGATATGTTTTGTAGAACAAAAAACCAAGACTGGAAAAGTAACCGAAAAGGAAACTTGAAGCAAATTAAATAAAAGAAAGGAAATTATTTCAATTGTAAGCACTTGAGAGAAGACGAAGTAGCATAAATGTTTAAATAAGATAAAAACTGAAGTTAACAATTTCAACAGACACTGCACACAAACAACCAATTCGAACGGTTTTACGTACAAGTACTGTAAAGTGTTTTTTAAGCATATGACCTGAACCGTCTTACAGTTCCTTCGTATGGATTTAATAACCAAAATTTTTACATATCTTCTTTGTTCTCTCTTTTGTTTCATCATTTACTTTTCTTTTGTAATTTTATGTAAATTTCCTTTTTTATTTTTTTCTCATTTTGGTCAGCAAATTGTTTATTGCTGGCCTTTAAAATCAACTTACAAACATCAGCTATAGCTGTTGGTTTTACTTTTATTCCTTTTTCAACTTATATTCTTGGTCAAATGTTCTGGCATGTGTTTGCATATGCCTGCGTAATATATTCAAAAAAAAAAGAAATAAAAAAACAATCTTTTACTACACCCAGAAGAGGCCATAAAGTATACACGAGCGAAAAGAGAAGATTTACATACTCAAGCACCTTCTACGGAAATTCAAATTTCCGTTTGCTCAAGTACAATTTATTTAAATTTAAATCTGTGGCTTTTTGAAGTTTTTTTTTTTTTTTTAACTTTTTTGTTAGTTTTGAATTTTGTACCGATGTTTAGACAGAGTTATGCACAAAACTTTCGTTTTTGATGATTTAGTTGATTTAAGATGTTTCTGTGCAGGTTGTACAAATCAACAAAAAATTGATAACGTAAAAAATCTAAATTATGATTTAGTTCAAATATCAAATACTCTCCATATATATATACATAATTAGTGGGCGTGGCAAGTATATAATTACGCCTTTTAATACTTATGTTTTACCTATCAACTAAGAAGATAGATTCCGGGCCAAATAAAATTTTTCTAAATTGTAAACGTCCCCTATCTTCAGCACATTTTTAGCATATCAATAAATTTGTTTACCAAACTTTATAAATCAGTTGTTGGTATTAATAGTTGGATTTTTATTAACTGTGGGCGTGTCTTTTATCCAACGCTGCCCACTTTCAGCAGATCGTTTCATGTATTTAATTTTTTTAACTTCATAAATCAGTTTTTTGTGATTCAAAGACAGATTTTTATAGATTGTAGGCGCGGTACTCGCCCCTCGAGATTGGTGGCATGCCCAATTTATATAAAAATCAATTTATCAGCCAAATATTTAAACATACATTTGGTACAAATTTGTTTCATTAGATTATGCATGGACAGATCCAAAAGTGGACGTTCTTATATATTAGGCACGCCCACACAATTCTTAATCCACAAAAGCCTTAAAAGCATATTTCTGTATTTATTTGTAAATTAATTAAAGAAATTATATATTTTTATCCCAATAAATCAAATGTTTTTTTTCTAACCACTCTTTGCATCAGGCGCAATTAAGTTCCTAATTCGTTATTGCCAACTTTTATAAAGTGTTTTTCTCTTTTAACTGAAGCTTTAATATAGTTTTGATTTGCTATTAAATAACTATAATCATTAGCAAATTACTTTTACCCTTTGCGCCTTACTGCTGTGTTGATAATCAACGTTTGAAGGTCATCATCATCACCATTGTGGTGGTTGGTTAGTTGGTTAGTTGGTTGGTACTGATTGTTATTGTTGTTTGAGCAATGCTTACGCATAGTAATAAAAGCCACTTTGATAATTTTTACCACATGATTTGGGCTGTGAATCTGCTGCTAACCTTAAATTATTACCAAAGCTTTAAGTATATATGTATGTGATGATCCTAGGGATAGAATAATTCTCTTTTTTTTTCAATATTCCTCTATTTTTGCATTAAACGTGCTATGACCACGTAACTAGTTGAGGTCGCGCGTAGTAGTTCATTCGTTGTTTTAAAGATAACAAAATGGACAACAATGGACACGTGCATTATATATTATTCTTTTTTGTTGTTGTCTTGGTCTGTCTGCGGTGTATGGTATGTGGATAATTTGGTTTTGTTTTTTGTCTTTATTTTTATAAAAAATAATAAAGTGCTACATGTATGTAACCTATTGTTGGGACGTGGTATTGTACGACACAAACGCATCATCAATAATGAATGACGCGTCTCCCTCTATAGAAGGCTTTATAAACAGTACCTTGCTTTGGTTCACATGATGTGCTAGTCACGCCAGACATTCTTGTTGTTTTGTTTTTAATTTTTTTCCTTTTTTCTTTTTTTTGGGCTGGTCAAGACCAGGTTTTACTGCAGCTTGCGTGTGAAAAATCTCTATCTATCTCTGTCGTTGGTTAGATAAAAAAAAATACAAAGCCTTTTGATTATTATTGTATCACGAGCTAAAGCTAAGTTGAGCTAGTGATTATATTACTATTTGACGATGATCACGTTACCACTGCTAACCTTCAATTTTTATCATAAATTTTATATAAAAAAAACCACATAAGCTGACAGAGTGTGTGAGGCTTTAAAATTATTCAAATTTATGCTTATAATTAATGTATAGCATTAACTTTAATTACTAAACAAATTTAGAAAAATATATTCTTTAAAAATATTTTTTTTATATAAATATCTTCTTAAATCACCTAGTTAGTGATGTTGATACCGAGTAGATAATAACAATAATTCTGTCCTTGTGACTTATTTTTCTAAACTAGAATGAAACGAATTGTGATATTATTCTTATATTTTCTCTTTTTCTTCTTCTTTTTCTTGCAGATATCATAGCTACTTTATTATGAGAATCTCTTAGCAGACATATCAACAACAACAAAGCAAACAATTTAACCTCAATACGTCGCGTTCTGAAGTGTGTCTTCTCAGCCAAGTAGGTAAGTAATCTTATTATAATAAGGAACAATTGATTTATTTACATATACATATACATATATTTATATATATTGAATGGAGAAAGAATGTCAACAAAAACTAGGTCTTTGCTTTCTCTTTCTTATTCGTATAGTTTTGAAAGAAAGTAAAATATATTTATTTGATCACAAAGTAATATATATAGAAATGTCCATACGTCCGTTTCACGCGATTGTACCTGTTTAGTTAGCTAAATGTCTGTACGTCTGTCTTTAAACATGACTGCCTATTTAAACTTTTATATGTCTGTCCTTTTAAAAAGTTAAATATAGTTATTTTTCCAAGTGTCTGTATGTCCGTCCTTTTATTTACAATATATATCTAAATGTCTGATCGTCAGTCTCCTCAACTACAGTTATTTGTCTCAAAGTCTGTATGTCTGTCCTTTTATGTAGTTAGACGTGTATACGCCTATCCTTAAATATAAGTACTTGTGTAAATATCTCTATGTCTGTCCTCCTATGCAATTATTTTTGGCTTTATTAAATTTTTAACAACGACGTTTATTACTTTATTTCCTTTACAGCATATAAAGCATAGCTCGAAACTACTAAAAAATTGCTCTAGTTATTTATCTATATAAATATTTTTTCTAATTTTTTTTCTTTTTCCTTTTTATCCATTGCATTGCTTTATACTTTTTAGTTATTCCACACTGCTCTGTTCTACTTTGAATCCTCCTTATGACGATAATATTATTATCAGTAATTTTTTGTTATTGTTGTTTTATTTGTTGTTTCAGCGTTTGTTATTCTCCATTTCATGTTCATGTTCATTTCCTCTTGTTGAAATTATAATCAGGTGAATTTAATATGTTTTTGATGCTTTGCTTTATATAAATTCTTTCTCTCTCTCCCTGGAGACAATTTGTATTTGAATGCTTGCTCAGGACTCATTACTATCTCTTCAAATGTCATTGGCTTTGAATTTGGTTTTTGTATTATTGAAAAAGTGATTGGAATAATTAAGATGTTAAATATTATTTAATGAAAGAAATTTTAAAAGGATAGAAAAACCGCCGTAATAAAATTAAATAAAATAAATTATATTTGACTGAAATTTGAACTTCATAGCTCAATTTTTGTACTCAATTTGTGTGTGTTTTGTTCGACCGATTTTGTCTAATTTAAATCTGCGTACAAAAACTAGAAAGGTCTGTAGAAACTATCAACTCAATGTCTCAAAATTTACAATCTCAAGAGTCCCAACAAAAGACGGACATACGGACGTTCATGTCTAGCTCGACTCAGTTTTTCGTGCTGCTTAAAAATATATTCTTTGTATGGTCTCTAATGCATACTTCTGAGTGTTGGATGCCCCACCATCTTATGTGTAGGGGGGTACAATAAGTAAAAATATTTTTTTTTTTACTATTTGTTTAGTTCGTACAACAAACAAATTGAAAGAAATTTTTCAAAGGACACCGTTACAGGTTCATGTACACCTTCGCGTTATATGCATACGTATTGTGTGTTTAGGATACGGTCTGGAATAGTAAAGTCTAGGCGGAAGGCAATAACATAAAAACAGCTGTGTGCTTAAGCAACTTTGATTGAAATATTAATTTTTAATGAAGCAGACACAAGGCACAAACAAAACCATTTTATCAATAAATGTTTTTTTTTTTTTTGGAAAAGTTTTTTTTCAAACCTGAAATTTACTTTGGTAAGCAAAAAATTTTATAAGACCAGGTTGTAATGATGGAATGAGACTTTTTAAAAACTTTTCCCTTTAGTGGACTTTGGCGAAAACTATAGAAATGCCTGGTACAGACTTCAAAGAAGTAACTTGAAGACTCCAGAGAATGGTTTAAAGAAAAACACACTAATGGGCTAATTCCGTTCTAATCATTGTTTAACTTCAAGGCCTTTCCTTCAATAAATACTAGATTTGCTTTCAAAAGCTTAAGAATACATTCAATATTTTCCAATAAATTGGAAATTTTATTGTCGTTGTTTTTTATTTAATAATTTTTCTGTGATATGTTCGTTTGTATGTAAATCTTTTAAAGTGTTTATAATCTTCTTTGGCTTAACACTTGTTAAGTTGTACATATTTTGCTCTGGCATTATGATTGGTTGTTATTGCTGTTGTTGTTATTTGTTTTTTTTTTTCACTTTTAATATAACAATCATTTCACCTCTTTCCTCTATTAAAACCCAAGCCCACATACACATAGATTTATATATATACATGTTTACATTTACGTGACATTGCCAATGCATCACCTGAAAATATGGTCGTTTACCCTGGAGAGATTTTCGCCCGTCAATAATGTCACGTTTTGTCATAGTCTATAGACTATGCTTGTGCTGTATTAAAGGTATGTGTTTGTATAAGTACGTATATATTTTGTATATATTGTGCTGTGCTGTGTTGTGCTTTGGTGTATTGCGACAACTGGCTCGACTCGCATCATCCTATGTAAATATTTGTCAATTTGTTGGCACACGTTTACTCAGACATGTTGTTGTGAGTTATGCTTCAAACTTCTTCTTGCTCTGCTTCCCTTCTCTCTAGCATTTTATTTATGTGTAATACCCGCCTCACTTTATTAACAACAAACTAAAGTTTGAACATTTTTTTTCCTTGCAATATTTTTGTAACTTTTCACTCCATTTTCTTACATCTTTACCCATTCTTCTTCTTCTTTTTCATTTCATTTAGTTAGTTTGTTTTTTTTTTTTTTGGGTGATCATGGACTTTGGTTTGGTTTTTACCAAAGTGGATTTTCAAGTGCATTTGTTTGCTGTTGTTTTCTCCACCAAAAAACTTTCTTAACATTTACTTTCTTTCGATTTGTTATTCTAATGGAAGAAAAGAAACTTGCACTTTTCATTATTATCATATTGTTGGTTAAGTCAGTCTTATGGCAAAGATTCGTTTCGGTATAGAATACTGTTGTTGTTGTTATTGTTATTATTGTTATTGTCTATATTACTGTGTAATCTTAAGCACGTGACTGAAATTTTCTGTTCAACTTTCTTTGCATTTCTACTTATATTGTTTATCAAGTTGCTAGCGTGGTTTTTGTTGCTGTTGTTGTTGCTGATGGTGGTGTTTTTAATCGTTAGGAAATTAATATCAAACATGTGTAAAATTGAGACAGAGGGGATATGTACATATCAGCTTTTTTTATTACAAATTAATCCTAGATTGTTTATTTTTCAAAGTGACTTAAGTTCAATATAGTGAGAAACCGTAAAATTTATAAAATTATAAGAAAATGTTTCCAAAACTAAATACTAACAAGTAAAATAATTAAATTTCTGTTAAGCATATATCGCTCAAAAGAGGTGTGGCATATACCTCATTAGCCCCTTTATACTCTTAATGTGGACGTATCCAATTTGGTACATTAATAAATGCTTTCAGTATTAAATAACAAATTTATAGGCAAATATTTGTGACTGTGAAGGATGTTTGTCCAAAAAAATATATACTTTGAGACTTCCTTGTATTTACTACCAACAAAATCCTCATGACAAACATTTCAAAAAAATTTAATTCGGTCACCTTTAAAAATAGACTCTTGAGTAGTTTTATTAAAATACTGCAAGTTCAACAGAAAGACAGGTTAGGAAGATAAAAATATTCCACTTTCTTATAAAAAAAAAAACATAATTTTCCAGTAATTTCATTTTTACTGTGTCTGTACAAAAGAAGGAAACAATTTTGTAGCTTTTTTGTTTCCTTGTTTCAACACTTTATCTCTTCAACTATCATTTCACTGACTGCCAAGTGTGGCAACAATTTGTAACTGCTTCCATTTGTCTTAACATTGGCAACTTATTTGTGAAACCTGAGCACAATGTTGTAATGTAGTTGTTATTGTTGTAATTCGTGAATGTTACTTTTGTTTTGTTTTTTGTTTCACTTAATTTCATACCTCAAGTCAATTGTAATTTTCCCAGAGTAATTAGTAAAAACATGCAACAGCATACAGTACCAAGAGCTACCACAAAAACCTAACCTCAATATAGAAAAAAAAAGTAAAGACTTAAGTTAAGACAAAAGTCATTTTGCAATTTAACTTAAATATAATTAAGTAATTCAACATTTAAAGTACATAAGTAAAGAGAAAACACAAAAATAAAGTAAACGATAAAAAAACATTTCAAAAAATCACAAAATTTTATTTAAAAATTTCCTCATAACATTTTCACATGATACTCTCTAAGAATTAAGCTTTTACGCGTTTCCACTTGTGTTTTATTAATATGCTGTTAAAATTAATGTTGTTTAGATTAGTTTTTTCACTCTCTCACCGACATCGTGTCATTATCATAAAATTAGTTAAGACTATATAATTCTATATTCATTTTATAGCTAATCTAAGCATGTACACATTTTCTTTTACTGTCCAATTATACTATTGTTGAGTATATGAAAAGTAAAATACGATACAATTATGTGTGTAATAATGGTAAAATGAGAGAGTGATAAGCAACATTGTACTAGGATAAGATTAGATGGTAATAGCTTCAATTGCTTATACATAATCATTAGCAACGTTATCATAAAAGAAACGACAACATACACGTGACAATGTCTTCATTTTTATATAGCTTTTTAAAGATGCTAAATTATTAAAATGTGAAACTAAATTGACTAAATTGGGTATAAACACAGCAATACTTGTGGCAAAGGGTTATTTATAACTCCTAAAGGGCACACAATTAATTAGAATCACTTTCTGAATCGTTTTAATCATGTCCGTCTATACGTCCGTCCAACTGTTCAAGCTTCTGATCGCATTTTTTTAATAGTTTAAGAACATTTTTTTACAAATGGACTGAATTTGATCATTTTTAACCATGTCCGTCTATACGTCTATCTATGAATGTAAAGTTGTATTCCAGCTGCAAGTCACATTTTTTGAGATACTTTGAATAAATTTAATACAAAGACACATATTAACCCATAGTATTAATAAATCGGGTATAACATTTACATTTGTTTAAAGTTATAATATCTTGGATATAAATACTAATAATTAAGTTAAAGTTCACCTTGCTCAAGTTCAGAGCAATTTGACAATTTGTAAAAAAAAATTCATTAAACAAGCATTTAACTAATTATTTATTTATGTAATTTGATAATGCTTTTAACAAATTTCAATTGTCTGCTTTTACTATTTTACCATATAAAACATAATTTCCAGCAATTAAATAAAAACCTACCGCAATAAATTCATGACAAAATTTCTAAAGTGTTCAAAAGATAAGAAAACATGACTTGAAAATAAAACCAGAAAATATCAGAAAGTGAAAATGAATAAATTAACAATAAATTTATAACAAATTTAACAACTTTATCAATAGCCTTACAAGATATGTAAATAAATGTAAAAAATTTAAAGCCTTCATGTCTCACACGAACACAAAATATTTCAAGTCATGTAAAGAAAAAATTTATAACTCAATTTGGAAATTGTTGTGTTAAGGAAAATTTCACAACCTGTCTTAAGTTTTTTCATATATTTTTTCTCTTTATTTATTTATTTATTTTTTTCAATTTTTATAAAAGCACACTCCAGACATGTACTCATAAGTGATTTATAGAGGGAGGGAAACATTTAAAGTATAAACAAGTAGAAAATCTTAATTTGGCTTAAGGCAAATGTTAAATACCCTTCACAAGTACATATAATTGGGGGGGGCGTGCCCAGTACATTATTATGCTTTTCAATAATATGCTCGCAAGTTGAGTTTTACGCTGAGTACGATTTCTTGTAAACTTTGTACGCATCAATAACAACAACAACGGATACAAGGACAGACATGTCTAGATTGACTTATTTTTTGATGCTAATCAAGAATATATATACTTTGTAGTAACTCTGAGGCCTTCTACTGGGCATTGCAAATGATATGAAAAACTTGATATACTCTAGTGTAGTACGTGGTGGGTATCAAAAAACATAGTTTAAAACCGAGAGTAAGAGTATCTGTGTTAAGTATTTAATATTATTGATTTTATGCTGCACACACATTGTGTTTTTTTTTTTTTTTTTTTTTTGTGCAGTGCAGCATGTATACTCGTTTATTTTGTTTTGTTATTTTTGTTATTTTATCATCAAGTTTCTGGGTCATATTTTCTTATTCAGTCTTTCTATTGTCCTATAGTTTATTTGTGTGTGCCTGCATATGCATATTTTTGGGAAATTTTTCACAATGCGGTACAAATATATGAGTTTTTTTTTTTGCTCCTCTTCTCTTCTTCTTATTATTATAAAATGCTGGAAGGCTACATGTGTTTGTTTGCACAGTACTATACATACATATATGTATGTGTATGTATGTTTGTGTTGTTATATATGAATCCTTATTCTTTACTCTTTTTAAATGAAATACACACATACACTTAGGTACTTGCTTGCAGTACAATAATAAATTTCTTTTAAATGATTTTAAATATTTACAATCTATCACACTAAACGAGTCTTTAATGGTTGGCAGACGTAGAGTAAAGAGCTTTTAAAATATTTTGTCATAAATTGTTCATTAATTGTATATGAATGTCTTTATATGGTTTCATTTTTTTCATTTATTCTTTTTGTTGCTTTTTGTATTGTTCATTCATTCTTTGCTTATGCTGTGTTTCTTATCCAACGCCATCATCGTTCTCTCTTAAAAATACTCTTAATAGCTATAATGTATAATTTATGATATTTGTTTTTTAATTGATGATTTAATTGTTTTGTTATTTAGTTTAATAGTTATTTGTGTCACTTTATAGCATATGAACACGTGTTGATTGGTTCAAAATACATAAATGTTACAATGAAATGTCTGTACGTTCGCTATATAGATCACATATAAATTATTCGTTTCTTCACTGTATATAGTTAAGTTAGGTTATCTGTTAGGTCCTGACTTCATACGTTCTCTGGATAGCGAAAATGTCCGTACGTCCAATATATAAAAAAACAGTCGTTTATGATTAACTTCTTATCTTATTCGCTATAACAATTTAAGCGTTGACAGTGTTATTATTGTTAATTTATATGAAGCACTTTATATATATAATTTTTTCTATAATCTTGTTGTGTTATTATTTTTATTACACACACTTGCTTATTAATAAAAATTAAAGGGTTAAATGTAATTGGGCTTGGACATTAATAATGGAATACTTTCACATACAAACATAAACACACATATACTATAAGGCTTATTAAGAGATTATAAATAAGAAGTAAAAAAAAAGAAAAATTTGACTTAAGCCAAATCTACAAAACCCTTTATATTTACATAAAAAATGTGGGCTTGGCAATAATTTGATTACGCTCTAAAGGATATTAATTTATAATTTGAACCTTATAATGTACACAAACATTTGTAAATTGTGGGAAGTTCTACGTGCCCCGCCCATTTTTCAATCCATCAATAAATGGAATAATAATAAATATGTCCGAAAAATATCAACTTTGCTGCTTTATTTTTATCCCTATATAGGGGCGTGACACTTGACCTTGATTTGATTTTGATAAAGAATATAAAAATTTCAGTTGAATATAATAATTTCTACATCCACTAGAATCAGAAACAAAAGATAGGCACCCGGACATACAGACAGGCATATTTAGATCGGTTTAAATTTTGATGCTAATCATGAATATAAATATTTCGATGTTGCAAAGAGATTATTAAATTTAATATATTTATACTTTTATGTGTAGGGGATCTTGTTCATTTGTATATAATTACTAGCACATGAAACAAATTTCGAAACTCTGTTAAAAAAAAATGTGCTACTACTTAAAAGTGCCATCCATCCACTCATCCACTCATTCATTACATATCGTATATCTATCCATTTATTTATACAAACATCTATAGAATTGAATGTGAACGCAACATGCATTTGTGTTTATGTGTGTGCATGTGTAATAAGCACTAAGAGTTCTGAGCAAGACACTTAATTGCGTTTCACATGCAAAATTCAGATAATACTGATAACTGCTTTTCAAAGTCACAAACACAATAATTTTATTTCTGCTCTTGCTCAATTACTACTCCCGCCCCTCCCACGGACAATATAACAGTGTAACTAACTGTACACAATATGTACAAATTTATGTAAGTGTATTATTATGTTTATGAACTTTTGAGTGTTGAAATATAGTTAAAATAACAGCCAACAATAATAAAAACAACACTGAGTCATTATAAATGTTAATATAACCAGAGTTTTTCAAATTGTAACCCTATACTTAAGTTAAGCTTAATTTTTTTTTTATCTTTCTTGAAGTTTTTTTCGTTTCTCTGTTTAATGTCAAGTTTAGTAGGAATTAATATTTTTTTGTTTCCTCTTGTTAATCTTCTTGTTAGGAGGAAACAATTCAAGAACTTCTGTTTAAAGAATTATAATGGAAACAGTAAATTTGATATCTGTTCAAACCCACAGCCACTCAGTCAGCCAGTTAATTATAGCTTTAAAAAGCTTGACTTAATAATACTTTGTAGGCGTTACGTATAGAGGAGGCATTAAAAAGATTACTAACATATTTTTCTTGTATAATTACTTTATTATTGTTTGAATTATACTTTTGTTTAATTGTTGTATTGTTTACTCTAATGTGTGTACAAAATTGTTGAAGGTATGTGGAAGTTTTATAAATTTAAAGATTTTCTGGTAACACTAATTAAGTTTTGCAACAACAACAAAACAAAGGTGAGAAAAATTTATAAATATATAATGGAAGGAGAGATTTAAGTAAATTGGAGACAATATTGTGAAGGCAAGTAAATTTTTAAGACGAAGAAGGGACAAACGGACCGATTTTGTTCAAATTTGTTTTAAACATCACAGATATTACAGATACCTGCGATGCCCTCTTTTTGCATGAAAATGTGTAGAGTATTTAAGACTGGGTTTCAACCTAAATTTCTTAATTTGCTTACAATTTATGCTACATGCGCATAATCTTCTAAGGATAAGGAAGTTTATGCACATATAAATTTTATTTTACACACAAATCATTACCCTTTAAACTTTAACTAAACATATGTAAAAGTTTCAATTTTCAACATCAAAGTAAAAGATTGACACAACAACGCGAATGGATTTATTTAAATTTATGTAGAAATGTATGTTTATGAGATTATTCATATTTATTTTATTTGTGTTTATGTTCATTTTATAGCAGCCTCCATTCGTCGTCGTCATCATCAACAGCATCATATGGTAGGCAGTCACAGTTTTAAGCAGCAGCAACAGCAGCAGCAGCAGCCGCCGAACCAATTAAATATCATCTGTTGGCGCCTTAAATTAACTCATACGTTATACCGTTTATATATATTTGGGTGAGTAGATGAAAAATGAAAAATAATCACATTAAATATTTTCACTAATACGAGTATATTATCAAATCTATTTGTAAGAAGATCAAGTTAATTGAAAACAGCTTTTCATCAAATTTTTCTATAAATAATTGCCATTATTATGAATAAAGTTTTTAACTACATACACAGACATAGTGTCTAATAGATGAAGCATAAGGGAAATGCAATTAATGTCTAGTGATTAAAAGGAAAGGAATAAAACAACATTTACATCAAAGCAACGGAACTTTTCTTATAAATTTTATGAGCTAGCAGAGATCTGAAATTTATTTGCATTGTAGGGCTACTCCTTTAACATCTTAAGCCATTTGCTTTTGCTAATGTCACTCATCGACGACTTTAATGTCTGATACATGACACTCTTTGATGCATGACAACATTAAACTTGTCCCCCTGGATTGGTGTTCTATGTATGTATAGAGATGCTTGCGCAAAAGTGTAATAAAAAAATAAATGTCATATTTGTTAGTCGGCCATCACATATATACAGAGGGAGAGAGAGAGAAATAGAGAGAGAGAGAGAGAGAGAATATAAAAATCATGGCAAAAGACTTATTTTCATGAATGAATGACTGAATTACTTTATGTGGAGGAACTATGTAATAAAACAGTTTTTTATGCCCTTCACATAACATGAGGATTTACTAAATTTGTTTTTTCGTTTGCAACACTCAAAAGGCATGTAAAGTATATATATTCTTCTTCAACAACAAAAACTGAGTCGATCTAGACATGTATGTCCGTGTGTCCAGTTGTCTATCTGTTGTTGGCATTTAGTTTTTAGTTTTTGCATGCAAATCGCTATTTGAAATAGATAAAATTGTCTAAGAGCCACGCCCACAATCTATATATCTGCTACAAAAATTGAGCTGTAAAGTTGAAATTTTGTGTACATAATTATTATGTTATCCTATCCATTTATGTTAATATATACATACATATACGCCTACAATTAAAGAAACCATACCCAGCGTACAACTCGATTTGCAAGCTTATGCACGCACACCGTTTGTATGTAAACGCGGAGGGTATTTAAAATGTGGTTTAAGCCAAATTTAGTTTTCTTACTTGTTTCTTTATTTTATTTTATTTTATTTTTTACTTTTTATCACTTACTTACCCACACAGTCAATGCTAAATATTTCAGTTGATCGAGGAAATTACTTTAATAAATCATTTTAAGGCATAAGTTTATAATTGTTCATCTAAACAAGAACAAAAAGACATTGTTGGATGCTTTAGTATGGTGAAGGAAATTATATGATGTGATATAATGAAAGTGTGGGAAAGGGAGGGAGAAGATCTTTGATATAATTCAATTAGTAGGTTTATATGTCCATGACCTTGCTTTCTAATTTGATTTGATTTGATTTTGATAATTCTGCTTTTTAAATCTCTACCATTACAGCTTTTTGTTTTTAGAAAAACTAATCAATATTTGACCCTGATATTTGCTTTGTTTTTGTTACCATTATTCCATATTTGTTTTTGTTACCATATTATTCCATATACTAACACTAACATAAAATTTTATTGTTTTTATTCTATAAATAACTTTTTGTCTCATGTGGACGTACGGACAAAAAATCGACCCTAGTTTAGATGCTGTATCAAGTATATATATATACTTTGTAGCATATCTGACGCCTCCTCTTTAGTCTTGTGAATGCATTGACAAACTTGTTACACTTCTTCCCATCTTTCGTGGAGGTTATAAAAAGTTCAAACCAATTAATATGACAAAATGTGAAATCATCCTTTCATGCAATATGTTCTGTACAGCCAGATAAATTTTTCACAACAACTACTTAACATCAAGCTGTTTTATGTATTCTTTTACAAATTGCTAAATATGTTTTGTCTTTACTTTTAACATATCATTCATTTCTCAATGTGTTTTCTATATACGTAGTGAGTGGATTTTTCTGATAGTTGAACATATTCGCATACAAAGCCTATATCAGCAAGCAGCTGTTATCCATTGCATTATACTAAGTGCCAACCTCAGCCATTTTTTTTTGTTAAAAATATTTATGTTATAGATCGCAGACACTTGTATCATTTTATGATCCCCTATAAATTGTATTCCTTATTAAACGTGTATGCATAGGATACTAAAAATAGCTATATGAAAAGCCTTGATGTGAAAAGTAGCTTAAATTTATATAATAACACAAATTAATACATTGCAAGCAACAACTTTCCGTTTTGAAGAAGGTTTCTGATGGCTTTAGTTTACTTTCGCAAAAATTAACATATTAATCCAAAAATGTAAACATAAATAATAGAAATTTTAGTAGAACTGAGTAGTTTCCTATGTAAAATAGGTAAAATTGGTTAGTAGTCCCGCCCATAATCCGGAAAAAATATGTGAAAGTGAAGCTATAAACTTCATCTTTGGTTTACATATATAAAATGTATGGTAATGGATTGCAGACACCCCCAGAATTCGACTTGAAAGTAGTTATGGATTATGAGGAACCTAAGTCACTTTCACTTAAAAAGTTCGTATATTATATAAATATATACATATGTCGATATGTATAAAGATTAATATATTTACAAAATAATGTGAAAATTGCAACATGCTACTACTTTTTATAGCTTCTGTAAGGCGTACATTTATATTATATCAATATGATGTGTTAAGGCTACAGTAATCATCTTCTTCTTGTGCGTACGTGTGTGTGTCAATTTTCTTTGTGTTTGTATATGTCTTTTCTTAAAGCTGTAAAATTTTATTGTTGTCAAAAAGTTGTTTAATGTTTTGCTATATAAACAACATAAATATTGTTGTGTCTGTCAATTCACATGACTCGGTCTCTGCACACACCGGTATAAAACCTGTATGTGTGTCACACTTAATATATATGTATTTTTTTTATCACCTTAACGTGTTAATGTAAAGTTTTTCCGGTAAATGTATCATTTAACATTACATCACTAACGAAGCGGTAGGTAGAGTACAAACATTTTTCTGGTCATATAGAGAAATTACGAATAAAAGTAAAGCTGACAAATATTTAACATTTTCATATAATTTCATTTCATTTCGTTTCATTTCCTATAGTTTACTACTGGAATTTATTGTATGTTGCGTAATTTATTGTGTCCACTTCTGCCCCATTTAATTAAGTCACAAAACATGTTATTAAGTCGTTACAAAATTAACATTTTGTTGGACATATTGCAACAATTGTGGTTTCATTCAAATACTCTGTTCTTTTATTTTAAACATTTTATGCAAAATATTTAGCACTTTTCACTTTATAACAAAGTAAATGTAATCAGCAAATATTTCATTAAAGTGAAAAACAAAAGAAAATTCTCATTTTTCTCTTCATTCACTAAATCCTGTAAAATAGTTTCATTCAATATCATGTCAATTTCAGATACAATATATGATTAAAAACCATACAAAATTATTTATAAAACAAGTGAAAATTTTAGAGTTGATCTAATCGGACCATTTAGCACCCTATACCACTTATTTACATAAATTAGCATCAGTTAACGCGTGGTTTTGTCATCTAAGTCACTTCGTGAAATATCATTATATGGTAAGGGGATCTAAAAATAGTCCGATCCTATCCAAATTTTGCCTAGGCAATTACTGAGCTAATTAACTATTCTTCATCAATTTTTGTCAAATCAGGGATTCTAAAAATAGCCCACTTCGGTCCATTTTCTACAGCGTTACCTATTGGGCCAATACCTGTGGTTTTGACAAATTTAATAGAAATAACTCAAGAATATACGATTTTTAGCTTGTATATAAAATTTCACTTATAGACAGACGCATAGACGGATATGACTAAATCGATTCTGAAAATGATTTCTATAGATTGAGGATTTAGCATTTGCTGATTACTATTTACAAACATTCTCTCTTTGCCACAAGTGGTGTAGGTTATAATTACCAAATAGTTTAAATAAAATACAAATAATTTGTATTGAAAAGGCAGGAATACTAAAAAAAAAAGTTAAAACTCGTTTGAAACCCAAAATGTGTTGATAATGGCAATAAATTTTATAAGCGTCAAACAATAATACCAATCATCATACACAGCTTCACTATACAGCCAAACGAAAGAGGGGGATTGAAAAACACCTCACATCACATTAAATAGAAATCAATTTATGCAAAATTTTAATGAAAAGTTTTAGAATATATTATTTGTAAAATATTTAATAACAGTTAGGCAACAAGTCATGTGATGTGTAATTATTTTCGCTGATATTAAATATCATGAAAAGTATCTACAGAAATTGGTTTTACTTCAACCCTAATGTGTTCGTCATTTTAAAAATTACACCAAACATCGAAATGTTTGAAAAACACCCGGCATTTAGAATTGCTCAGTAAGATTTCGACTAAGCCCAATACAACTTTTATGCTTAATTTTAATTACTTTTTTAGAGCATAAAACATTTTATTTATTTATTATTTATTTTCCTGTCATTTATTCAATTAACTGCTCACCACAAATTGTTTTTTGCTGTCTTGTACCATGTATTGCTTACCAAACATGTGGTTAATCTTAAAATAACGCCTCTAGTAGTAATTCAACAGCCACCGATATATTGTAGAAATCATAAATATGTTAACTGTTGAAGAAATTTGAAAGAAAAAAACAAAAAGTTAAATGACTTGGAGACAGTAAGAAATGTAATAAATACAAATATTTATTGTTACATGTTGTTTGGGTTGAAATGTAACAGTTTTGTGTGGGTCGCGGTATAGGTAAGAAGAGAACTTTTTAGTGGGTCTTGGTACGGAAAAAGATAGCTAAACATCTCGATAAGCCAGTAGCCAAGTAATCTAAAACATAACTAAATTATTTGGTAGCATGGACGGAAGGACATTATACAACTTTTACTTTGTCTGTTCTTAACACAACAAAATAAACTTTTATTAGTCCTTTAAATAATTTTTTTCATTATTTTTTTCCCTTCTAAAGAAACTCATTTTACTACTTTGAAAAGTTAATTAATTCATTCAATCATCAGAGATTCCTCAGTTGTTTGCTTGGCTGTGTATAATTGTAAAATTGAAACAAACCAAAAAAATCTGGAAAATTCAATTATAATTTCAACAGAATTTTATTACAAAATTTTTCCATATTTTGCCACAAATCAAGGCAATCAAACGTACAGGAATAAGAATTTCATTGAACTAGTCGAAGTAGATACGAGGTTATGAAAAAAAAAAAAAAATTTAAATCAGTAGTCACTCACTCACTTACTACACTCTACTGTGACCAATAATTGTGTTGCTAGAACTGGCAATTATTTTAGTTAATAATTCAAAGACTTAACAGAACATTACGACACATAAACAAATTTCCTGCTGATAAAATATGTATTCATTACACTGTAGCTGCTGCTGTTGCTGCTGCTGTGCTATGTTTTATGTTTTACAATGTTATTGCTGGTGATGAGGAGGTTCGTTGGTTGGTTGGTTAGTTCTTGCTTCGTGGTCGTTCTACTTGTTATTATAGTTGTTATTGTTGATGGGGCCATATCACCATCAAACAACATAAAACGGTTTACATTCCATCGCCAAACAGTTGCAAATTCTCTTAACAAAATTATTACATTGCTTGGACTCCATATATTTAAGTGTGTGTGTGCCTGTGTGTGTTCATCATTTGTATGTGACAAGAGTTTTTACTTGTTATCGTTGCTTGGTTAAATTTGCAAACATTCGCTAACATATACATAAACATATTAAACAATAACAACAGCAACAACAACTACTACTACTTTTTTGTACTCTTTTAAATTTTACTTGTGCTTCTTCTAGTTTAGCTGCTTCTATTAATTGGTGGAATGTTGTTGTAATTTTGTTTGCTGTTGTTATTATTGTGGCTATTATTGTTATTGTTCATTATATTTATGCAATATCACAGCACAGCTATGCTATGACATTCAATATTCATGTACATGTAGCGTCGGTGTAAGCGTGTTTGTTAAACATTTCCAAACTAATCATAAACAACAAGCCAACACTAGTATATATCAATGTATTGTATATACATATGTATGTATGTATTTAGAAAAAGCGAATCATAAGTCTGTACATATTGCCGGCCCCCCCCTTCTTAGAGTGGGTATGTGCGACACAAATACAAGTGTTTGGGTCTCATAAAATATCAAGTTGATTTTCTTAGAAACTCAACACGCGACAAATAATGTTCTTCTTCTTCATTTTCTTCTTTCAGCTTTTTTTGATTTCATTTCATTTCATTGCATTTCATTTCATTTCTGTTGGCCATTTAATGGCATCATTTCAGTAAAATTGACTGCTTCTGTGTAGGAACTCTGCTATGGTGTGCTAGCAGCTGTTATTGTTGTTGTTTTTGCTGCATAACTATCATAATAAACGAGTGCATGGTATCTATGCGCCGATGATTGTACTTATTTGCTAGTCTAAGCATTTCGTAACTCATTAAAATATGCTGCCGGGTACCGCGTTGGTAGTGTAGGCGGGCGGATTGGAAGAAAGAGAAGAAAATGTGTTAAAAAGGGTACTATCACATCATTTACTATCATTTTCTTCTTCTTCTTCTTTTTTGCATATATATAACTGTTATCGAAAAGTTTCATGAATGTGCTGACATGTTGTTGTCCATGATAACGTCTATTTTATGAGAGACCGAAAAATAAATTTATTTCACAATTCAATTTAATTGAATGTATTTTTGCCAATAAAAAAATTTCACTCAATGTCTGAATAAAACGTTGATGGAATCGATTTATAGATTTTCAATTAGAAAAAAAATGACAAATTAAGTTTGTCATTCCATTTGCAACACCCATCTATGTATATTCTTTATCAGTATCGATCTAG
This sequence comes from Ornithomya fringillina, assembly GCA_963978525.1. Lineage (NCBI taxonomy): Eukaryota > Metazoa > Arthropoda > Insecta > Diptera > Hippoboscidae > Ornithomya > Ornithomya fringillina. The sequence continues at coordinate 19,121,752 of OZ021694.1, read as the reverse complement.
TCATGTCTGTCTTTGTTTCTATATATACATAAACTATTAGAGGTCGCATTCAAGTACCTGTCACGCCCTTTATTTGTATGTAGATGTGAATTATACTATTTTTCCCTCTCGCTGTTGCACTGTTTATTCATTTGTTTTTTCATATATTTGATTGTTGCATTTAAAATGTTGTAAACTTTTTTCTACTTGATAATATTTTTTCTTTTTTTTTTTTTTTGAACAACAATAAAAATCATGACCTTAAGGTTTGTTTTTCAATCTTTTTTTTTTAGTTCTGCATAAACAAGTATTGTTAGGTTTACAGTTTACTTTATATATTTTGTTTTCTTTGGCTAAAGCAAACACTCCGAAAATACTAAAAAGAGGAATGCTTAAAAAAACTTTCAAAAATCTACATAACATAACGGCAAATAAAGCTAAAGCAAACAAGAATACATTGTTGAATAGAAAGAAGCTTGGTAGCTAGAAACTGTAACAAGCCCATTTTTACGCTTTTCATAATATTTGCAATAAAAAATTGTTGAAAAAAGTTTGTATTAAGAAAATGTACCGCAATAATATTGTTCAGTAAAGATATTGTCAATTGTTTATTAAACAATAACTAAACATAGAAGAGGAGGACAGCTGGAGAGACAGACAGACAGACAGACACAAAAACAGATAACAATTATGAATATTGTTCGCTTCTAAACGGCGGCCACACACCTCCAATCACGTTTCGGGCAATTGCAGTGTATAATAAAATACAATAAATAACAACAACAACATCACGTGCTTATTGTTAAAGGATCACAAAGAAAAAAGAAAAACATTTGACAACATCTCTACACTATGACACAACTATGAACCAGTATTATTATGATTATTATGAATTGTGCTGAAAAAAACAACAACAACAATACCTACAACCTTAAACAACCAACATCATGTAACCGCTAAGAAAGTATAAATGTTTCGTTGTTCTGCTGGTATTTGTCTCTTGAAATATATTGCAGCACTAAAAAAAAAAGAACAAAAGTCGACAAAGCTGTAAAGGCTTAATGACATAGATCAAATATCACATAGCACTGTCTCTTTTTCTCCATTCTATTCTTTTAAACTGCATTAATATAAAAAAAAAGTATAAAATTGAATGCAATTTTTTTTTCTGTTCTTGTGATTGTTGACTGTATATATAGCTGGTTAGCTTAGACTGACGGACTGACTGACTGGTTGGGCTGGTATGACAAACACGTACTTCGACAACATGTACTGACATTTAGTGGTGCTGTTTAACAGACTCGGCCATCAAATAAACTATAAAAACGTAAAGAATGGCAGCAAAACACTACTGGCACTTGTCTTCTCTAAACATTGTCTCTTCTGGCTTTCCTACCATTTCTCTATTTTTGTTTTGATATATATATCAAGTACAGTACTTGTATGTACAATAAGTTGTAAATTGTACACGATATCTAAGGAACCATTCCCTTCAATGTTGTATTAAACATCATAACTTTTATTTTGTTTGTTTATTTGTGTTTTTGTTTCTTTTCTTGTTCTTTTCAATTTTCATTTTTTATGATGTCATAAAAAACACACAGCATCACCAATATACTTCATGATGTTGTTGTTGTTGTTGTAGTTGTATTTGTAATTGCACATTATTTTCATTGTTTTTCGTGTTTATGTGTAAAATGATTTGATTCTATTTTGCAACAGCATCAACACATTATGAACATGTTGCATTAATATGCATGCACTATGTTAGCACGTTTATATTCACTTGTTTATTTGAAGTTACACTTAATGATAGTTTTTATTTGATTTTTACATATGACACTAAGTTTACTATTCCGTTTGTTACATTTAGAATAAAAAATTGAAATTGAATTCATTGCTAGAATAATTTAAAAAGTTTTTAAAAAGTAAATATTTAATTTTTTTTTTATATTAGGAATTTTTAGAAATGTCACCTCTTAAGAGATATCAAATTGTTCTTAAAGTTAAATAATTTGTAATCTTTTGTAATACCTACAAAGTGTAATAACCTATAAATGATACAAGACTGTTGGCATGATCGTTATAAGAGTAACCCATAGCAATTAAAATTTTATATAAAATTTGTATTCTGTACAAACGATTCCCAAGTCATTTACAACACATGACCCTTTACTTACTTACTTTTGTCCTGACTGACAGAATAAATAACTTTTGCTCTGCAGTTGTTTAGTTAAAGTAAAAAGGATTGAAAACATACTTTTGTTTTTAAGGTTTTTCTTTATTTATAGAGTTCTGAAAACATTAAAAATAATAAATAAAAGTATCAAATCTTCGTTAAGGTAGGCAGTAAAAAATTTGTTAAAGCCTACTTTAAAGCTGATAAAAATATTCTTTATGAAGGCATACATTTAGGAGATTTTATATTATATATTAGATTAGGGACATATGTATATAGTAACATCGGTAATTAACTCTAGCCACTTTGAAATATAATAAAAAAAAGACAATACTTTTGCTGCTTCTTGTAGAATGTAAAAAAAACATTTGATTTAAATATTAAATCTAAGAAAAAAAGAGACAACTCTCTTTTCTGGTCTCTGGCCAAATTGACAAAATACTTGATGAACATTTCTCTTCATTATAAATAAATAAACTGTTCAAAAAAAAGCTATTCACTAGAAAAGTTTTCTCATAAACAAAAACTACAAGATTGAACTAAAAATGCAAGAGGTTTTCCTCACCCTAAAAACATCAAAGTTAGTCATAAAGATGATGACGACGAAACAGGTCTTTACTAAATGGAAAACTATTAAGATATTTTGTTATGCTTCCAAAGATTTTATTCCTAAATTACCAATAAAACTAAAGTTCTAAGTGGTTGTAAAAGTTCACCAAAAAACCTATTATTGAAAACATTATATTTATTATAAAATAATAATCAAATGCATTAGTCTTTCAACGTCTGAGAAGTTTAAAGTTAAAATCAGCAAAAAAAATGTCTAAATATAATGAAAAACATAATGCCACCCACTTAATTTGAACATTATTGTAAAATGATAGTTAGCAAGTAGTTGGGAAACGGTATCAGGAGAAAAAAGTATAAAATAAAACGGAAATCGGAAAATATATGAAAAAAAAATGTCACACACATACAATGGAAGTTGAAGCTACCTACCTACCTACCCAATAATGTTTAATAATAAAGTTTTCAAAAACATTATGATAAAAATGAAACCTGGCTGGCTAGCTGGTTGGTCGATTGGTTGGTTGGTTAAGCCTGGCCCCCTTTAATTCATTGTGACTACTGTCGCCACAGACATTCATTCATTCATTCATTTTATTTTTGCGGGTATCTATACGAAAAATACTTTATGGGTACATCAGCAAACACATAAATGGCGCCACTGGACAATTTTACAGTTTGGCGCGATAAGCGTTCTGCAATTACTTTGGTAAATATACCTTCACACACACCCATACTACACTTAGGTCTTTATTTTCACGCAGCACAGATGGTAAATACATACAACAACTAGAATAAAATCATAACAGCAACAGAGACAGCAGCAATCAGCTGCAGCAACAGCAGCAGCAGCGGAAGTCTTCCACGTTTTACCAATGACCAAATAAATTTTTGTTGTGCCAACTCATCAGTAATTTTGTGGTTGGCTTGTTTGTGCTAGTTGCTCTTTATGTCCGCCTGTCCGTCCCTTTAATATGTATTTCATGTGTACCTACTACTACAGTGTGTTTTAAGGCCATTAAAAGTGGCTAACTTCAGCAGCACAAAAATAAAACAAAATTTAAAGTATTTTTCTGTCATTTTTATACAGTTTCGTGTAGTTTCACATTTTTTTCCTTCTGTTATCATCCATATTTTTGCTAGCATTAAAAGGTGGGGAGGGAGTAGTAAGTACCAGTACAGTTCGATTGCTTTTGCTTATGTTTGCTGCCAAATTGTTCTAATGGTGGTTCTTACAAATGTTCATACTTGTATAAAAAAATCTTTGGCTCGTTTACAACGAAATTATTCTTTTTTTTTTTTTTTTTTTGTTGCTCTTATAGATAACAGCTAGATATTGATTGTAGAGGAGAATATGGAGGATTGGCTCAATATGGTAACAATTTTATCTCGTCCTCTCGTATTTGACTAATTAATGGTTTGGCCATTTATTTCAGATAATTAATTTTTGATAGAAAAGTCAAAAAATAAGAAAAACATTTAACAAAAAATGAACAATTTTGTAGAAGGTTAAGAATTTTTCGTAGCAGTTTCGTGTTTTTTATAAAAAATTACAAAAATTTTGATATTATTTGATAGACAATGACCATATGAGTATAATGGCAAGATCTAAAGCAAAGCTGAAAATATTTTTATATATAAATTTTCGTTCGCATTTCCCGTTTTATTAAATTATGTACGTACGTCCGGTTATATGTCCGTATATCAACGTTTTACCAATTTGTGTCAGCACGTTCGCGTTTTCTTTGTTTGCTAAATTAATTATATAAAAAAAAAACAACATTACATAAACAAAAAAGGATATTTAAATAAAAATAATATTATGTAAAAAAACTTGCTAAATTTAGGAAAAACAAACGTTTTATTTAATCTAAACTAAAACCAAACTTTCTTTATAATTTTCATTTAAAACTATGCTTTGGAAACATATTTCTTAACAACACTCAAAAGTATGCAATACAAAATTTTTCAATATTGCTTAATATAGAGAAAATCCTCTTGACATAAAGCGTTTCTTTACAATCGATTTATACACTTTTTTTACCACATTTTTCATTAGAAATAAAAAAAAAATTGTAAAAATAAAAAGAAAGATAAAGTAAAAGAAATACCAATTACATTATTAACCTTAGAACGAGTTTTGAAAGTTTACTAACTTACCTATAGAATATAATCATGAACAATAAAAGCAACAACAACAACAACAACAACATAACTCCGCCTAGTAAACATGAGAACAAGAAAGAAAATCGATAGCAATTAATATCAACAAGCCTTCAGTTGGGCTATTATTGCAAAAGTTTTTCGGGTTTTATACCTTGAAGCATAGTTTTTGTTGCTGCTATTGTTGTTGCTGTTGTTGCTGTTGTTGCTGTTAGAATTCAACCACATTGAAATCTCAAAACCACTAAACAAATACTTTTGAAAAAGTTGTTCAGAGTAGAGAAAAAGTTTTTTTTTTTTTATATATATTTTTGTAAGGGTAATAGCACAATATATGCAAAGAGTGAGAGAGAGGGGAGAGGGGGTTGTCAGTGACTTAGCTGTAGAGCCTACACACTCTTTACATTTTAGTTGTTGTATGAATATGATGCATAAACTGGCAACAATTCTGTAAATTGAGTTAAGTGAAGAAGAAGAAGAATAAATCCATTTTAATTGCCGTTTGCAGTGCTAACATATACATATATACATTCTACATACATTTTAGTATTCAAAAACCCCTCATTTGAGTGTGGTATGAAAAAGGATTTTCACAGGATAAGTATATTTAAAAGTTATATATGTTGTGTGTTTGTGCGTATGTGTGTGTTTGAGTGTTTGAGTGGAAGTTGAAGTAATTGAGAAATTTGTGTGCTGCCCTGGCTAACTGAAAATCCCTGGTGGCTTAACAAATTGTACAAAACGGTTATGTTGGTCTTCAATACAACTCTTACTTTATTTTTAATTCCCACCCCACTCAGAGTGTTTGCCTTTACAGGAATATACGATAATATTGCTACTTTGGAGGATTTAGTACTCTCATCTCCTTTTTATAACCTGCACCACACTTGCGGCAGAGCGTATAATAAGTTTGTGCGTATGTTTGTAACTTGCAAACGGCAAATGCCAAACCCACAATCAATTAAAATCACTTTCTGAATAGCTCTAACCTTATTTGTCTTTACGTCTGTCCTCGAATGTAAATTGGTATACAAGGTATGGGTAGCATTTTTTTGAGATATTTCGATTAGTGGTGTAGGGTTATAAAAGATCGGGCCTACCATGTATTGGTACAGTTGTTGTTGTTGTTGTTTTTAACATTAGAAACATATTGATGATTAAATGCTATTTACTGTATGTGAATGCTTGTCCGACCAATCATCATTTGATTGTTGTACATCATATTCTCAGCATCCGCATCACCATCACCAGCACTCATCATTATTGTACGTTTTCTATCAAATTTTACAAAATCTTCAATACTTATCGAAACAATGCATCAATGTCAAAATTTTTAAATATTCAAACTTTTCCATTTTCATGCAAAGCATAGCATATAAACAATATAGAGTTACTCACAACATAAGCAAACTCATCCCATCCATACTTTTAATATCTTTGCACATTCACATATAAGTTATGGATTTATGCAACGATCTTCTCTTCAGCTTGCCTTGCTATAGCTCACCAGTGTTTCTATTGAAAATTTAATACATTTTGAGCTCTAAAGGTTATTTGTGTTGGTTTTAGGGATAATTTTGTATATGTGCTAAGTATGGTAAATGGCATTAATTACACTAAACATACATACTATACATAGAGAGAAAGGGAGAGAGCGAGTATATTACAATTATAAAATCTTTAGAATGTCCATATACATATATGTATATAGTACTTACTTAGTTGTCTAGTATATGAACTTTATTAAGTTTCAGTCGTTATTAGTTCATAGCTGTTATTACTGAAAATTAATTGCATTGAGTAGTATTTCTTGAAATATACCATAAATACAATTTCGTCTATTAACTATTCTCTCTTACTAAAACGGAAATAGTTCAAATAAGATAATATTTGTGCATAAACCGACCGATAGGCATATCATCTAGAAAAGGTAATAAAATTAAAGCAAGAATTGCAAAGATTTTCCAAACATTTATAGAATATTTCAAGTAATTATTGAACTCAATAAAATGCTAAAAAATTTAATATTATTTCAGTATGAGAAGAAATTAGAGTTTATACATTGAGAATTTATGGTATATTGTGTGTAATTTGTTACATCACAGACCCAGCAGCATTCTTTAAATGTATACCTATTGTTGGACGACCTTCCCTTTTTCCTTTTCACATAACATGGGATGGGGTATACTAAGTTTGCTTTTTCACATTGACAACATCCAAAAGTAAACAAAGGTGACTCTACAAAGTATATAAATTCTTAATCAGCATGAAAAACTGAGTCCATCTAGACATATTCGTATATGTTCTAATGTCCGTCAGTCTGTCTGTTGACTAAACTCTCGCACTAATTTTAATTAATAATATTTGATAAATTTTTCGTTATTTTTAATATTTTATTATTGTTTGTTAATTTACTATTTTTTTTCACTAAAGTTATGTTTTTTATTTTATTTTCTTACAGATTGAAGCATTTTTGGGTATTCAGCATGATTTGAAATGATTTGATTTGTGACTAGACGGATAAGTTTTATACATCATGGATGTGCAAAGAATGGCTGAAGACTCTTTTTAATGAATTTCTCTATGAAGTGTTTCAAAAAATTATTCTTTTATTTTATTTGATTTTTTTTTTAATTTTAAAATATATTTATTAAAAATAATATAAATGTATATTTAGGTTTAAGCAAAATACTTTTTATATTTATTAAATTTATTATTAATTTTGATAATATCAATTTTATTAAGTTATATAATAAAAAAATTAAATAATAATTTGTGTTAACTTAAAATTGTGACATTGTATAATATTTATTACTATGGAATTACTTAAATTGATCTATATATAAGATATTTTTTATGCACTTGTATTAAAAATACATTAAAAAAATCTAAAAAGTTATAAATAAAAAATGTACCTAAAATTTAACTTAAAAATTTGTGTATATTTCATGTTTGATTGAAATCACGGCAAGTATTCAAAACTTATTTATAATACCAGTTAAATCTCCCAAGAGGCCTCATTTTATAGTTCGTCAGTTTAACACAAAACTTTTTAGTGAAATTTTACATATTAAAAAATTTTGTATAGTAGGAGTGGCTTAAGTGAGGGTAAAATACTTAAAAGTAGACTTTACACCCTTAAAAATGAGACCAATTTCAGTAAAATCTATTAAGCTGTTCTCAAGTTACAGCAATTATGTTATATTTATCTAATAATGGTAGTAGGCATGGTTGTAGGTAAAAAAATTAAAACTATGCTAAATTCTATGCTAAATATGACACCAATTTTACTAAAATCTGTTCAGCCGTTCTCGAATAATGCCAATTATTTCAATATGTGTGCTAATTTGTGCTAGTAGGCATATTTTAAATTAATATATAAGTAAAAATTATAAAATTACGCGATATCCTCTTTCAAATAAGACCAATATTAAGAAAATCCGTTCAGCGGTTTACGAGTTATAACGTTTTAAAAAAATCGTTCTTACAATAGTTTACTTTCTGCTGATGCTGGGCGCCTGGTATTTCATGTGAAATTTTTAAACACATTCAGTTTGCCAAATTTTTTGTTTCGTATAATAGCAATTAGCTTTTGTATATGTTTCATATATTTAGTACCCGGACGTACAGACAAAAAAGTAATTTTATTTTTGTCAGTACATCCGTCCTTATAAAAAACCTTAGGTACAACCTGAACTAACACACCTATTGGTCCGAAAATTTGTATGTATGTACCTGGCACTAAATTACATCTTCTGATAAAATGTGGTCCAAATCGGCCCACAAATGTTAAATGTATATTCCCATTCCCACACCTTACGTACAAAGCAAGCAAGACGGATGTACGGACAAAATACTAAAATTCAAACATATACAAAAGCTGATTGCTATTATACGAAACAAAAAATTTGGCAAACTGAATGTGTTTAAAAATTTCACATGAAATACCAGGCGCCCAGCATCAGCAGAAAGTAAACTATTGTAAGAACGATTTTTTTTAAAACGTTATAACTCGTAAACCGCTGAACGGATTTTCTTAATATTGGTCTTATATGAAAGAGGATATCGAGTAGTTTTATAATTTTTATTTATATAATAATTTAAGACACGCCTACTAGCACAAATTAGCACATATATTGAAATAATTGGCATTATTCGAGAACGGCTGAACAGATTTTAATAAAATTGGTGTCATATAAAAGAGAAGATGATGTAGTTTTAATTAAGGTATAAAAATTTCATTTTAAACCACGCCTACTATAATTAATGAACAAATATGTTATAACTTGGGAAAGACTAAAGAGTTTTTACTTATAATGGGCGCATTTTAAAGGCGTAAAGTCTACTTGTAAAAACCTAACGCCCACTTTTGCCACGCCTACTTTTTTTTAAATTTTTATCAAAAAGTACTCAATTAAATCCTACTACATGATTTGAGACATTTTTTTAGGATTTTTATGACAAAGGGACTCTCCGAAGTCAAGTTATACATACCATAAAACCAAATATGCACAATAATAACGCATTAATTACAAAAATATATTTCATTTTTATTTATTTGAAAATTTGTAACTAATTAATAAAATTTAATTAATATCTAGAAATAATTTTCTAATTTTGTAGTTAACGACAGCCTAACATTGACTTCTCTACTCATTGATATATAGTCGGATTTAGCTTAATTAAAACACTTTATTGTCTTATATTTATTGATAAAATAAATTAAGTTGAAATCTTTCACAAAAACAGCTTAATTCGCCACAACAGGAAATAATATTTGGTTCATTCGCAATGACTGGAGATCTGAAAAGAAAGAAAAAAACAATAAAAAATTATTTTAAAACATTTGTCATTCTTTAAATATAAAATAAAACAAGTAAGAAAACTAAATTAAGCTTAAACCGAATATTAAATATCCTCTACCCTAAAATACTACATATGGGCGTGGTGGTTACCTAATTTCTTATTAAAATAGTTCAAGCTTTTTGTATTCATTTATAAGTCGAATGAAGTTTTTTGTAAATTGTAGCCGTATCTGTTATAGAACCACGCTCAGTTTTGACACATTAATGAACGAGTTAGTTATAAATACTTGTACCAAATTTCAACTTTATAAGCTGATTTTTGTGTAAGATATAAAAAATTTTGTCAATTGTGTGTGTGGCTCTACAAAATTTTAAATAAATATCTCAAAATTTACGATCGTGACGTTCTTCTGGCTGTTGCCAACGGAATGACTAACTTGGTACATTCTCATCACTGAGATGGATGGTATATAAAAACAGAATTGGAAACAAAACATTTTATATAGCATAAAAACTTCACATAATAGCTATTAAAACAATTATACACAATTGCTTAACTGGCTATAAATTCTAAATGTTCGTTTTTTGGGACTATAATCCACACAAGAAACATGGAATAGCAGTTAAAAACTGACACATATATATAAATTTTATATTTTTTAGAGTTTAATAGCTGACATAAAGTTGTTGTGCTGTTAGTTTGTATTATTTTTATAGGAATTATGTTGAATTGAAGTATTTCAAGAAATGTTTTTAACTTAAAAGTAGGTTACAGTTAAATTGAAATTACTTTAGCCTAAATGTAGGCAAATATTTTGTAATGTAAAAAAGCTTTAGCTAAATTGATATCAGATTAGCTACATTAAACTTAATGTAGACAAGAGCCAAACTAGATAAATGAAAAAAGGTATGGGGTACGAGGTAATTTTTTACCAACATCACCACCATAGTGTTAAATCTCATACCGATGAGGACTTGTAAAAACAAATAACTCTGAAAAGCAGTATACCCCTAAGCACATACAAATGCATTGTAAATCTTCTTAAATTTCAATTTTGTCCATGTTTTGATTTTGACTTAAAGGATGCAAAGTAACAACTTACACATTCTCACTTTGGCTCTTTCGCTATAGTTATATCTAAGCATAAAATCCTTAAGGTATTAGAAAAACATACACACACATGCATCTAAACAACACCTCGAGAATGAATGGAAAAGTTGGTAGAGAAACGTTTAATAGTAAACAGAAATTGCTTACGGACTAAACTAAACATGCTTACACACACACACACGTAAACACACATACATACTATATAAATATAACTGAAAGGGTTTTACGCACTCATTCACTTACGTTGTGTAAACAAATAGATGCAACAAATAAACAAACATACACACGTACATGTAATAATAATAATAGAACACGCACGCACACCACCTAAGAATTGTGTTTACCTTTGGTTACAATCTCTACTCATGACTGCGTGTGTGTGTGTGTGTGTGTACTTCTTCTTCTTCTTCATTTTCTACAGTATATAGGTATGCATATGCAAAAAACTTATATCTGCAAGGAACAGTTGTGCTCAGCATGGTGGCATAACATCATAAAAAGCTTTCAAAAAAAAAAAAAAAAAAAAAAAAAAAACTAGGTGGTATGTTGGTGTGTAAAAGTAAAGTAAATCAAAGTCTATATATATGGATGGGAATGAAAACAAACACACACACAAACACACACACAAACACACACATTGAAATATTCATTTAGCTTAACTATGGATATTACCTTTCAGTATCTTTCATACCTTCTTACTTACCTCTCTCATATGAATGAAAGCCGGTGCTCAGCTTAATGTGAATTTTACTTGTGTGTGTGTTTGTTTGTTTGTTTGTTGGTTTGTCTACATTGTCTAGCAATGCAGGTGACTTTTAATGTTTTAATGTGATTTATAACAGTTTTGTAAAAAGAAAAAAAAAAACCACCTCAACAACAACAACATAAGTATAAGTGTAAGTGCAAACAATTTACATGAATGTTGAGTGCATGCGTGCGTATACCCATAAATGCGTTAATGTAAGGTTTTATCTATGGCATGTAAATAATTTTTGTGTTTTTTTTTCTTTTTTCTTTATATGGGTTTTTAAGTATATCATAATATTAACAACTTAACCAGAAAACAGATAATTTTTTAAAGAAAAAATTAAAAAAAACATAACCGCACGTATTATTTTTATAAAATACGTAAAAGTTAAATTTGTTGTGTTTAAATTTAAAAAATTCTTTTAGAAATAAACGAAGGAGTTCATTTTCAACACTCAAAAGGAGGAGTCAGAAATCTCACAAAGTATATATATAAGAGGATTAAGACATTTTGTAAATATGAATCCAAACAGACACTTTTACCATCTGCATTCACATCTTTAGTTAAATTAGGTAAAATCTCTTAAAAGTCATGCCCTAATCGACAAAAATCTGTTTATCTACCAAAAAAAAATTAACTATAAAGTTGAGATTGTATTTATGTATCTATGATTGTATCATCCATTGATTAGCCAAAAATGGGCGCGGATGTATAACAGACACGCCTACATTTTACAGAAAAATGTACTCTGCGTGATTTATAATATAATAATAATATATATTCCCCATATAGGGTATAATAATGAAACTGCCACGCCCACTTTTAAAACAAATATTAGCGCACTCTTCATAAATAATTTTAAACTTTTTGTTTTCTCCTAATATCTCATTTCTCCCTCTCTCTCTCTCTCTCTCTCTCTCTCATTCTTCCAAGAGAAAACACAAAATAAGCAACCAACAACAACAAGAACAAAAAAAAGAAGAAAGTTTATTAATCACCGCAACACCACATTTCATATCCAATACTAAAAATTTATACCATCTAACGAACAACTCTTTAATATCATCCCACTCAACACAACGATAACGTTCACTAAATCACCGGCGAGTATCACCTTTTAATTTTTCCATCATAATTCATGGTTAACGTATCATTTGTTTGTGTTGTTATTGTTGTTATTGTTATGTTTGCATACACGCACCGCCGCCATTATAGTGGTCATTATTTTTATCATAACTTTAACAGCCAAAAACGAAAAAAGAAAACAGATGGACCCTGAGAACAAGTGTAAACAAATGTATACAATAACAGTAGTGAAGCAATGGTTTCGTTTTGTTTCTACGTGCATGTGTATACTGCAATTTATAAAATATAGTTTGGCGTGTGTGTGTGCGTGTGTTAACAATGTATGTAAATATATATCATAAACGCGTGTACAGAGTAATACTACGGCACTGGTTATGACCGCAAAATACCACAATTCGCGCCATTATTTTATTCTGTTTAACTTACTGGGCTATAAATTAGATATATGGCAGCTTTGATAAAAGTTGCCAAAAAAAACATATAATGTGAAAATGTGTTGTGCCCTTCTTGCGGAATTATATTCAAATTAAAAGATTATACTGGATTTAAGGGCTTACTAGTGAGAAATGGTGTACGTGTTCTACGCTAATTTTATATATAAATTTAAAACTTTAAAAGTTGGGGATTAGTTACAACATTTAACTGTTTAACCATTATTGACATAATTATGGAAATTCATACCAAATTTCAAATTCCTAGCAATCATCTTGTGCGGAGGATATAAAACTAATAAATCGTTTATATTATAATAAAAAAAAATTTGTATAAAATGAACTCTGATTCATTTACCGGAATAAGTTTATGTGTAATTAAAAAATAAATAAATTTTTTCCTAATCTCCGATATAGTTTTTCTTATTGTATTTCTATTTCCTGTTTTTATTTTTTTTTTTCATCTCTCTGGAAATCCATTATAAGGAAATTATTGCAAAGTTTTTATAATGCTTTCGCTTGTAAATACTTCCTTCCAAGTTTTGTTTTTTTTTTTTTGTTTGTGTTTGTTTTGATTGTGATCATAATAATATTTTTTTTAGTGTTTTATAATCTGTACATAATATTTCCGCTTTTAAGCATCAAGTGAAACAAACATAAACAATTTCGTTTTAATGTGTGTGTAGGATGATGACTTAATTTGCCGTTTATTTGTTTCGGTTCATTGCCAATTTTAAATGAGCAAAATATTCGCATAAGAAAAATAAGAACAAGACGAACAAGAAACATAAAACTTCCAATTTGAAATGGACCACAACGTTTACAACATTTATTTTCATACTAATGATGTATGTTCATATGTATGTAAGCATATGTACATGTTTAGCAAAACTCAAGATTCAAACACACATTGTAGGACGGAAAGTGCGGCCTACAAAAAGCGTTTCGTTAAGTAAATGAAATGGTCCATGGCTTAGTGAGCGAGAGTAGGCACACATTTGCACAATATACGAGTTTTGTTATAATGTATGCTTGTATGCTTAAGTGTGGCTTTGTAGATAGCTGTGCGTTATGTTTGATAAATTTTACACATTATGTTGATGTCTTTATTGCCTTGAGCTGAATTAAAATGACTTTTTCATTATTTGCTTGCCTCGCCCGCTTGCCACACTGTACTGTAATGTTTCTGTTCGACATGTCGGTTTGCTTTCTTACTTGCAAAGTGGTCGTTGAATATGTTATTCTTGTTTTTGTTGGATTGGATTAAAATATAAAGTCTTGGTGTTTAAAAAATAAAAAATAAAAATCTCAATATGCGTTCATTTGCATGTGTTTCGCTGTTGGGCAAAGTGTTGTTATAGCTGTTTCTTATTGCTGATCATTGATGATGATAATGCCACAACTTATTTTAATTTACACTAAACTTATTCAAGAGCAGTATAAATACTTGCGAAGAAATGGTGAGAGGAGAAGAGACAGAATTTTGATCAATTAATTGTGCGCCTGTTAATGTTTAAAGCACTGAACTGCAGTGAATTCAACTGGTAAGCTTAAGGCTTACAGGATCTAATCGCAACTCTTTCGCTCTCTGTCCCTTCTCTATCTGGAAATTAAACAAAATAATTAAAGCTGGAACTTTTATAATAAGATAAATGGTTTTCCATCAATATAATTGATACAGGATAGAATGTTATCTATAAAAATCCAAGTTCCTTTAGCTGTGTCCGTCTGTCCTTCCGTGTAAAAATACTTACACATTCACAAAAATTAAAATATTAAAATAAAATACAATAAAGATTCAAGTTGCTAATTATATACAGCAAAATAAAACAAAAGCCACACCCTTAATCAGTAAAAAGCTCTTTATCAACCACAAAAGTTCATCTAAGAACATGAAATTTAAACATGTAAGTTGTCACTTGAAGTAAAAACTATTAAAAGGAATCAATCAAATATCTGTCGTGTCCACCGTTTTGTGTATAAATAATAACTGTTATATACTAAAAACTGTTATACCAAAACTGTTATACGAGAAGTGTTATATTTTTTCTAAAATTGTTTAACAAAACGATAAAACCTATTTTATAAAATTCCCCAGTAATATCTGTAACTTTTAAAAACTGTTATACTGTTCTGCTTAACATCAATTATCTTAGCACGCAATATGAAAATTAAAAAAAAAAACTGTTGTAAATGAATTCTAAATATTCTGAATATTAATAAAACAGTTTATTAATTCAAATCAATTCTCTTCCATTTTATTATAATTTTCTTAGGCCAGAAACATTTTTTTAAACGTTTATGAAGTAAAATGAAAAAAACACAACAAAACTAACAATAAATTCTAATATATGTCGTAGCCTAGAGGTGTTCAATTTATATATTTCCTTCTTTTCTAATTTCAACAAACGTATGCTATACATCCATCCAACTATGAGTCAACAACAACAGCACCAGCAACAGCAGCAGCCTCTCAATTAGTTTTTATGATATTCTTTGTTTCTATTATGTGATTCTTTGTATATGGCAAAGATAAAATAAAAACATAGCCTGAAAGAATGGAATTGACAACTCACGCACTTTTAGAAAAGAGTAAAAAAAAAAAACAATAACAAAACAAATGAAAAAACTTAGTGTGTGCGTGCCTCAAATATAATTGAAAATGTAGGCATATTTCATGCCTTATTTCATCTTTTTATGAAAGATTTTTTCATATAGGCTTTTTTTAGTCAGGTAGAAACTAGCAAAGATGAGTTGTTTGAGTAGAAAAAGAAATCTGGAATAATCTGGAACAGCCACAGAGTTAAATTCTTAAACTATGGATAAACTATGGTAAACCCTCATCTCTAGTGTGGAGGATATAAAAATATTATGCCCAAAGGTTTTAATTTATTATTACGTTGAGGGATTTCTTTTAATTTATGTCAATTATTGTTTAATTGGCACAGCAACTACAAGTTATTCTGTGTCGTATATTGTTTATCGAAAATGATTACAAACATTTCTAAGAGACAAAGGCTGAAAATCTTAAAAAAGTCTCAAGAATGCTCAAAATAGTCGGGACAATAAAAATCTTTAATTATAAACATTAATAAAAATTGTATGTCAAGCCACCTCTATTATAAACATTTGACTGCTGAATATTAAGGTAGCAGCGAAAGCTTACAAGATTATAAAAAACATTGTTATAGGTGGTGGTGTTGGTGTTGGGGGCATAAGCAAGAAGTAGTTGGGTTAGTGGCTTACAGTTATTGTGTTAACAAGTTCAGCAACATGTGGTTAAAAGCAAATGCATGATTTTGGTGGCAATTTATTATATGATGCAAGTTCTTCCTGTTTATACCTCATACCCACCCATACATACATTTTATGATTTTATTTTATTTAATTTTTTTTTCCCCGTTTTTCTTTCTTTACTTCTGCATAAGAGAGCTGCTTTTGTAAGTACAATCTCGACTCGTAACAAGTGTATAATTATATATGATTATTATTAAATGTACACGTTTATGTGTATTGCATATAAAACATGTACATAGTTAAGTTTAGTTTTGCTAGTTACTTAGTTAATATCAGTTATAATTTATTTTTGGATGCAAGACATTTAACGTTGCTTTAATTTGTGTAGCCCGCCTGGTATGTTGTGGTGTTGGAGGCTATGAGAAATTGTTTCAAGTTTTCCAAAAAAAAACGTGCTCAATAAAATGTCAGTTTATATGAATATATTTTATATGGGTAGAGAAACAATTTTTACCCAAAACGTGTACACCTTGAAACCGAAAACATATGCCACGACAATGTAAAAATTTATGATAAGATGGTAAGCGTATATTTATAGCTAAGTGTGGCAAGTTTCATCGAAAAATATTAAGAATTGTGGATTTTAGCCACAAAAAGTTATTTCTGTGTCCCCAGTCACTACAAGTTTATGGTAAAATGATCACAACTAACGTTCCAGTGGTGCGATCAAACTCAAACATTTACCAATTAATTCAAAATCTATCAATTGGTAAAATCCTCTGCAATGCTTTCAAAATGGAATTTTCGTCAAGGCTATATAGCCTTTGTTAAAATTACAAAATTATAAAAATCCATCTAAACTACTCAGCATGCACACAATATTTATTAACCCTTCTCACCCTCCCCTCTAATCAACAAATAAAATTATCTAACAGCACTGTATCTCTTCTTCTTCTTCTTCTTCTACCTGTTATATGGTAAACATAAAAGTCTTCTTCTTTCCAGTGTTTTAATGTAAAAATACTTAATTAGCTATTAAAACAATGTTATGATTGTAAAAAAGAAACAACCACACCAAGCAGCTTCTATGTAGTTATAAAACATTAAGAAAAACCTCTACCTACCGATGACAAAGGCGCCACGCTTTAACACGCCTTCGGCCACAATTGCAATGACAACACTTTTCTTTTCTTTTCTTTTGTTTTTGTGTTTGTTTTTGCTTTTTTTTTTTTTTAGTTTTTTTATTAAGCACTATGTAGAAAGAAATGAAAAGACCCTCAACATTACGACCGCCACTATTTACTATTTACTATATAGTAGATAGTCGAGCAAAACATGTTTTGCATATGATGTCAAGTTAGCTGGGTTATAAAAGTTCTTAATGAGTCAGATGAGATGGCCATTTTTCATTGTGTTACTTCTACTTGCTGTTGCTATTGCTGTTGTGTGGCGTTGTGTTGTGTTTACTTTATGTTAAACAATTTGTTTAACATTCAAATCATTTGTTTACTTAAAGCATTTTTATAATAATATCAAAAAGAAAAACAAAAAGCGAAATATTTCATCATAATGATGAAGGGAATTGTTAAGTGTTTGGATGTCTATGCTGTACATTAACTTAATGATTAGTTTATAATGGCTATAGAGGAGAATGAGTGGTGGGTTATTGTTGCTTAAGGGTTTTATGAATTTATTTTCTTTATTTGCTGTCATTAACGCAACAATCTTCAGTTCAGCATTTTATGGACTGACGGACATATTTAAGACATTTGACTTGGATTTGTTTTAATTTATTTATTTGTTTTTTAATGTAGTGATAAATTTTATATAAAGAATTCGCTTTGAAGTATTTCTTTATGTATTTTTTTTTATATATCATTAGTTATAATAAATAACATTATTACACGCTAAAACAATTGCAAGCTTAGGCTTAGTTTAATGTACGAAGAATATACAAGTATTAGTTTGTATTTCATGCTACAACAAATATAATAAATAAATAAACAAATAAATATTTCCATCTCTCTTGCTCACATTACACATTTCATTTCTCCATCATTTAACAATTTGCTACATATTGCAAACAAAGGAATTTCATATTACAACAAATTTCTTCGCGGCCATGCTCTGCTCTGTTCGTGTATACGACCCGCCATGCCAGAGTATTCAAACACTCTATTGATTGCTTTAGCTTACGAAAATTTTGCATGGCGAATGCTTTCTATTGCTATTACTCTCATTATTAAGATGGTTCTCGCAAAAAAAAGTAGCCATGCTTACACACAATAATGATATGGCCGCTTAAGATTTTTATTTAACAAAGATTACGGTTTTTAATGATCAATGGCTTGATTAAAGAGAAAGAGGTGTACTTCTCACAAGTATATGCATAGGTGTGAGAGAGCACAAAACAATTTCGGGTTTTGTAATTTATATGGAAATATGTTTATATTCAAAAATAGACTTTTGAAACATGCAAGAGTGAAACAAATATACTTTCTTACTCTTTATTTTGATTGCATGTTTAAATTATATAAAGAAGTCATTCAATTATTAGATAGCCTGGTATGGAAATATAATAACACGGACATTTGCAAAAAAAATTTTGATTTTGTTAAATTCTCACAAATAATAACAACAACCATTCCAAAAAAGAAGGTAATGTTGTGTTCTTTATAACTTTTTAACCGCAAGTGCGATTTTGTTAAAATTTCTTTTAAACATTTGAAAATTTCTGTAGCTTTTCGTAGATATAGAATTTATGGGCGCAGCACTGTTATTTTGTTAGAGCGTGGGTATGATTCCTAATAAATTTGGTGCTAAGGCCCAATAATTGAATATTTTCAAATAATTTTGTTGATTATTTTAATATAAATACACAATCTAGTGTATATGTGTGTACATATCTCTTGTGTGGTTAATATATTGTCAGCGACTCATGTCATAGCCTCACAAAATGATTATTTATAGAATTGTCTGTTTAATCTACTCGAAGTGGGTTGAAATGATATGTTTTGACAGTTAACATGTGTAAAAATATTTTAAGATTTTTTTCCCTATATATTGTAATAACTATAAACAACAAAATAATGATTTTAAAGAACTCATTTCTATAGAGAAATATTTCAGCACAAATATTTTTAAAAATATTTTGTTTAACAAAACCAATCTGTTCAATATATTATTACTTGATTTTTTATACATAGTAGATATAAACAACAACAACAACAACAACATTAAAATAATATCTTGTCGATATTTTTACAGCCTTCTGCTTTTTCTTTAGACGCCAAGCGTATAAACATTTATAATCCCGCATATTATGGCTAACAAAGATACACAATACGTGTGTGTAGTTATGTGTTAAATGTGCAAAAATGTTTATTTATTTATATAATTTTTTTCTGTTGCTCTTTTTCTTTATTACATAATATATGGTTTTTATGTATTAAAGAAAATTTTTTACAAAAACGACTTAACTTCATTATTATGAAAAAAAAAAACAACAACAAAATATATATTTTACAACATCTATTACTTATTATTGGTATTGTTATGAAATTTCTGCATATTTCGAAAAATGGATTTAAGTCACTTTTGCAAAAAATCCCAACCCAACTACACCTACAGGTGACAATGTATTATCTTTTCTACTTTATTTAAGCTGTCAAAGCATCAGAAAGAAGTTTCTCTCACAAAGATGAGCAAAGTGTATGCGATGTAAGGTATTTTTGTATATATTGATATATACGTATATACGTGTGATGTGTGTGTGTTATGGCATCAGGGTGTTATATGCAAACATCTTTGAGAAATTGATTTGGTTTTATATACAATAGATATTCACCATTTGCATGTATGTATACCCTAGCACGTGCTTGGGTATGTGGAGAGAGCACTCATCCATTTTAAGGATTTCATGTGTTTACTTTAAGGATAATCTCAGAAATTAACTTGTACGTTACAGGAAAATATGAAAGCAAAAGCTATTTACAGTTTGTTGTTGTTATTGTTACAGTTTTTATGCTGAGTGCAGGTAAAATACTCAAGCACGTACTTGGGGCAATTTATGGTAAGTGTGAGGAACGAGAAAAAATACATTACTCAGAATAATAAAATAAATTAATGCAACTTTGTGGGTTAGAAGAAAATAAAGAAGAAGAAGATGAAGAAGAAGTTGGGAAAAACGAAGAAGAGTTATTTACTTTTAATTTGGATTTAAACTAAATTTATTTTTTTGCAATTTTAAAATTATTTGTCAAATATGTAAAGCTGATGATAAGACTGATACTTGTGAGTTTCCTAAGATTGTAATGAAAGCATTTTTGCTCCATTTGTAAATTATTCTCTTTTTTATACCCTCCACCTTAGGGAAGAGGGTATATTCACTTTGATCATCCGTTTACAACACATCGAAGGAAGCGTCGGAGACCCCACAAACCATATATATTCTTAATTAGCATGAAAAGAGAAATCGTTTGAGACATGTCCGTCCGTGTGTCCGTCTGTTGTTGGCACTCTCACGGTCGTAATTTTTGAGATATCAAATTGAAACTTTGCATACGTATTTTTAGTTCAATTTCGCTGTTCCGTATTGAAATTGGGCAAAATCGGTAAAGAGACACGCCCACAATAAACGAAAATCTCATCATACCTCGAAAAAATTGTATCTTTAAAAAATTATATATCGCACAATACTATGCCTATCAAGTAGAAATTTGGTATAAATATAAGTGGTATCGTTGTTCAACTCTATGCCGAAAATGGGCGTGATTAAATAACGTAAACGCCTATAATTAAAAAAAAAACACTATTTGCGTAAGTACATGAAATACATAAATATGGCAATAGGAGCTCATTTTTTAGACAATTACAAAAGGTGGAGGGTATTTAAGCTTCGGTCTTAACCGAACTTTTCTATCTTGTTTTAATTACTTTTTTATGTATATATGATTTTTATTTTTATATACATGAAATGATTTATTGAAATTGTATTTAGCACTTGCCTTTGTCTGGATGTCGTAAACAAAACCAAACAGCTGATCAAGCGCTGACAGTTTTATTAACGTTGAACACAATACGTACTTATACGAAATTGAATATTTTTTGTATGAATCACACACATATAAAGCAATAATGCTTGTTTTGCCATTGAAGTGAACGGCAATTTTTAATGGAAAAATTAAACTACTAGAGGCGGTCAAGGCCGATTATTTACACACATAAACCAAATTGGATGAAAAATAAGTTATTCTGATGAAAATAACTCTAAGAGGTAACAACTGTCTATATACCTTAATCTGAATTTAAAGATCATTTCCTTTTAAATATGTAAATTGAAGCGTGGCATATACAGGAGATGAACCAAATTATATGAACGTCTAACATTAAGGGTTTCGTAATTGCAGTCCTTTGAAATCAGTATAATTGTGAATACTATTATGTTGAAGGATCCATCATCACTCCCCTTCCTTCTCTTCCCCACCCTTAACTTTTACTTATCATATCATTATTAAAAGTTCAAATGCAAACTAAAAACTATATTAATATAAAACTTTCTAAACTTCTCATAATGACAATACGACGTTTTCATATAGCAGAGAGAGAGAGAGAGATAGAGAAAGAGAGAACCTAAAAGTGATTACTCAACCTGTCACTTTGTTCTCACACTCTTTTACATTGACATTTGACAGCTAAAGTCAATACTTTTGTACTAGATTGTATTATTATTAAAATGTAGAACAAGTAGGATTCAGGTAATAAAATCAAAAAAAATAGAGAGAGAGAGAGAAAGGGAGAGAGAAAGAACAATGACAGACAATAGAAAAGCAGTCTCCTGCACACTAAACTGTCAAAAATCTCTTCTCTCTAATTGACTTACATTCCTACACTTATAGTTTAACTTGGCATATATATACTTAAAAAATATAAACCATAATTTATGCATTTAACAAAAGACAGATGAAGGCTGCAAAGTACAGTAATTGGATGTATTTTACTGAGTGGACTATTTTAAAATGAAACGTGTTAATGGATTTTAGATGTACTAACAATTTATTATGAAAAAAGTTGAATTTTTAACCAAGTGGGAATAATTTTTCCTAAATTTATAAATTAATTCAAAATTTAAGCAATTTTATTCTATTATTTACTTCACTTTACTTTACGTTAAGTATTTAATAATTGTAAACAATAAAAATAAATTGAAATTTCTACAATTAAGAAAAATGTGACATTGGTTCTCTTACTCTTAAGCCTCCACTTAAAGCTTAACATACAGTAGACTGTCCTACAACACACATGATATGTTGCGTATTTAAATACAGCACTCTAGTTATTGATTTTTCCTCTTTTAACCCAACTGTTAATATTTGAAATTTTTTCGAAAAAAATTCCAATAATTACTTTTCTTAATAATCAGTTCTAAGGCACCATAGGACAACTATTTTTATAGCTGTTGAATATTTAATATTTTTCCTTTTTTTTTTTCGTATAAAGGAGGTCCACTGTACTAACATTATGTGCTTATGATAAAATGCGTGCAACAATGAAATGAAAATGTATTTATTTTCTCTCGGAATTCTGTTCCTTCCCCTTCCTCCTGTACTTTGTAGCACTTGTACTTTGTTTGTACGGTATGTACATAAAACTTTTACTATATCAAGTAGTTATTTACATTTATATGCGTTTGAGTATGAGTTATAAATATCTTTTAACAAAAATCAAAAATAAAAAAAATTTACATCGTTTGGATGGATATATTTTGATTGACATTTGAAGCATTTGTTATTGTTGTTGGTGGTGCTAGCGTTATAAGTTTATTCTGTTGTTTATTCGTAAACAAAGAAACGCAACTTTATTGCAAAACTACGAGTACAAACAACAGACACACACAGAGCGTATCATTCATATCAAATATCTTTTGATTGAATCGAACTCAACAAATACAATAATATACAACAACAAAGAAAACAATTGCTAAAAAAAAATGTCAATCAAATTAGTTTTTACATACATTTATATATGAGTGTTGTAGTAACTGTATAAAGGAATTAATTGCTTTCGAAATTGCAGTCACTTTAACAGCTTCATATTAACTGGTACACAAACAGTAGCAGTCGGTATTGTGAAGTGACTTTTGATAAGAGTATCAAACAAACATATACTATGAATATTTTTGTCGTAATTAAGGTGTTTAATTGAACGTTATGTTTGGTGTGGTTTTGCAATGAATGAAATTTATAGAAGGAACACAAGTTACATCACAAATAAAAAAAACTAAATTAAATTTGGACAAAATATTAAATCAATAAGTCAAAATTAGCGATTATCAAAATGCCAATAACGGACGGTCATGTTCACGTCGATTCAGTTTTTGATATTGATCAAGAATACAAATATATTTATATACCTTGTATAGACTCTGACGCCTCCTTTTGGATGTTGCAAAACTTAGTATACCGCCGTATCTTATGTACAGATTAATGATCGTTTTAAAGCATATTAGTTCAATTCAGGAGAATGTTTATCATAGAAAAAAACCCAGACGGACTGACGGACATAGCTAAATTTTTTTTTAAGGAAAATTCTTTACTTTCTTTAAAATCATGTAAAATGTTATGTTTACTACTTTAATATCGCTTTTTTGGATGCATCTTTAAAGAGCTATTCATGTTTAGAGTGAATAGAGAATAAGAACAAGAACAAGAAGAAGAAATTTTTAAGTGTTATACTTTTCATAATCACTGAACCATTAATAAATTTGTTTATCAAACCAAACTTAAGTTTGGATGAAAGATAAAACTCCAAAGAAAAAACGAAAAACTAAAGGTAAGAAGAAGAAGAAAAAGAAGAAGACGAGGTAAAGAAACCCTAGAAAACTATACCAAGCGCGAAAAATAACATTGAAGATCATTATGAAAAAAAAAAATAAAAAAAAAAAATTAAAAATTGAGAAAAAGATGCGCTTACTAGCTTGGCTGGCTGCATAGATGGATGTATGTCTTGTGTTTGTTTGTTTATGGACCTTCAGCACAAGCAGGTATACAAACATTGGATGAATTACTGAATAAACTTCTTGTTCTTCTTGTTTGTCTCCTTTTATAGTTTGTCAATGATATGCTTTTGTTATGACATCTTGTCCTTTAATGTCCTCCAACCAGTAGAGTATTGTACACATTATTCACTGAGCCATAAATAATTATATACACGTATACATAGACACGACCATTTGCTAGAGTTTATACTGAAGAAAAGAAATGGTAATCAAAACGGATTATCGAATGAATGATTTTTATAAGGATCTAAGGATTTAAAAGCGTATAATTAAAATGTATAACCAAGCACCATGCCATTGTTTGACACAAGAGTAGAAGAAATCTTTGATATCTAAAACTATTAAGAAGCAGAACAAAAAACAAAACCTACCGGCATGATCGTCACTTAATTGTTTTTTTTTATATTTTTTTTAAAGAAAAATATTTGTCATCTTTAAAGGAAATTTCTCATATTGTCTTGTACGCTAAGCTGGCCCATTTCAATGACAATCTTGGTGGAGTAGAGTGTATAATCATTTTGATCACTTTTATCATCATCATTTTTATTGTTTTCATTGTATTTGAATGTTGTAGGAATAGAAATTACTTATAGTGGTTGTTTTTGTCGTTGTCATGTTGTATTTTGTTTGAAAAACACATAAAAGAAAAATGTCACCGCGAAGGAAGCAGATGTTTAGAGTTTGAAATTTCATATAAAAATAAATACAAGCTCTACCCAAAAATTTCAAATGAAACGCCTTCATATATGTTTACCCATATATGTACGTGATCAAATGTGAATTGTAAGTAAATAGAAATGTGTGTTTTGAAAAGATTTTTAATAAAAGTGAAATCATTCAAAAGATGCTTTTAATGATTGTTTGAAATCATCACAGACGCTATCACAGTTATTTGATTTTATACAAAGTTAGTACGATGGAGCTTTCCAATAAGTAGAATGGATGAGGCAAGTTTCATGGGGAAATGAATGAATGAGGAGAAGAATTAATTATGTCTTTAAAAAGCCTATTTTATTAAACATTTTCCAATGATTACCTTTCATATGCCTACGAGTTCAAAAACACAAAACCGTTTCTTTTTTTGGCTGTTCAGAGTTCATGTCAACTAATCATAAATTATTGTATAATTTTAGTACTCTCTGCACCTCATAAGAAAATATCCTACATACGTGCATTATTTCCTTCAAATCACTAATTAATGCTTGAAATGAAAAATTCACAGCATAACTTCTGGTTGGTTTCTACATTTATGGCAGTATGTCCTCCTTACACTTTCTTCTCTCGCCGCTAACACAAATCATCTTAAAAATAAAACAAGATTCTGCATGCTGCAGCTATAAGTGAATGAATGAAAATGTGTGTGTTCTCAATGTTGTGTTTTCAAGTGTGTGGTGTAAAGTTGAAGAAAAGACGTGTATGCATTGCCAATGACAAGATTACATGATGTTTATACATCATGTTTATACATCGTGTACATATATAGAGAGATAGTTGCCTGCTTATAACAATCATTCAAAAGAACGGAGAAAAAGAAGAAGCAAAAATGCACTTATTCTGACTTATTTCATTCCTTCTTCTTCCTTGTTCTTCCTAGCTTCTACTCTGTGCACTATTACAGTGTAGACCAGATTATGGTTTATGTCTACATAAATGACATGTTGTTTATCATCTACAGCAAAAGGCAGAAGGAAAAGAGAAAGAGATATATATAGAGTGAGATAGCTAGTAAGGAAACTAAATGTTTGTGTATTTTCGTGCATATTTTGTGTAAGTGCCATCACCACCCTTTTCATTTAATATGCAAGCGAAGAAAACTGTTCTAGTGCTGGTTTTTTTCTTCCTCCTGCTGCTCTTCTCTGATGATTGTTAAGCATTGTGGCAGTAACTATGTAAGAAACTTACAAGAATTGTTCAAGTCAAGGATTAAATAAAAAGCAAAGAGTAGGCATTAACTCTTCTATTTACTTAAGCACACACATTCACGCACATATGAACAAGAACATTAAGATTGTATGTCCGCATAAGTATAAATGTAAAGCAAAGCATTGAATTGTTTTGAAGTTGAACAAGTAAAAAAAGAATGGAATTTGTTTTAGGCTAAATTTTAACATTTGTGGTGGATAAGTAGTTTTTTGTCAATTGTGGGCGTGGCTCTTGACAAATTTTGCCCATTTTAAATAAAAATCTACATGCAGAAACTAAAAGTTTTTATACAAAATTTTAACTTTATATCAAAAATTTTACTACTGCGATATTGCCAATAACAGACGGACGGACGGACATATCTAGATCAATTCAATTGTTAATGCTGATATGCTTTGACGCCTCCTTTTGAATGTTTCAAATGGAATGACAAACTTAGTTTACTTCCGCAATCCCATCTTATGTGAAGGGTACAAAAATGATAATCACATGTGGTGCTGTATGAATGTGTATCTATGTACATACATACACTCTCTCTATCTGTCGCTGATTGTCACACATTATTATACACTTGGCATCGCTTTACAAAACTACCAAGTGTTGACTGATGATCTACAAATGTTCATGTTAAATTCATTGCAAACATTTCCACAAACGTACAAGCGTACACATGAATAATCAGCAACAATAATAACTAATAAACTATAAAATAGAGGGGAGGACAATAGCAACTGCAACAACAATTGTACGAGTAGGTCTACTAAAGTACTGTTATGTAGTTGTTTCCTAAGATGAAGTGAATATTATGCTTTCTTGGTTCTTCTCTCCGCCAAAGTTTATTAAAATTGTTATTACAAGCTGCACACACGTTCATATTGTACAAGAACAAGTATAATATTACCAAAGTGATTGTACGGTCTATTATGTAATGAAAAATTACTTATGTTTTTCACTTTTGTACTAATTAAGTTCTGGTAACAGGCAGCACATGTGATGTTTATGCTATAAGCGTTTACTACTCGTACTTGACTAACAACTAAATGTGAAACGTAAGTATGAAAAGCGTAAAGTGTGTGTGGGTGTGTTTGTGTATTGCAGCAGCAACCTGACAAAAACAATATTTTCTTGTCAGTTTTACTTTTTCGTAATTTCCCTCTCTCTTCCTCTCTCTCTTTCTTGTCTTCCTCTATTAATAAGTAAGACACCAAACAACTGTTGTTCTATGAAATGAAAATCTATCTCCATATACATGTTCTCTCTATAAATACATATTTATAAAAAGCAGCAACATTTGGCTTCATTTGTACGATTGTGCGGGTGTTTTCTTCTTCTTCTGATAATTAATTAAAATTTCTATTGAGTGAAATAATATTTTTATGAATTTTCTGTATTTTTCATTTATATTATAATGTGTTTTGTATGTTTGTTTGTATGTATGTTGATACATTAGCTTTCTAATAAAGGAAACTGTTTAGACTTATTTTATGTTTAAAGAAATTTTAGTAAAAAATATATTTGTCAAGTTGTTTACAATTTATTACTAAATATTGCACAAAATATTTTGAAAAGTGTCAAAAGCCAGACATCAGGGGAATGGCAAGTTATAAATGAAACAGAGAGAAGAAAACTTTAGGGAAAAAACACATTAACATTTTTCGAAACGAAACGAAAGAAATAATAACAACAACAATGTTAAATTGAAAATGTAAAAACAATAATAATAATAACACCAACAACAACAACAAAAAACTTAATATGTACAAAAATTATATGAAATGAAATTTTAATTATTTTAAAAGTAAAATAAGAACAACAACAGCAGCAAGAATTATAACAAAATATTTTGAATAAAACACAACAACAAGAAGAACTATTATAATTAATTATTATTATAGGGTGACCAATTTTGCACTGCCGTCTATTGTGCACACCTGCGTCCTTAGTTCAGGAGTCGTCAGCTTTTAAAATAGTTCAAGACTTTCCTGAGCTTAGAGCTCCAGATTTCTTCGGGTGTGTTGTCACAAATTTCTTTAAGATAAGATGTCTCAGGGGTAAAAACAACAACAACAACAAAACTTATTTTAAAAATAACAAAAACGACAACAAAAACTGTGCTAATAGTGATAACATAACAATTTATGGTATAATTCGTTTAGGCAGCGATTAGATTAAGTAGTTGAGCAGATATACGCATGGAAGGCGATACCCTCGGGCCAATTAAGGCCCATTATCATACTCCTTAAATATATTAAAAGATGTGTTCCGTAAGAGAATCATACAGAGGATGTTATGACCCATTCTATGCATCTGCTAGTAATAGACAGTTATTATAATAGAAAAGGTTCTTCGAGAAAAAGCGTTATAGTGAATACAATACATGCAATAAAAGAAACCTTTTTTTAGGCCCGCTTAAGATCCAATCACTGGTGATAAAGAATTTTCTGTAAAAAATCTAATTATTTGCAAGCAAGTTATTCCAAGATTTTAATCAAACAACGGAGAGGACAACAATACAAGAAGACTGAGACATGTAGACGAAATAAATTCAATTTTGTGATTTTTAATTATCGATAGTCCATGTATGCTATGCAAATGATGATAACAAGTAACATCCTAAATAAATACTTCAACAACTTGGTAGACAGACTGGCATTGAATGAATTGCGTATGAAATAGAAAAATAAGTTTCTAATGAAAAAATACTCTCTGATGAGTGAACAAAATTGAAATTAAAGAGAACATGAAAAACTCATCATCATCAACATCATCTCAAAGCATTGTAGTGTCCACCCCAACCACCTCCTTTCATTCATTTTGTATGTATACTCTAGCGTTTATAGGGACACGAAATATATTTTGCATGCGTTTTTGGTATATTTTGCAATGCGTATGTAAACAGCATGGATGTGACAATTTAACAAATATTGAAATTTTATATATCTGCATGTATATGTTTACAAACTCTTCAGAATGCTGTGGTCATGCAAAATCTACACGCACACATGGATGTACACATTACTTGCATTACTCGTTATTGTAACTTGTGTTGGGAAATTTTCAAAGTATAATAAAAACATGTTGTTTCGACATCAAAAACAACAATTAAAATTGTTAAATGAAGAAAAAGCAATGAACGGTAGGAGATAATTGAAATGTATGCACACAAAATTTCTGGACCGTACAAAATTACTCTTAAAATAAACAAACAGGAAAGGTACAGTCAATATTATCATACAGCTTGCAAGGCATAATAAACTACTATCCACTATATATCTTTATCATTGAAGAGGAACAATTTACACAAGTAAATAGTAAATCATACTGTGGGGGCATCCATATATATTATAATGCTTTAATGGCAGTTTAAAATCGTTACAGAATCACAATGTCCTGATCATGCTTAAACTTGCGCCACTGAATTTGTTTCATCAATATTTATCAATTTAAAAAATAACCGTTAATGGGAGTAAACTAGGATGACACAAATATATATCAAGCAAAACTAAAAGCAACACCCTTTCACACGACACTATTTTGAGGTAAATAGCTAAAGCCGTTTTCGAGTTAAACCGTTTTAAAGAAATCATAGTCATAAAAGCTTTCTTCATACAATGGTGGGTGCCTGGTATTTTGCCTAATTTTCCGATTTTCCATATATGTTGTTTTAGGCATTGCTTGCTGTTTTTTTCTTTTTAGCTTTGTCTCTTGTATAATTTTAATTTATTCTTATAATTTAATTGTTTTTATTGCTATAATTGATGTCCATCTGTCCGTCTACGTATCATCAAACACTTTCACTGCCATGTGACACATACGTTGAGTCACACTTTTTAAACATCTAACAGTAGTGTGACATACATGGTGAATCACATTTTTTAACATACATCAGCCGCGTGACACATATGCTGAGTCACACTAGATGGCAAAAAATAAAACTTGTTCAATTTCAATCCATGTGATACATCCACTCCTTTTAATCTATTTTCAAAACATTTTTCCATATAATGACATTTCAGAAACTACAGACAGACAATACTTTGTTGATATGTTTCCACATGAATATGATTTGTTCTGTTTTTAAATAAAATGATTAAAAAAATATATACCACTTAACTGATTTGATTTACTGTTGATATTTAAAAATGAATTACACAACACGTTGAGTCCAAGTACCTACTTGATTACTTGCTATAGGCACGTAGATAATGTAAAAAAAAGAAATCAATTAACAACGAAAACATAATCAGTGTGTGTTGTAAATCTTCAAATGCTGCAACTCTAATAATAACAAGAAGAAGAGGGAGAAAAAGAAGAAAATGAATGAGAAAAAATGATTTTGAAACTAAACACATTTACGTTAGTAGATAAACATGAAACTTTAATGAATTTTTATAGAGAAAATTATGCTTTAATGGTCAAACAAATATTATAAAGTTAGCAATGCTTCCGCTTCCTGTTCTTATATACGAGTACATACCTATTGCACAATATAATAGATATTTGTATAAAATAAAACAAAGAAACAAGTTGTATAAATATATACCAGTGGCAAAACAATACGTATGAAATGTTGTCTGAAACTAAGATGAATACAAAATTGCAAATATTTTAGAAGACGTTCGCAAAAGTGTTTATTTGTTTAGAAACTGCAGAAGGAGAATAGTGTAGAAGGTCTAGAAAATGAAAAAACTAAAGTTTGCTTACACCAAACCTTAGATACCCTGCACATCTATTTTTGCCCAATTAAATAGCTATTTTTATGCAACAGACATACATTTCCATTTAATATCACCGTGAGAGTCGCAACAACAGACGAATATATAATATATCCACTCAGTTTTTCGTGCTGATCAAAAATATATATACTTTGTAAAGTCTCTGACGTCTCCTTCTGGATATTGCAAATAGAATGACAAACTTAGCATGAGTAGGGCAGTATATAATAGATGTTAAAAAGAGACAGAAAGAGATCTAAGATGAAAATATCTTTTAATAAACGTTCTGTTGCTAAGACATGAATATAATTGAATATTTGTTTTCATGTTGATTGTTATTAAAACAATTATTGTATTGACAATGCAAAAACAATAATAACTGTTTTACACTCTACTCTAGTTATAAACGATAAAATAAATTGGGTTGAGATGTTATTTCATTTTCTAAAAGGTTTTAAAGTGTACTTAACACTTATTGCTAAAGCTTATCTCATCTCTCACACTTCCTTGCTCTTACTTGCCACTTTTATTTAACATTAAGGAGTACATGAATGTAACTAAAAGATTTTCAATAATATAATAAATAGATTTTTACCTATACATTGCAACATATGCAGTGTAGAGTAAGAAAGCGAGGAGGAGGGTATACTGAATGCATGCCTTCTTATATAATTTCTTTTCATATACTTCTGTGAAATATTCAAATAGTTCAGATGACAATGTACTCCATGTCATTCATTCTTTTATGCACTTACATACCAAGTAAGAAGATGAGCTATATTAGTTTATAAAAGAACTAGAAGCTATATGTGAGCATATGAGCTACAAGTCAATGACCACTACGAAGAAGGAAAATTTTTCCTTATTGGCCATTGTTTGTTTTCAAGGATGCAAAAATGATTACAAGTATACACTTCAGTACATCACTTGTATGAATAAAATGTATGTAACAAATGTAACCTAGAAGTAGGTACTCACTCTCGCTTATTTGTCAAGTACTAAGTTAACTTTTTCTGTACGAAAGGAAAGAATTCATGCATTATATACTATAGTCTACCGTATGAGATAATCACTAAAAATTTTTCTTCTTTTTTTTATATAAAACACTATTGTGTACGAAGCTAAATTGATTATTGAACGTTATGAATTTTTTTGTAGAATTGTTTTGAAGCATGATTGGACTATAAGTAGAATTCAAAAATATAGTACGATTGAGTTCCTTAGTAAAAGGATTCATTCTTGTGCAAACCTAAGTATGTCTTGATGATGAATTTTATTAACAAATATTTTTTTTTTTATTTAGCAAATAGTTTGGGATGTTATTTATGTAGGTTGAGACATACAGAGAGACGAAACTACGAACAGGTACAAAAAAAAATTTTTAATATTTTTTGGTTTTTTGTAAATTGTACGCACGTCCGTTATCCAGTTATGCCCATTTTTGGTACATCAACATTGGCTCCCTATTGATTTTGTCCAATTTAAATGGTCTTAACAAAATTTCATGGACGGATGGACATGTCTAGATTAATTAAGTTTGCATATACTTTGTAGGTTCTCTGACGCTTCCTTTTGGATGTTGCCAAAGGAATAAAAAAAGGAGGGTATAAAAAATGTTAAGCCCCCAAAATTTTAATAATCAGCTGCGTGCCTGACTTTTCTAATGATATAATAAAAGTCCTTTATGGTATTAGAGAAAATGAAAAGTGCTTCTTTTCATACATATTATATAATGTATAAAATGCTATTTCAAGTTATTAATGACAGGATTATATGGAAAATTACCGTTTCACTATAATACCGATAAGAACTGTAACATACAATAGAATGATTATAAGCATATGCCTTCAACTAATGCTTTCATTTTGTAGATAAATAAGTCATAAGACTTAGCAACTGGGGAATATGTTATACATACGTTTGATATGCTCTAATATGCTTAAATTTATACCTCTACAAATAAAATTAAGATAATAACATTATATAGACAAATATAATTAAAAAGAAAATGTATGCACAAGCATAAGCACATAAATGTATAAACATTGACTTTTATTTGCTAACCATTTGCTATTAATGATAATCTAAAAGAAGAATCTTGAAATTTTTGTATTAGAATGAAAAGATGGCTAACAAGTTAACAAACGTATGCACATCATGCAAAGGCACACAAACACAAACCGAAATACAATTAAAGGCAATTAATTTCAAATGCCTGAAGAAGACTTACAACAGTTATTATCTTAAAGCCATATATTCAAAAGAATCGACATATGAAGAAGAAGGAAAAAAAAGAACAAAAGATAACAAATTTCTACCAAATTAAGATAAATTTTCCCTTTTATTGCTAGACATCAAATGAATGTAAATGAAAGTAATTAACTAACGACAACGAACATGAGAAAGTTCAAATTAAAGTTGAAATTGAAAATTTTTTATAGAGAGACTATATGTAGAGGATTAGAGAAGGGAAGAACTTGTACTTTAATCCAACACATTTTGTATTTGAATTTATTATGATTTTAGTGGAGAGTTTTCAACTTTTTCCTCACACGACAAAAACTATTTTTACCCCTTATCTGTACTATATTTTTTGTTATTAGTAAGTAGCATAAACGGCATAGATACACTTAAAAATATTTTTCTAAATTTGTCCGTCTATTCATGTACATTTTATGCATAAGCTTTTGACTGCAGTATTAAAATTAGCACAAAAGCTTGCCTTAATCCAAAGCCACCTTTTTTGTACCCTTTCCCCATATAACGCTCTAATTTTAAACTTTATGACGAAAATCCACAATTCCTAATACTTTCTGAACAATACTTGGTAAAAAATAGTTAATTAGCTTAATATTTAGACTTGATAGGACCGTTTTTAGATTTCAGTTTTTCCTATTACGATGGACACCCGGACATGTTTAGGATAAGTCACATTTTGATCAAGAATATATATAATGTCCTTTTTTACTTTCAGCTATTTAGTCGTTTTTATTATAATAAAACTAAAAAGTTTTAGTTAGCCTTTTACGATAAATTAGAGGTCAAATAACTACACTTATAAGAATATAAATATTTTGTAAGATTTTTAAATAATTTTTCTAAAAATTTCTTATAAAATAAAACACTTCGTATACTTTTCAACTTATGTAAAGAAATCCTTACTTTGGAATACATATATTCTAACGAGAACCTTTGCTAGTTAAAAAAAAAATTGAATAAAAATCTCCAACAAAGTGTCGCCTTGATGTAAATTAGGTTTAATTGTGTTTGGAAGAACGTATGTTTGCAGGTAGAGTAAATTTTTTAGAGCATGAAATGGTTTAATTTCATTTCCTCTAACAGCATACATGTAACGCAAGCCCTTTTCAACTGAAGGTAAAACTTGGTAAACAGATTTGAGTGTATAACAAAATATCTGCAAACATAAAAAACAAACAACTTGTCAAATATTTTAGCAACTTTTACTTTCGTTGCAATTACGACCCATAGAACAAGAAACCTACGGCTATAATTTGAAAGCGTCTACCCAAGGACTTAACAAAAGAGAACTAGACTGTGGAGAAAACTACAACAATATAGAAAGTAAAAGACTTTTCATGGATTTACAGGAGATTCTCTCTCTTTTTTCAGTAAGAAAAAAAGCAAAAATTAAACTAAAAGTCATTCCAAAAAAGAAAAAAAATGGTGGAATTAGAAAATTCATATAAAAAACAAAAAAGAAAAAAGATAAAAAAAAACTGTTGGAAAAAGAAAACACGAAAATGAGAAATGGAAATTTTCTAAGAAGAAGAATTTTTACATTAAGCACAAAAGTGTAATTTGCCTGAACTAATGTCCACCCAGTATATACAACGTTCAGTACAGTACACAAAATGATCGGAATGTGAAAGAATGCGAAACGAAATAACAAAATTTTTACTGTTCACCATCATCACTGGTCGCCAAGTCTATACAGACCGACTGTGAAGGGGTTTATTTAGTAGAGAGCATCAGTTTAAGTGTTGGTTGGGTATGGTGGCCAAGCACGTCATTTAAGTGCAACAAATTCAACTAAATTGAATTCTTTACGATGTCCATTGTGTTACACAAATACATAATAGAGGGAGAGAAACAGAGTGAAGGAGAAGAAGAAGAAGTGAAAATGTTCCTACTATTAGCAAAAGTCATGTTGGACTGCTTTTGTTTTTGCTCCTGCTGCCAAATGTACGATATTGTAAAAATCTACGTAACACATACACACGCATATACACAATGTAATTCTTGTGGAAAATTTTAATTTATAATATAACAAAATTCCACAATCCACCAATACACACCACCACCACTACCACCACTACCATCATGTAGTAAAGAAATAATAATAAAATGGTCAGCAACTGAAATCGTTGAGTTAAAATGAATTTAGCCTGAAATTGTTGTTGCAAATGTTTGGTTGCATTGCAAATTGAATTTGTTATGTTTATAGTTGACGATTTCAATACCGCGCACCACTCCAACTATTTGTGCTGCTATGGTTTATGTTTTTTTGTTCATATTTAACATTTGGCATAAATTCTAATCAAGTTTCTGTTAAATTATGTTTAAAAAGTTTTATATTATAAAAAAAAAATCAATAATTTTTCAATATATAAAATATTTAAATGAAAATAAACTTTTGTTACTCTTTGTGTTTCAAATTATTAACTTACGTTTAAGCTAACTTGGGCTAGGCCTAAGTAATAACTGGTGGTCCTGGTCTAACCGGAATGTATTACGTAGAAATCTGTAATAAAAAAATTATATATTTGCGTGTGAAAATAATTTAAAAATTTCAATTATATAGTTATAACAACAACAACAACAACAAAAGTAATAAATCTAATCATTTTATTCAATACAATTACCCAGTGGCCACAAATATTTATACTCCACACCTCTTCTAGCAAAACGCATATTAAGTTTTTAAAGATGTTTGTAACTCCTAAACGGGAAAATGCCGCATATTTCTCTAATTTTAAAGATGTAATTGTAGGTGTGGCTCCATACCGATTTGTATTTGTACAAAATGTCAGATCAATATCTAAGAAGTTTTCGACCCCAAGAATGCCAACAACATACAGACACACGGATATACAGACATACATGGCTAGGTCTACTCAGTTGATCAAAAATATGTATACCTTGTAGCGTCTTTGGCGCCTCCTTCTAAATGTTGCAAACGGAATGATAAATTTAGTATACTTCCCATCATATGGGGAGGGTACAAAAATCACAATTTTTCATGTATTTTAACAAAATTTGGTACATAATAGTTAATCAGCTTACGTTTCTTGTCAGTGTTACAAATGAAAATGCAAACTTAGTGTATCCTTCATCTTAAGTGGAATGTTTTTGTTTTCAATTTTCATAACTAGATTGACTAACCAACGGCTGTAATGTATAATCATGATAAAGAATTAACATAACAGTAAATTCAAGTTATTTGCTATCACGTATATCAACATATTAACATTTAAGTGTAGAGCAAACATATTGCAAGTAAGTTTGATATGTGTTAAAGTGAATTTGGAAAACCTCAAATTTTGAATATGATCAAAAATCGACTAACATCGATGATCATTTAAAAAGTTATTAAATTTGTCTTAACTTCAGCTTGATTCACAAGGGGACGGACGTACATAAAATGAATTTTTCGTAGTATTCACAATGTATTAAGAAGACTGGGTTATTAAGGAAGTAAGAGCAACTTTTTTTTTTTTTTAAATAAATACTATATAATTGTATCCTTTAAGGCCATTAAAGTCATTATGGGCAAAAATTTTAAGCGTTAAAGTCACAAAATGTAAACGCTGCTAGGTGTACAATTTACTTTATTTTACATCATAAATATGTAATGTATGTATGAAGAGGTTCACACAGGTGAACATTTATTATATCGTAATAGCCCACATGCTATACCATATACAATAAATGCAATTTTAAGTAATTTTATATTAAAATTTTCCTAACAAGTGCATAAAATTGTGATTTTTCAACAATGTTGATATTATTGTTGTTGTTTTTTCTAATCATAAATAGACACAAACATGTAGGATGCATGTAAGTACGATAACAAAAACGAAAATCAATAAAAATGTTATTAAAATGCAATAAATTGTTATTGCATATATGCAGTATAGATGAATAGAAATTGCGAAACCGGTTTCATATTCCCAGCAAAATATATATTACTTAACACTTAAGTGCTGCCTACCTACTCGTAGTTACGAAAACAAACACAAAGTTTCAATTATTTACATGAAATGTCTGTAAAATGGTAAAATTGGAGAAATTTTCAAAACAATTTTTATTTATTTTTCATATATTTTACAGACACACACATAGACGTGAAATAAAAAGTATGAGTAAGAAAATTGATGTGATACGTGACATTTATATAAATTAGAGAAATATGAACAAACACTTATAGATACACAAAACACCCCCACAAACACAAACACACACGCTTACTCACACACTCACTAACACTCTTGAAAAGTTTGAAAGTATAAAATAAACAAAAGTTTTGATGATTGTTTTTAAAAGAGGCAAAACCAACACATGACATCCATCCTTCCTACCTTCCACTCACTCTCTATCACTCTTTCTCTTTCGCACTTTTATACTACTATAGAAATATGTGCAATATGCATTATCCTTGAATTGGCACGTACTCTAGTGTATGACCGAATTTCATATATTTTCATCATATTGTACAAGTATGTATAGAAATGTATGAAGAGCAGTGATAATAATTCAATTTTTATTTTTATCATAAACTCTGTATTTTTGTTTCCTATTTACTGCATTTAATGAGAAAGAATTTTTTGAAAACTCTTCTAGAACAGTTGTCATAGATAAAGGGAAAGAGAGAGAGAGAGAATGTAGACAAGGACTATAAATGAAATGATTTACTTCTTCCGTTAATGAATATTTTTGAGTAAATTGTTTTTGGGTATGGATACGAAGTGAAGAGTGCAGGAAAGTTCATTATGACAAATTACAAAGGAAATCATTTAATAACAAATTACACTAATAACTACATTTTTTATTTTATATCATACAACTAAGCAAATAGGGAAATACAGTCTATAGTATTACACAACAGCATTACTAAATACTAGTCTAACCAAACCTGACCGTAATTACTGACGCTTTACCAAAATGAAAAATTGAGATATTAGGAAAGAAAAAATATCAGGCCACGCCCACTTTTTGTATATATATATATCAATTATAGCTAACTTTGAATAAATATTCTTACGGGAAGTATTTATGATAAAAAACCAAATTTAGTTTTTTTTTACTTTTTTAAGTTGTCTTCACAGTTTTTTTTTACTACATCATTAAATGATAACAAATGTTGTCTCAGCATATCTCACAACAGCTTCTTTATATTTTTGTTAACTTTAATTAATTACAAATAACTTTTTTTATTCCAAAAACATTTTCCTTTGATGTTATGATAGAAATTAATGATTTGTTTTATAAGCAACATAGATAAATCTATTTGTATAGCATTCGATTGAAACTTAACGTAATGTAAATATGTTTTCATTTTTATGTAAATTTAGCAAAAATCAATTTATAAAAGTTTTTTTTTTTTAAATCCTTGACGTTCTATACTCTATCAGTGTTAGGGGGAGATAACAAAAATGTTTACTAAAAATTGTTAACAGATTATTTAAGCACCTTATTAAAATTTACAATCAATTCACTGACTAATGGTCAATTTATTTAAATCGGGTATAACAGTAATTAACTTATCAATGTGTTAAAAAAAAATACTATTAATAGGATAACAATTTGAAATCATGATTATTATGTTAAAAAAAAATATAGAAATTTATTATGCAAAGATTATATTTTCATGTTACTGTGTATGTGGAAGTATGTACATATATATTTGTTTATAAATAATGAGCACCTTCTTCTGGGTATAAAAGGACGATAAACTTTGCTTACTGCCGCTCTTATGTGGAGAGTGTAGTATAATAATCTAAAGTATTTTATAATATAATACGAAGCACATTACATGTAATCAAATATCGTAACATGTTTATGTATTATTTAACTCTCCAGTCTTGATATCTCTTATAACAAAAATGTCATTAGAAAAAAACCCTAACTCTAAACTTGTTATGTTTGTCATAACATTACTTTGATGTAATAATATTACAATCATTCTCTACATACTCATCTTTTTAGTATGACATTATACCAATATTACGGTATATAATATGTACGGATCATATATACAATTGTTATTATAATAAAAGGTATAACAATGGAGAATAGGGAAGAAGGACTGCCATCCTTGTCGATTACTTTCAAAACCTTAACCACTTTATTATGGTTTCATATGCGATTTACTTTATTTTTTGGGTTTTTCATCTATTGGTGTATTTTAAAAAATAATTTTGTGACTCTAGACACGTATACAGAGTTTACTTTTATTATAAGTGCTTACCAAAAAAAAAAGTTTCTCTTCTTTTCTTTTCCCCCTAAAAACCAAACAAAAACTTTTTTCATTATAAAAATAAACATCCAATATCTACAAATGCTTTCTAATTATGTATAATGTACAATTTATAGTAAAGGAAATCGATGGAAAAGTATAGATAAATATTTTGAATATAGTAAAATCATACTTAATAATAAGGTCTTGTAATTTAAGCAGGATTTTAAATTAAATAGAGCTAAAAATATATATATGCATAAAATAAAATAATATTAAATAAAAATCACTTGTATATGTTACCATCATAACAGTCTTTGTATTGATAAAAGAAAAATATGGAAAAAAATATATGTCATGCAATAAAATTCATAATATAAACAAATTTTATAAAAAAAAAGGAAATAAATTTCATAATTTATAAACTTTGAAATGAAAAGAAATAATATTAATTTAAATGTGTTAATTAATTGAAATTTCAACACGACTATACACAAAAAAAAGTACAATAACAACAACTTTTTATTAGTCCCGTCTGCCTCCAGAATATTAATTATTTATTTTACCTTAAAAAAAAAACTAAATATGACATAAGACAAATCTTAAATACCCTACACAAGTACAAACAAATGGAAGCTGGGGCAGGTACCTGATTACATGATGATTAATATTCTGTATCAGCTTGCACGTAGATTTTTTATTTCTATCACCTTTTTCATAAATTGGAGGCGTGTCTATAAGCTATAATTGAAAAAAAAAAAAAGAAAACAATTCTTTTTGTGTTTCTTGAAAATGCTGGTTTTTTACAAGTACAAAAAGCTGCTTAAATTTTATAAAGCCCCGAAATTTGACACTTTCAATCATAAAATTATGTTATAAACAATAATTCGTATTGTGGATGTGTGTACGATCACATTTACACCTAATAACGATTTTAAAGCAAAGTTTTTTTTTAAGCATCATCAGCTATAATTATAATATTTTAAGCAGACCTCCCCCAAGCAACAATGTTTCAAATTTTATATGATTTTTAAAATAGAAAAATTAATAAACAAACACTTAAGCATAACAATAATTTTTATTTTATTACGAAACCACAAGGGGGGTCTTAAAAAATCCCCTCAACGAGTTGTAAAATGTAAAAAAAAAAAAGAAAAAATTTATCAATATGACATCAACATATAAAAGCATTACGAGTATTTTGGTTTTTATATCCACCACATAAAATGAAGAGGGAGGGTATATTAGGTTTGTCATTCGATTTGCAACACCCAGAGGTAATCAAATAACTCTCAAAACAATGCCCACAATCGACAAAAATCTGTTTCTGACTTTGAAAGTATTCGGTTAGCGGTAGCGTCTGTGACGAAAACAGCTGAATTGTTTAACTTTTCACGAGTGACACGGTTATGACAACATACACAAATTAATGTAAAACATCATAGGCGAAGGGGAATAGTCGGCGAAACTCAAAGTTGACTGACAGAGACCAATGAACATTAAAAAGAATTGTGGCCAGACAACATAAAACTACCGCGGAAACCTGGCTGCAGCCACTCTACGGATCTATTCCTCGAATTGCACCTTTTTTTAAAAGCAAGAGGCCCAACACCTTATGAATAAATCAATATTTTGTATATGTCAGGTGTTTATATTATTTTGTCAACCCCCTGTATAATATATTAAATAGCATAATAGGCCACGCCCACTTTATTATATATATGTAAAAGGTATTTAACAATTGGCTTAAGCTTAAATTTAGTTTTAAATGTAATTTATTCGATATTTTTTACACCTTTTATTTCTTACATATTCATTCATAATCCCTGTATATACTATAGTTATCATCCATTTTAGTTTTAACAGTTTTGCTTATTTCCCCATTCACAAATAAGTTTAATTTGAAAAGTAAATGACTTTAAAATAAAAACATAAATAAATCCAATTATAAAATAGCCAGCACCTAAATTTACACTCTAAACAATATTGTTATAAATTCCAAAAATTCTCTTGACTATGTAACAATAATAATAAAAAAAAAATATTTTTTGTTGCCAAGTATGTGATACCTTTACATAAATATGAAATTGCATGCATTTCATATCATTTCTGGGTAAAAAAAAATTAAATAATTGTTAGGTCAACAACAAAAATTTGTTGTAAATATGTGATATTTTGTGTATATATGTATGTATGAGAATAACAGTTTACCTGGTAACAATTTTCAATCTAAATAAAAGCTCAACCACAACACAACATATTATCACCGTTGGGAGGAAACACTCAAAACGAAAGAAGAATTATTTTGAACAAAAACAACAAAAATTTTGTAAATTTTTAGAGGAACATGCATGTATGTGGATATTTTAAACCTGAACTATTAAATTTATTATATAATATATGTAAACACATACATATATACGGATATGTATGTGATATGAAGCCACTGAAACTGAAATTGTTACCATAGAGTTGGAGTGGACATATTTTAAGGTAAAAAAAACAAAAATTATACACAAACACCCACTCATCCCTAAAGATATTTCTCTGATAAACACACCAATATATAAACTTTTTAAGCGTCTGAATGCTAATGTCGCTGCTGCTCTTATCCATTTAACCAGTTACTCAAGCGTTTGTGTGTTTACAAACTTGATAATAAACGTATGTGTGTGCCTAGATGTATATAACATTTTTATACAGAAAACAACAAAATTATAATTACCACAAAATGTCAAAATTAATTATGACAGCTGTCAGTGTGCTGGTCGCTATCTATTAAACGCGTCAACGGCAAAGAATAAGAATGTCAGCCTTTTTGTTTAAAGCTGACACCATCTCTCCCATCACATAGCCGTGACTATCTTTATCATAATCATAATCATCATCATCATCATGATCTTGACAAATAAACCTGAAACTCTTTTACACACTTGTACACATTTCACAGGAAATTTTTTTTCAACCACATACAATGGTTTTGTAAGAGAGGTTTCTTTTTAAATGGTTTATACAACATAGAGAACACATCACGTTTAGTTAGCTGGGTAGATGAATTGTATTGCGTTTGAGTGAGTGTGAATGTGAAATTCTAGAAGTTGTCTTCCTGACAAGGCTAAATTCAACTTGCAGAAAAAAAAGCGCTTTTTTTTTATTGTTGCAACAAGTGTAAGTATGTGTGTTTGTATGTTGTTGGTTAATTTTTAAAGAATTTAGTACAGATTCATTTTTGTATCTGTAGCGACTGGTTTCTGGAAATTACTTGAGAAATATTTTCTAAGAATTTATTGCCCACCCAGAAAACATTTTTATAGATTAATTCTCATTTTATTGTAATTAATTAAATTTTTTAAATCAGTAATGAAGTGTTTATGAAATGAAACTTCAATTTTTATTAAATAGAAAAAGGAATATAAACAAATAGAATCGCACACTAAATGTCATTTGAAATATATTTAATCACAAAATTGATAAAATTGTGACAATTTCAGAATAAATTCTGATGTGGGGCTTTTGGAGATTTATAAAAAAAATATTTGGGAATAATTATAAATAAACCTTTGCTTTCCCAACTATCACATTTATGCATTCAATTAAAAGAACATTCTCAATTTTGAGGGTCTACCTCTATCTTATCTTATGACTGAATCTTCTTTACGTCATTTTCTTATTGTTAACCTTCTTAAGTGACATTTTAATTATATATATAAGAATACTTTTTACAGATAAAGTTAAATTCCATTTAAATTTCCATAAAATTTAATTATTTGTTTATATAAGTATAACCATGTAGCACAAATAACGTTTGTATACATATTTAATAAACAATTAAAAAATAAAATGCAACGATAAACATCTTAAAATACATTAACAAATATGCATGAAATGAAAAAGAATTATAAGAAACTATAAAAAAACAACTCTAACAACAACAACTATAATAACATATTACGTATTATTATTATTATTGTTGCTGTTGTTGTTATTCTTGTTTTCCACAAAACAAAGTCATTATTACCATACCGGCTGAACTCAAAACACACATTCAAAATATAATATATTTGTCTAACCCAAAGCGGCAATTTGATATATTGTCTGCTGCATGTTCAAATAAGTGAATGTTCGAGTATTTACAGAAGCAATAATTAATATCCACAACTACTCAACATTAGCCAAGGTTAAGATGGAAAACTCGTCTAATATCTGTTTACATACCATTCTGTCTAAAAAAGAAACTATTTGTTAGAAATACATAGACACATGGAAATGTTAACATAACTGTCTGTCCAGTTAGACAGTTAACAGCTGTCATTTCAAAATGCGGGTGCAGACAGTATTGATATAGAAAAATCATTAATTTTTTTTTACACTTTTGTAAAAATTAACTGAAGCATGTGTTTTATTTGCGTTCAGTAAATAGGTTTTGTTGTTATTTGTTTTAGAAATTCGTGATCATATATGAGGGTTTATATACACTATTGACCATGACAACAGGTTTGGGTATTTGTTAGAAACTGCATCACTTGTTATAAAGAGTGTTTAATGTTTCTGAAAATAAATGACTAAAAATGCTAAATTCCCGATAAAAACTTTATATCAAAATTTTTTTGGCTAATCAATAAAACACCCCAAGTTTTCTTTAAAATATTTTCAATTCAAATTCAAGTTTTTTTTTGCACTTTTTTTTCTCTTTTTTTTTGTGAAATTGTTTTCCTGAAATGTTTCTTTTCCACACTTTCACTTTACTTAGCTTACCAAAACACCAAGTAACACTTCCTAGATATAAATCAACGATAAGGTAAATAAAACACAACAACAACAACAACAATGAAACTCTAACAAGAAAAAAATCCATTTGTTTACCACCTTCTCACACTTAATGGGCAGGTTTTTATCACCAAGGAAAATGATTGAGTGGGGATTTGAACGAGAAGAAGAAGAAGAAAAATCCATAAGTAAACATATGTTGGTATTTTCCCTCAATGAAAGTACCGAGTATTATGCAACATTTCAGGTAGCTTCGAGTTGAGTAGACTTTAAGTGGTAA
Source organism: Ornithomya fringillina (assembly GCA_963978525.1). NCBI lineage: Eukaryota > Metazoa > Arthropoda > Insecta > Diptera > Hippoboscidae > Ornithomya > Ornithomya fringillina. The sequence continues at coordinate 19,077,229 of OZ021694.1, read as the reverse complement.
TCATTGACACTTTTTTTTTTGTATTTTTTGTATTCTTCATACAATATGTACAATAATGGGTGTAGTGGAATATGTAATGAGGCCAAACAGTGTATACAAAGAATATATACTTAAGAGGGTAGTTTTTGTGAGGGGAGTGATAAAAGTGAAAAGTTGAAGTTTTTCAATTTGTGTTTTTTTTTCTTTTCTTTTTTCTTTGTGGTTGTCTATCCCTCCACAGCAATAACTTCATATTTCCCATGGTTACCTTGCTCACCTTGCTTAATCTCTTCCTTTCTCTTTCCCTCTCTGTATCTCTCAGTCTTTTTCTTTTATACTTTAATTATCTTATATAAAATGATTCCTTTCCTTGGCAAAAAAAAAAAAAAAAATTTGAAATGTAATGCCATGAATGTTAACACATAGTGAAAAAGTCTTAAGACAAAAGAAAATTTTCTGTTTCTGTTTTATCCTTAAGGAGAGGAGGAAAAAAGGTAGAAAAAATGGAAACTTTTGTCGTGAAGGATTATCACCTGCTGTTTTAGTGTCTTGCAAGAAACTTTTGAAATTTCTTTTAACGTTTATTGATTCGATGCTACACGGCTCTCTGTTACCTTTTCATGTCACATTCGCTTATCCTTAAAGAAAAATATCTTGGGTGTTCCTTATCCATAAATATGTATGTAAAGTGAGTAAGTTTTTTACAAGATTTTTATTGCCACAGCAACCGTGTGCCATGTCGAAGAGGTGCACGTTCATGTGCTGTGAATGTAATTTAATATTATTGTTTAACATAATTGTCAATTGAAGCGAATACATTGAATTTGTTTCTCTCAATCCCGCTTACTTCATCAATTTATTGAATATAAAAGTGCCAACAGACAGGCAAAGTCTGTATAAGTCTCTTGTTCATGGAGTTTTACTTTTACTCTCTTATTGGTAACAATTTGTTTTACATTTAGTATAACAACACTAACAACAACAACAACAACAACATCATCAAAGTTACAAAGTTCTATATAGACATAATGGAATTTTCTTGGGTTTAACCGAAAATTACCACCAATTGAGGCAATCAGTGTAAATTTCAATGAGCTTTAAAATTCGATAAAAATGTAAAAACGTTGAAACGTAGAAATGTTATTTTTCATAGCTAATAAAAAGGATTTGTATAGGCTAGCAAAATACCTTAAATAAAAATTTATGTTTAGAATGAAATTTCCTTCAACAGCAAGAAAACATGGAATTTTAAGTATTTTATAAATTTCAGTTTTATTTAAGATAAGAAAAAACTTAAAATTTATAAAAAAAACAAGAACGAAGTTGTTAAAACTTACCTTCTCAAGTGTTAATAAAAAGCAGAATTTTTTGGAAAAATGGAGAAATCTAAAAAAAGAAAAGGAAACGGAATTAAAATATATTTATATATATATTCTTAATCAGCATGAAAAGAGAAATCGTTTGAGACATGTCCGTCCGTGTGTCCGTGTGTCCGTGTGTCCGTCTGTTGTTGGGACTCTCACGGTCGTAATTTTTGAGATATCAAATTGAAACTTTGCATACGTATTTTTAGTTCAATTTCGCTGTTCCATATTGAAATTGGGCAAAATCGGTTAAGAGACACGCCCACAATAAACGAAAATCTCATCATACCTCGAAAAAATTGTATCTTTAAAAAATTATATATCGCACAATACTATGCCTATCAAGTTGAAACTGGGTATATATATAAAGGGTACCGTTATCCAACACTATGCCAAAAATGAGCGTGATTGAATAACGCAAACGCCTATAATTTAAAAAAAACACTATTTGCGTAAGTACATGAAATACATAAATATGGCAATAGGAGCTTATTTTTTAAAGAATTACAAAAGGTGGAGGGTATTTAAGCTTCGGTCTTAACCGAACTTTTCTATCTTGTTATGTTTTTATATTTAATTTGTAATTTTTTTATTATTAAAAGCTTTTTATAAAAAAGTGGGGATTTTGGATATTTTAATTTTAATGTGAATTTGAAAAAATATTTTTTTTTTTGTAAACATATTGAAAATCATTAATCATGAATAAGAATATATCAAAAAAAAGAAGCAAAAACTTGATTCCCATACTTTAACCTTCCCGACATACATACATACTTACTTAGTAGGATTATTACAGAACAAGAAGAAAATCTTCAGCGTACATTATAAATTATGTTTTGACCTTAATTAGTGATGCTTTTAATTAAATGCATCGTTTTAGATAAAGCGACTAAAAGATATGTTCGTGCGCACCACCAACATGGATGTACGTACACTTTTAAGTACTTATAAGATAAGGGTGAGGAATGAATCTATGATTTTCACATACATACTAGTCTGAACTGAACATGTGTATGCTGTACATATACTTATAAAAAAGAAAAGATGCCACAGCAAAGTAGACAAAGCACCCTTCACATGATGATAGGTTTTCATTTAATAACAGCGTTTGTTACGTACATATATATTTATACATATGTTATGTAATTCCATTAATTTATAAGCAGCTATAAAAAGGAAAAAAATACACACACACAACATGCTCATCTTTACAGTCTGTGTAGATGATTTCTTTCAACAAAAACAAAACAAATGATTATGATACGTATGTAACCGTATATGCTCGTTCATATATGTATTTAAAAAAAAAGAAAAGAAAAGAAAAGAAAAATACTTTTATCCATATAAACATAAGCCTATTCTAGCTATTTATGTAGACCGTCATCTATGTTCTATTTTGTGTTGTTTCTATTCCCCAAAGAGTTGCTCACTTAACAACATCAACAACAATGTCATCTTTCAAATCATAGATGTTTGAAAACATCATTATGATGAAAAATTATATGAATAACGAACTAAAAAAGTGACAGTTACTAGCAGTTCATTGTTTCCTTCTTCTGATCAAGTTTCTCTTAAGATAAACCAGCAGACCTGCATAAATTAAAATTAAAAAATAAAATTTTTACATTCTCTGCGTCTACGTAAGTATGAATTTTTATTTACAGTTGTCATGGTATTTTGATGATTATTATTTTCGGTTTGTATTATTGTTGTTGTTGTTGTATTCATCTTCATTTTCATTAAATTCATCCCAAATGCTGTCGCAGACTCTGTGGTAATGCTGATTCTCTATTCATATGTTACAACTGCAGACAACAGCTGCACTAAGTGTGTTTTGGTTTACAAATGACAACACACATACACGCACACACATAAACGCAAAGAGCTAGACAGACAGTTAGACTTTCAAGACAGACAGACAGACACATAGATAAAATGTATGCAGTAGTTTTGATATGGCAGCTAATTTGTTTTTTATTTCATTTGTTTTTATTTTTTCTTCCAAAAATTTGTTCTTTATTAAAAATGAAAATAACATGACAAGTGTTTTAGTTGTTTTTACGTATTTAGGTAAATATTTCATTTAATTAATTATTGATAAGAAGTTTTGAGAAAAAGAGAGTGTAACGTGATTACAATCAAAGAGATTTATTTTATATTTTACATATTAGTGATGGATATACGAGTATACTAATTTTGTGTGTATAAAGTCTCAACAATAAAAACTATGTAGATCTAAACATGTCTGTCCGTATGTCCTTCTATTATTATCACTCTGACGAAAATTTATTTCGAAATATTATTTCTGCGTCAATGTTAGTCAAATTTGTTTAAAAGCCACGCCCATAATCGACAAAAACGTATCTATTAATGGAATATCAGTTTAACCACGCCCATATTTTATATATAGCTATGACGGATACTGCAGATTTAACATAAGGCAAAATTAATACATTTATGGGGTAACAAAGTATGTGCCACATCCACATTTTATATATAGATATGGGCAGGGTACTTAAGATTTGCCTTAAGCCAAATTTAATTTTTGCTTGTTTTATTTTATTTCATACTTGTGTTAATAATTCACCATTTGAACTTTTAAATAAGTGAACTACTGTCAACTACTACAATTACTGGCATTGTGTAGATAATAATATATTTCAACAACTTTATATACATAGCTCAGGGGGATAATTATGTATATGTTTATGTATATGCAACATATAAATGAATTTGCAACATAACCTTGAATGAAAAAAGCTACCCAAGCACCCGAAAGGCTTTTTAAAACTGGTCACCAACAATTTTTTTTTACAAAAAAAAAACTGACGTAATGGTGTATAAGAAAATTTAGTTTATAGAATATATAAACAAATGCAACCCTAAGGGAAAAATTAAAAAAAAAAAAAAATCTAGAAAAAAACCAAAGTCGGCATTTCTTAAACAAATCAACACTCAATCTCAAACCAGTGAATGTTTAACTTCTAACAATAGTTACAAGTTATAGTTTTGTATGATCTATATACGTGTACAAAGAAACAAGTTGTTGGTGTTGGTGTTGGGTTTTTTTGCATTTAGTTTTTGTTCAAGTCTTTCTTTGGAATAGTTTTTTAAAGCCTCACCTTAAACTTTGGCGGTTCAACTGTATTATTATATAATATAAAAAAATTAAAAAAAAAAAACAACAACAACATTTTCTAAAGAAACTCATTAAGGAGAGAACAAGATATGAAAACATAAGGAAAAAAAAAAAACAATAGAAGAAACCACCACCATCACACAAACAACTCATGTGAACATAATTCTAGTGTGTTTGTTAGGCTAACAATATATAGAAAAGAACCACAACATACTCACAAATAAAACAAAATAGAAACCAGAACACAGCTTAACAGAATAGAGCAATAACTCTAGTGATTTACTACAGCATTCAGTCATGGCAAACAGGCAGGCAGGCAGGCCAGCCAGCCAGGCAAGAAAGGCAAGAAAAATGAAAAATAACTGAATGAGTGACACAAACACTTTAAGTGATAGATGCGAAATAAATAATAACACAAGAGATGAATGAAAAATAACAGCAACAATAATAACAATAAACCAAGTTAGGGTGTGGGCTATATATTGAAGATGTTAAGGTAAAGATTATTTTTTGAAACTTTGAGATTTTAGACGAGTTTTTGAGAAATATTTTGATATCTTTTTTTTTTATTTTTTTAACAGATAAATAAACAAAGGGGTAAAAATTAAAATATGTGCGTACAATTATGAAAGTGAATAAGTTAAAAATTAAAAAATTTAATGTTTTTTCGACTTGGGCTAAATATCATCTTTCTCCCCCTCCCTCTCTTTATCTAAATTTTATTTACTTAACAATTTATTAACATTTCAATAATTGAAGTATATTCATAAATTAATTTTAATATTGATTATTAATCCTTAACAGATTGTTTATAAAAGTAAATAGAATTTTGTGTACAGTGGAGAGCATAAATAAAATAATAAAAAAAGAAAGCATATAAAAATTCTCATGTACATCCTGAGAATCTTAAGATCGTAAATTTTGAAAAAATTACGTAAAATTGATTTGGACCATATATTTGTACATTGTTAACCTCTACACAAAATTTGCTATTTAGATGGGGGCCAAAATTGTTTAAGAAACCCGCCCGTCTCCTTCTTAGCGTTAAAAATGGAATGATAAACTTAGTATGCCCCCCTTCTTATGTGTAGAATATAATAAAATAAATGAATGGTTTTTAAAATTTGATTATTTATCAAGTAAATGTTTATTTAAGCAATTTCTAATCACTTATTCATTTCAATTTTATAATCTTTAGAATTATTTACCAGCTATTAAAATAAATTTTATGGCTGAACAAAATATAAAACAAAGCAAACACTTTTAAACCCGTATTGCATTATCCAATAACTATCAGGGAAAGAGAATTTATAAGAAAGTAAGTGGGGTCACTGGGGTCTGGATTTAATAACAAGTTCTTTTACACTACAATGAATTTCAAATGGATCTTCACCATATTTCATTTATTAGATGGATTCTATATTTAAAACACTCTAAAACCAAACCTTTTATTAAAAACTTCTTGAAAAAGTATCTTAGTTGTGAAAACATGCAAATTGTTGTCGTGAATATGTGACAATTGTGATAATAAATGATGAATAAGATAATAGACCAAACCCTTAAATAGGCCGCCGCGACCACCACCACCACAAACATATTAAAGAAGAGACTTATCACAGATTAGTCAAGCGTGCCCTGGGCTGGGTGTACCCGTTAAATTAATTAATGAATAAATACAAAAACAGTGAAAATCGTTTATAATTTTACATGTTATGAATTATTTATTTTTATAAAGATATGGAGGCTTTTTAAGATTTGACCAAATCTTACTTGTTTTGTAACATTACAACTAATGTTGACTGTATGGTAGAAGAACAAGAAGAAAGATAACTGTGAAAAGCACGCACCATACAATAATACTTAGCAAAGCACAGACATGAAATGTATGGGAGAGCAATTAAAAAATATTTTTTTTTTATTTTTTTTATTTTATTGCAATAAAACACAATGGTCATCAGGGGGGTTGTGGTTGGTGGGTTGAGGTGTTGACATGCTTTTAATGAAAATGTAAGTGCATACCAAGAGACATATACATGTAGAAGAAGAAGAAGAAAAAGTGGTTACAGTATTACTTGATAAATTTATCAGTCAACACTTTTCATTTTATAAAAAAACAGCAGTAAACTGCTGCGCCCGCATATAAATTCATATAAAGAAAGAAAGAAAGAAAAACAACAACAAAGACATACACTTTGATTGTTATAAATTGAAATTGATAGATTTACAATCTTATGCTTTCAATTAATGGTGATATTAAGGAAACGAAAATTGAAAATTGAAATTAATATGGGAACCGAACAAGTAACAGAAATACAACACATACGTAACCGCCTTGTTATATAACCGCTTTTTTCCTTAAAATGTCCGTCCGTTAAAAGTAATACCTTATAATTGAATACATTGAATGCATTTCCGTTTCAATTGCTTTTTGTTTTGTTGGTATTCATTTAGAGTCATTCACCTAATTTTATGATGTGTATGAGTGTGAGTATGTGTTCTTCTATTTACAACTAAACTATTTATTTATTATTGCAATTTCTCCAACAGTCTACTAGAGTATTACGCATGTGGGGTCATTTGTGGTTATTATGCTTAATGTTTATTTAAGTGACCAGAGTGCTGGACGAACAGTGACGGACCGACAGACAAATTTTTATTGCAATAATGTTTATTGTTGGCTGTCATTTATTTATTTAAATTTATGATCGTAACACACTTTTCTATAAATAATGTCGTTGATTATGCAGTGACGTGAATGAGAAAACCGTACATTGTTGTTAAAGTAGTTTTAGGAATTGCAAAAAAATTACTTTTGATAAGTAATGAATTCGGAATTGGTATTGGTCTGTCCATTTCGGGAATTGAGAATTTTTCATAACACTAACAAATAAGCTTTTAATGGGTCCTCTTAAGCAAATTTCCAAGTGAGTTTAAAACTATCCATCCGTCCGTTCATGTAACAGGGGGGTCATTATTATAATTTAATTCACTTTATTGCTAAGTTAGTCGGATAATGTCCATCCGTCCGTCTATGTTGCAACGAACAGTTTCACTGCATTGTGACACATATGTTGAGTTACACTTATTAACTACCATCATTTACGTGGTGAGTCACACTTTTTAACGTCTAATAGCAGCGTGACATACACGTTGAGTCACACATTTTTAGTAAACAACAGCCGAAAAAAAAGGTACTAAGATTTAGTCTAAGAAAAATTTAGCTTGTTATACCCTCAAACACTTTAACTAACTGGTGTAGGGCATAAAGGGATTTAGTTTGATCAATTATAACATTTTGATTTATTTTCTCTTTTTTCGTGTTTCCTGTCTACTAAATCCTCTCTAATGAATTATCAGACAAATATATCATTTTTATGAAAAAACAACAACAATAACAATAAAAAAAAATATGATTAAAATAAAAGGAATTTCATAACTTAACAAGCGTTTAACTTTATAAAAGGGTTTACGCACAAAACTCCAGCAATAAAATATAAAAAAATTATAATAAAACAAAAACTAAGCAAAAAAAAATTATTAAACAAAATTGAAGACAAAAGGCCAAACATATAAAACTGATTATCAAAAAACCCTCAAAGCCAAAAACAAAAACCAAAACAAAAACAAAAAATGGCCAACAGACATCTGCAGTCACATCATAAACGTATTTCAGATAAAATGTTTAGGGATGACCAGCAAGCATTGCATGAGTGTATGTGTATAAACATATTATGGTCATATCTATAAAAATTTTTGGTTATAAAAAAAAAAAAACGAAAAAAATGACATAAAACTAAACTTATAAAGAACTATAAAAAACACATAACAACAACAAAATCTACAAATCAAAAAGGCTTCAGCCGCAAAAAATGGTTAAATGCTAATAAAAAAATTTAAGTATGAAAAAAAAAAACAAAATTATATATTTAGGAATGGGTAACGACGACTGTTATAAAAACAAAAACAGCAACAGCAGACAAAGTACAAATGCCAAAGCCAGACATAGAATTCCAATGAATTATAAAATATATACAAATGTAGTAAATAAAATTGAGCTCATAAATTAAAGGTTTTGGTTTTTTTTTTTTTTCAAAAAATAAACGTACGACTGCTACGCATTATGTTTTATTGGAGAGCTCTAAAATTAAACTTAAATATGATTTTCGAATATTCTAAAATAAATTAACTGTATATGTGAATAAGAGAGAGAGAGGAGGAGCACATGTCAGATGAGTTGGAGAATTAAACATGAAAGCAAAACTCAGTCAGACTCAGTCAGACACAACCCAAACCAATTATTTTGCCCATGTAACAAAAAAAGCGAGAGTTATTTTTATTTATGTGTGAAATGTTGTGATTTTTTTTTTTTGGAAGATTTAAATTTAAATTTTTTAGGTCGATGAGTTTCAAGGGTGTCATAAAAATTAAATGCTTTATATATAAAAAACAAGAAAGAAAAGTAAATTTAGTTTAGACCGAATCTTAAACACTGTGAGATGTGAGATCTGCAAAAGTGGGTGCGGCAGGTATATGATTACATCCTACAATAATGTATTTATTACTAAACAGCTTGCAAGATAACATATATTATATGAAAAAAGTTTTTAATTCCAATGTCTGTAATTATAAACAAATAAGGCAAAAATTTTAAGCAGACACGCCTACAATTTACAATAAACTTATTTAGGTTAAGAATTCAACGTGTGAGGCAAAAATTCAATATCTAAAGAACAATAGTGGTTATAAGAGAGACTTTCTTTAACCTACCACGCCCACTTTACCTATAATTGCCTATCAATTAACTATTAAGTGAAGGTAGCTAATGTACTTGAACTTTCTTTATCTGCTACAAATAACTGAATAATATGAATACGCATACATGATATAATTGAGAGCAGAGCAATGCAGGGAGCAATGCCATCATGTTTGTAACATTTCTTTAGAGACCAGCAATTTTGAGTACCCCTACTATGAAAAAACGCTATGGCAAGTTTTGTGATTGTGAAATGTTAGGAGAGACATTTAAGTCCATACCTTAACATATTTTATTTTGTTTCAAAATATACAGCAATCGGAAAAGGAGACACGCTCACAATTTTGAAAAAGTTATACTAAGCGCTAGATTGGACTTCCAAGTTCATATATATAGTATTGATATTACCTGAAAACATAATTAGACATTTGCCACGCCCACTAATTTTATATAAATTTTTAGAGTACTTAAGAAATGGCTTAAGCCAAAAAAAAAATTAAATTGATTGTTATACAAATTATTATGCATTGCTCTCTTCAGTATGACCGCATGCCCATTTGCACAGTACCTTTTATATATATGACAAGTGTGTGGTACCATTTACAATAACAACATTGTGCTTATTGTTTAAGTAAATATGTACTCATTATGATTATGATGATAATAAATTGAGGGAATAACAGATAAGTGGATTGTGTTTACTTTATAATAAACAAACATCTACTACACCATAGATGCAATAGAAGGTATGCTTGTTAAATAGGAAGAGTAAGCTTAGAAGCCTGTTGTTTAATAAACGACAGAGAAGAGTGTAATGCGTTAATTATTAGTGGCATATTTCTAATTGTCTGTTGGTTTCTCAACTAATTAAATGCTAAACTAAACTAAAGTAAACTAAAACCATAAATGGCGTTGGAGTAGTAAGAAGTGTAAGCACAAGGCTCACTTGTTTTTAATAAAGCAATAAATTCATTTATTTATTAAGCTTTAATAGGCGTAAACCCCAAGCACTTAATAAATAATGTTTGACTGATTATATTATATAAACCACGAGATAAATATGAAAATGATGCTGTTAATGGTCAACACTTATACAAGTGCACATGGCAACAATGATAACAAGGGCAACATTCAGGGCATGCATGTAATGATGAGTTTTAAATATAATTTGATTAAAATATCTGTATTGTATGTTAAGTATTTAAGAGCTTTGGTTTGATTAAAAATAAATATTTCATAACACACATGAAGAGTTTGTTCATTTATGTTGAAAAATCTGACACGCGTTTTATTTACATATCGTCTATATATTGATCATTCATGGGTTTTTTTTTATATATTTGTGTGGTCAGTGTTGAGAGAGAAGGAGACCACATTGAAATTTAAAACAAACATCAATAAATAATATTGAAAATCTATAAAACTAAAAATTACAAAATAAATATGTATGAAAAATATTGATGACATAAATACGAGTTAATAATTACAAACATAATAAACTATTAAATATTTTGAAAACAACGGAAAATATATTTGAAAAATATAAAAAAATACAAAAAAATTAAATAAATAATAATTAAAAATCATTTAAATTAAATTCTGTTTTCTTATTCAGTATTTTATTTTAAACAATTGAGAAGAACTAAAAGGAATAGTTAGTGTATAGTTTATATATACTTTGTAATAATTATCATAAATTAAAACAATTTCTTAAATACCTTCCTCTCTTTTATTATTAAAGTGGGCGTGGCAAATATTAATTTATGGCTAAGACAAGGGGTTAGATTGATAACCCACCGATAGTTTAAAATTTTACCATAAAAGTCACGACTGGTTCGGCAGGCGAATAAGTAGTTAAACTTGTGAAACACCCTACATTATTGTTGTTATTGTTATTATAATTATAATGGAAAGTTATGGTTAATTTTGATCGATAAATTTTCCTAAACATTCACATATAAAGACTTGTTGTCTTTTTTTTAAGTATAAAATATAATTTTTATTCCTTTATTTAATCTTTCATTCATTCATTTAATTACATTTCAGAGTATAATAAACACTAAGCACACACTACAGGAGAAAGAGAGCAACCTATATAACATTCATTGCATATTGTGGTATTCATATTATTTATATGCTGCGTAAACATTAAACATTATTACCGTATAAACACTTCAATAGCTGTTAAGTACTTGTATGTGTGCGTGTTTGTATAAATATAAAATGATCATCATTATTATTATTAAATATTTTAATAAACTTTAATGAAATCACCAGCAACAAGAAATCACATTATTTTTATATATGAATGCACACATATTTGCACCAACACATACATAAAATATCAAATTTAATCAAAATACAATTATTCATTATTTGCTTTTCATTTGTTGTTATTATTATATATATTTTTTTAACCATTTAATGCGGTTTTACGCATTTATCATAACACTTCAATTATTGAATAACAACAACAATAATAACAAATATTAATAACTATTTAAACAAAAAAAAAAAAGCATACAAGTGAAATGAAAAATATTAATCAAATATTTTACTTAAACAATTTGTTGTTGTTTGTGTGCTGGTAATTTATTAAAATTCAGATAAATTCATAATTAAATAATTAAAAGCTCTTCAAGTGGGAAGAGCAATATAAATGTAATTTAACACATAACTGCTTTCCAACAAAGTTCTCTTCTGTTGCCTTTCTCCACGAGATTAATTTAATGGTTTATTATCAATGAATGATTAAAGCAGGTATTTATTTAAAGCAAACGACAAACAAACACACAGACAGACCTACCGAATTAAAAACAAAAAAAGAAAAAAAAAATCTGATTAAATTTTTTGTTTTGATAAACGATTCATTAGCGATATTTTCTTTTTCCTTTTTTTATTTTTTGCTAAAGTTTATATAAGTTTTTTGTTTAATTTAAAATTTAATATAATTTTGTATTATTTGCAAAAATAAATAAAATTTTAATTGTAGAAATTTAATAACATTAAGTTATCACATGAAAACGATTATGGGCGTAGTTTCGGACCGATTTTATCCAATTTAAATAGCTACCCGCTTGCTAGAAGCTTAAAATACAGATATTTTAAGCTTCTAGCAGTTTTCAGTACTTCAATATCTCAAAATTTATTATTAAAAGAATGTCAACAATAGATGGACACACGGACACACGAACACACAATCTCGATCGAGTCAGTTTTCGATACTGATCAAGAAAACATATACTTTGTAAGGTCTGTAGTGTCTTATTTAACATCAACAATAATATATTATACAATACATGTTATATATATTACAATAACAACAAAGTTATAATTCCAACAGTTAACAAAACGACATAATATTTTTATATTCCCTTTAACGCATGAACAAGTTACATTAAGACTAGATAATACAATAGTATGAAAGGACATACAAATGCGAAAACATACATTATTATATATGTTTTGCAGCAACACATAGAGGAAGCAAATATAAACAATTAACATAAAAACTCCAAAATTATTACAAGTACATGAAAACTTCAAAACAACAACAAATTCAAATGAAATGAACAAAAAAAAAGTTTTGGTTTTTTTTCTCTCTTTTCACCACAACAATAATAATACAAACCAAGAACAGCATTATATTCTAACACATAAAAGAGAAAGAGATAGCAATAGAAAGCAAGCAAAATGGAAACTTTGTTTTATATTGTTACAAAAAACAATAGACAACAAAAACAAACCGAAAATAAAAAAGGGAGTGTCTTTTTTATCCTCAAGGGAAATAACCGTTAAAAACAACTACAACAAAAGAAGCTAAAATAATAACTAACATAATGCAGTCCTTAACAAATAACAACAACGACAACACGTACAATCATACAAACACACACACACACAAATTAAAAATAAACACAAAAGAAAGCATAATTTGTTTGTGTTTGTGTTTGCGTATGTGTAGAAAAAAAAAGAGTGTGAAAGAAATGACAAACAACAACAACAACAATAACAATAAATAATTAAAGTAAAAATACAATTCAACAACAACAATAAGAACAGCAAACTGTATTTTTACCGTAAACGTTATAAACAATGAAAATTACAAACACACATTTTTACTTAAGCAAAATCATAATAAACAGTAGCTGGCTTTTAAGACCATAAACAGTGAGTATATATATAACAGTTGTGGCAAGATAATTAAGAACCTTTTCTTTAATTTTTTTTATGCTCAAGAATTAATGTGAAGTACTTTAGTACTCAAATTAATACTTGTATTATGATTTAAGATTTGAATCTTTTACAATAACTTTTCTTTCTTGCGTATACTGTATTGCTAGTGTTCACCAGTCTTTGTCATCCTAACACCACTTCATACATAAGCATAACAGCAAAATAAAGTAAAAAAAAAACTGAGTTAGAGGTTTAGCAAAAATCTTCAAATTCACCCTATTTTATTTCTACAAATGTTTATAGAAAATTCTAGCTTATTACGTATGACGTATATACGGACACCTTGACAAATATATTTAAATCGATTAAGATTTTGGATAATAGTCTATGAAATATGAAAAATATTTACCTAATAAAATTTTTAAAATGTCCGTCCTAAAAATGCAAATGAGAAAACAAATTTAGTATTCTGTCCACTATGAAGGGTATTAAAAATATCATCATAAAGTTAAAATAATCCAATAAAAAGTTTCAGCAAAAAAGAAAGAAAAATCATAAAATATTGTATATAGAAGGAAAAAGGGCAAAAAAAAAAAAATTAAAATTATATAACAGAGAGTAGAACGAAATATGACACAATGTTGCTGTTGCGTGCATGTACGTTTATATAGGTTACAAAAGGTTACTGTTAATACTAATATTGTTGTTGTTGTTGTTGTTGTTCCATTTTATACATAATTATAACTTTATAGCACTTGTGGCTTACGGTACAATAACTTTAGAACAGATGGTAGCACAAAAGGATACAAAAAGTTGACACAGACATCAGCTTTAATACAAAACAGTTACTGTTGAATAATTTGTTGTTTAAATAAAATTAAAAAAATTTATATTATATAATGTTATAACTAATCGTTAACATAAAATACTGATTTTTGTGCTTAATCTTAATAAACCCCGGTAGGGTATCTACTTGGTTATTGTAACCAATACTAAATCTTTACAGTTTGCAATTTTACTTTCTTTTACTTGTTTGTAATTTAAAACTTTTTGTGTTAAATGAATTGTAAACTTATTGAAAAAATAAATCTCACATAATAAAGTGCATTTATTTTTTTTTTTAATTAAAAAGAAAATATGTAGAAGCTTCCTTTTCATACTTTATTTACTTACATAAATACTTACTTAAAATCTTAAGAGTACCTATCTATATATATTTTTGCTTTATGCATAACAGTAATCATATTAATAATAATAATAATAACAACAACAACTATATAAAAAAAATCATTCAATTGAAAATCAATCGATAAACTGTTTGACCCTTAAATATTTAAAGGATAGCAAGCTTCTGAAAAAGTACATGTAGGTGTATAAACAAGTAAAAAAAAGCGAAATTCTGAACTAAAATTCCATTAATATTGGGCGTGGTAAGTTTAAAATAATGTCCTTTAATAGTGTATGCATTACGTAATAGCTGGCTAGTTCAGTTTTACGCTTAATGCAGTTTTTTGTAAATTGTGAGCGTATCTGTTATTCGACCATGCCCATTTTTAATTCTGTAGCTAAATTTTAATGGCAGATAAATAGATTTTTCTCAATTGTGGGCGTGAGTTTAGACAAATTTTGTCCAATTTTAATAACTATCTGTGTGTAGAAACTAGAAGTGTTTGAATAATATATTAGCACTTTAATATCTCAAAATTTATGACCATAATAATGCCAACAACGGACGGACACACGGGCATACAAGTCTAAATCGAGTCAACTTGAAATGGTGATCAAAATATATATACTTTGTAGAGTCTTTAGTGCCTCCTGCAAATGGAATGACAAACTTAGTATACCGCTTATTCTATATGGAGGGTATAAAAAACATTTTAATGGTCTTTCATTATTCCTTCTACTAAGTACAGTAAGATTATCAAATTCCCCTTGATGCATAAGTTACAACAAGAGTTTTTTTTCTCCGAGTTCTTTTTCAATGAAATATTTGGCGAAAATCTACCATTAATACCCTTTATATATAAAATGTTAAATAATGATAATGTGCGTATGCGTTTGCATGTAAGAGAGCTTTAAATGAAACCGCAAGTAAATGGGAGTAATACATTAAAATACAAACCAAGTGCAGCATAGTAAGTAGGAGTAGTGATATAAATATAAAGGGTTGCGTAAATGCATGGCGCTTACTTTGTATATGTGTACGGTTAGGTTACATACCTACATACATATATGATATCAATTAAATTGAATACTAAACGCATTCATTAATTAAATTGTTGTTAGTGTAGGGGTTAGAAATGAAAACCAACATCAAACCAACCAGTTAATGGTTACGCAACAAATGTATTACTGTGTTGCTGCCACACTCTTCATAGAGACTTTTGTCTATCTTTTGTTATGATGGTTTTTTTTTTTGTTTTCTTTTATATTATATAAATGATATGAAGTGAAATGAAACATTCTTTGTTTGATTTAATTTACAAATTAACTCAAAGGATGTCTTTTTTTGTAGAAAGGTAAAAATAAAGAAAATATCTTTAATACACATTCCTTTTACAAATATAATAAAAGGTTGCTTTTTCTTTGTCTTCATTGTTAAATCGATTTGTTACAAAAATTTCCTAATTAAAAAGTTCTTTTAAACACTATTTTAAGAGGATTTCTATAACAACTGCTCAGTTTTTTTTTTTTGAGCTTTCTTTCTTGTGATTTTCTTCTTGACACGCCGCAGTGCAAACTATCATTAGCTTAGTAATGTAAGAGAAGACAGTTTAGATTTTTTCCCCATTCAGTCTGTATAAGTTTTTCTTTGTTTTCTGTTAGCTTTTAAGGTCAAAGTATGACTGTAACTAAATAGTTTTTTTTGTGTGTTGTTTGGGTTTTTGTTTACTGTACTTCAAGTGATTGTAAGCAAGCAAGTAAGTAAGTTGTCTTAAGCTGTTTAGAAAGAACGAATTACAACAACAACAAAATTTAAAAACCGCTGATAATCATTATTGTTGTTGTTGTTGTTGTGACAGACAAACATTAAATGTGAACTAATTTAATAGCATTTAATTTAGAAACTTAACTAATTAAACTAATGCAGGGAAAGCAACAATAACACATTCATACTGGCTGCCATACATGGTTATAAACAGAAAGAAAAGAATGCTTGTAAGACGTAAAGAATACAATCAACAACGACATTGTTGTTATAATATTATTTTTAAATCTATAAGTGTAACAGTAAACATACGGATCATTGTACTAAATTAATTAGAAAGACTTAGATACACTTGTTTAAATATTCATACATGAAATATACAATTTAACTCAATGTAGAATCCAGCCTGGCAGTTTTGGGACCTGCTAGATCTCAGCGACCTGCCACTTTAGAAAGTCATGTGTCATACTTTCCAATAAAACTTGGCACATTAATTCTCTTTTTAAAAGTTCTTTCTTAAGCAAATGGGTATAACCACACCCATAAATTGTAAATCTATGAAAAGCTACAGAAATTTGTAAACGATTAAAAAAAATTGACGGACGTGTCACAAAGTTATAAACAATATTATTACTTTCATTACATTACAGACGAACTGATTTCCATGCAACGATTATCTAATAATTGTATGACTTCTTTGAATATATTGAATTAGTTAAGTATGAGATCATTCTTTAAATCTTGGCTAAATTTAAATTAGCAACTCGTTCAAAACTAGTTTTATTTGTTTTATGAAATCCTTGTAAAATAATCGCCCAAAATAATCAAACATTCTCTTTTACTTTCTCATCAAAAAAAAAACAACAACTCTTTTACCCTTTTATTACATTATTAAACTTTTTTTTAATGAATCCTTTGACTAGCTGCCTATTTTCACAGCCTTTGTAATTATGTTACTGGAATTTTTCAAACAGATTTTTCCAAGTACATACTTTAAAGTCCTTGTATATAAGTTTTGTACTTGTGTAAAGCTGGTACAATAACAAACATTTGTTTCTTTTGCTTTTGTGTGTACACATACCTAGAAGGGTTAAACAAGTGGTTTATAATATAAAACAAACTTACAAAACAAAATTAACACTTTGTATAATTTTTAATATAAAAAAATTATATGAAAATAATTAGAAGCAAGGTCTCACAATTATATTATTTATTATTATTAAGTTAAAAAAATATATAAAAAAATATATAAAAATAAAATTGTTAAAAAAAAAAACAGTTTTGTAACAGAATCAAATCGAGTTAACCATGTCTGTCCATACGTCTGGGTATCCATGTACATTTGAACTTAAGCTATAGGTCGCATTTTTTCAGTTATTTTGATGATATTTGGTAAAAGAACATAATTTGCTATTAGAGAGAATTGTATTAAATTAGAACTGAATTGGAGTATTTTTAACCATACTCGTCTATACGACTTTCATTCTATGGAAAATTCGCATTTATTGGGAAATTTAAAAGAAATTTGGTCTAAGGAAAAACTTTATTAAAAATGAACCGAATTGAATAATTATGTAACAAGCTTCTCATATAACGAATTATTTTAAAATAAAATTTTTATAATTCTTAATATTTTTCGACTAATTAGCAAAACCGAATTTGAACTCGATTAAACCATTTGTAGACCTTACCATAGAATAATATTTCACGAGTTCATGCCTCGCGTTTACTGATACAATGAAATTGAAGAGTATTAGATAGAAGTTTTTTCATTATACCCTCCACCTTAGGGAAGAGGGTATATTCATTTTGATCATCCGTTTACAACACATCGAAGGAAGCCTCGGAGACCCCACAAACCATATATATTCTTAATCAGCATGAAAAGAGAAATCGTTTGAGACATGTCCGTCCGTGTGTCCGTGTGTCCGTCTGTTGTTGGCACTCTCACAGTCGTAATTTTTGAGATATCAAATTGAAACTTTGCATACGTATTCTTAGTTCAATTTCGCTGTTCCGTATTGAAATTGGACGAAATCGGTAAAGAGACACGCCCACAATAAACGAAAATCTCATCATACCTCGAAAAAATTGTATCTTTAAAAAATTATATATCGCACAATACTATGTCTATCAAGTTGAAATTTGGTATATATATAAAGGGTATCGTTATCCAACACTGTGCCAAAAATGGGCGTGATTGAATAACGCAAACGCCTATAATTAAAAAAAAACACTATTTGCGTAAGTACATGAAATACATAAATATGGCAATAGGAGCTTATTTTTTAGAGAATTACAAAAGGTGGAGGGTATTTAAGCTTCGGTCTTAATCGAACTTTTCTATCTTGTTTCTTTTTTATTTTTTTTAAATAACCTTAAGGACAGTTTCCCAAAAACCTTAAAATTTGAACGTTTGGGACGAAATTTAACTAATTGTCAATGTTGAATCGATTCGAGAGGTGTTCAAAGTGGTTTTTGTACTACTTTTTAACTTCCTATCAGTGGATAATATCAAAATCCTTTTATTAAGGCAAGATAATAATTCACAGCTTTATAGTCTGTACATAATCATCTACTTTGTATAATATATGGTTTAATTGCATACTTGATTCCATCTCTGCATAAAATTCCACATCACGTCACTTTTTGTTATAAATGAAAAAAAATTTATTAGGTGCAGCTCTAATTCTTTTTCAATGTTATATAAATGTATTTATTGTTGGGATTGTTATTGCTATTGTTTAACTCTTAATAACTGGTTAAGCTTTTGTTCTATGAAAAGTCAAGCAAAACCAACAAAAAAAAAAAAATTAAGCAAAAAAAAGCATTTAAAACGATCATGACAATATTGCCATATAATGCTTTCAAGCCAGTCTACTGATATGTGTGCGATACAATTTTCCTCTATTTCGTTGTTGTTGTTATTGTTATTTTCTTCTTCTCTCTAAAACACTCTCTATAAATGGTTTCAATACCATAAACAGTTCACAAGGTTAATGCTGTAAGAAACCTAAACCACGAATACATTAAGATTCTGTATACAAACCAACAACTAAACACCAACAAAGCTACAACAATCAAGCTTAAGCGTGCAATGAATATTTTAAATGCGATCATTGTACAAAAAAAAATAAATAAAAACAATAAGATCAAGGTGTGTGCGTGGGTTTTTGCGGGCCTTTACCTGGCAGGCATTTGTATAAAGTTTCTTCTTCTTTTTGTTTCGTTTTTTTTTTTTTTTGTGAGTTTTGTCGCTATATTGTCATTCTAGTGGTGGCGGCGGTATTCTTGTTACGAAAGAAAATATTTCAAAATATTGTTTTTTTTTAATTTTTGTTGCTTTTTGTATATGCTCTCTTTGTCATCATATCTTTTTTTCAGTCTTTGCTGTCATCACTTATAAGATAAATTATAATTGTTGTTGTTTTTGTTTTGGATACTATTATTGTCGGCTACCATTGATGCTGGTGCGTATGTAGGTTTAGACGCTGAGAACGTGACAAACTATGGGCTGGCTATCCAACAAACCTAAACAGTTTTGTGACACATTGTGACCATTTTAAGATGCTTAAGAGGGCATCGTTTTGTTTAATACCTGATGAAACAAAAACAACAAGGCATGCACACACATATCATGCATAATGAAATATTTTATGAATTGAAAAAAAAAAAATCGTTATTTTTAGCTGCACAACTAAATGAACTTTTGCATATTTTTATAATAGCTGACCTAATTTTTTTGTTTGGAAAATCTGTTGCAAGTGATTTTTTTTTCAATACATATGCATTTTACACACATACTTTTTTTAATCCATTTAATTTTTTGTTTTATATTTACAAAAAGGCTAATTTAATTATTTTTTTTCATATACTTTCATTTTTTATACACTTTTTGCAATTTCAATTTTGCTGATATAACAACTAAACATGAGAAATAAATTAAAACCATTCGTTTAATTTCATTTCCATATAAAAATGAATTTTTTTTTTTTGAAAACACAAAAAAAAACTATTTTTAATTAAAACATGTCATCAATATGCTTTTGTGGAAACTTATTGTTAACAAAAATCGAAACTCATTGTGCAAAATAGAATTTTTTTTATTAAATAAAAATAAAAAATTTAACAAAATATTAACAAGTAAAAATTTTAAAATTTGGCTTAGACCCAATCTGTTATATCCTGCAATATTTCCTATTTAGAGGGCGTGGCATGTACCTGATTACGCTCTCCATACTAAGGGTAACATCGACTATAACATTCTCACTTGGTTATGAAAGAGCTTCTTGTCCATTGTATACGTAACTGGTAAATCTTTTTCCAACTTTATAAACTGCTTACTTACCCATCTTTGAACAGTTGTCCTTACGTTTAATGAATCCATTTATTAATTGTATTCCCTTGGTACCTATATTCATATAAAATTTGAACATTTTTCTCAAAACTTACTTTTTTATTCCTTAGTAAAAAAAAATTATTTAAATTTAAAAATTATTTAAATTTTTTTTTAAATTATTTTTTTCCAAAAACAAAAAATATATTTTAAACTTGTTGTAATATATATATATATATATATTTTATTTTCATTTATAGTCTTTTTAAAATTTTATTTGAATTTAAGTTTTTTTCTTCCGTTTTAATCTTAATACAAATAGTTGTGTGGTCTGAATAAATTTTTTTTATATAAATTATTTAATTTATACACAAAATATAGCGATTTATTATAAATAATATTTAATAAGTTAGAAAAAAAAAATAAATATTATACAAAAAACATTTTTTCTTAACAAAAAAGAATTAATTTTTTAGATAAATTATTTAAATGTGTTTATTAGGAATTTTCTTTTGAATTGAGTTAACTAAAATTTGTGTAATTCTAGTCAAGTTATGAGCAGTTTATGTGTTTGTTTACATATGAGCTGAGTATGAAAAATATTTCTTTTTTTGTTTTTCTATATAATTTAAAGAAACTTTTAATGTTTTATACAGTTTTTTCTCTTCTCTTTATAACATTATTGTGATTTTTTTTTTAAATTAATTTTTTTCCATTCATGTATAATTTAGCGGTTAAGGGGGGTGTACATGAAGTTTATGGCTGTTCGGTAAGAAGTTTATTGTGAAGCCTTTAAAGTTTATTTTTTATACAAGTTTTTTATTATTATTTTTTTTTTTAACATATATTTTACAATAGTTTTTACAGTTTTTTATTTTTCATTTTACTTTAATTTTTTATGGATTAATGTACATTTATTTTTTTATACTACATACAGAGGCTGGTGAAATATACTTTCATTTTAAATACATTGAAAACCTAGTTTTTTTAAGATCATCGTAATTGTAATGATCTGCAAAAGGCTGCCAGACCATTAAGGGGATTGTTTTAAACTTAAAAAACCGTTATAAACGATTTTCGCTGTATTTACTTGAACACAAGAAGGAAAGCTTTACTTTTGACAATTTTCTCTTATACATAAAAATTAATTAATTTATTTTAAATATTTACACAATAAAATAATTTTTTGTTTTTTATTTTATAAAAAAAAAACTTCACACATAGAGAAGAAGCCATAGAGAATAGAGTTGTACATATAAATACATAGAATATATATTTATTTTTAGTCTTTGCTCTGTTGATTTTTTTTATATAATATATATATATTTTTTAGTGTACTTGTATGTAGGCAGTGATTGGTGTTTAGAAAAGAAAGTTTTTTTTATCCTAAAAGCATATTATGTCTTTGTGTGCGTGTGTTTAGTAAGTTTTCTGGCATATATATTGGATGGAGTAGGATGGGAGATGGGGAGGACGAGAGCTAATAATAATTTTCTTTGTTTTCTTTGTTTTTTTTTAATTTTTTATTTGCAATACAATATTTTTTTAACCTAAACACTAATCACTAGGTTTGTAAGTAGCTACTTTTTTGTTTGTTTATCTATCACTCACTCATACTGTGTTCTGTAGGATTTTGTGCATTAAATTAAATTGAATAATTTTTTAAGAGAATGTTTCGTATTGGCAGCATTGGCAGCTATCTTTCTCTCCTATTTAGTGTTTTATTACTTAACATCCTTTTATCCTTTCGAGTGGGAAAGGTTGGAAAAAAGAGTTTGACAGGAAACGTTAACAACATTCAGTTCCCTTTTTTTAATTTAGAAACCTTTTCAACGCGGTGCACTTTTCTAAACAAAATTTCTTTTTTTTTGTCAAATCGAAAAAGTGCTGTAAACAGGAACCAATCATTGAAAATGTATTTTTCAAATTATCATTCAAACACTTACTCAGTCTTATACTTTATACTTCATTATCCTTTCTTCTCTACTCTGATACATCTTAACACGTCAATCATTCACGTGATGGTTAAGTTTAAATTTCTTTCTTTCTTTTTTTTTTGCACTTGAATCATTAATTATTATTTGTTTGTTTGTTTTTTCTTCATTACTAAATTTAAAACACTTTAGAATAGGAAGAATAGGAGAAAGGATGAAAGGAGAGTATTATCAACTAGTTGAAGGGTTTTTGTTTCTAATTTTTTGTATTTTACACTAAATAGGCTTGCACATGTGGTCCTTGCTGTTGTCCCGGTGTCATTGTACTATTGTTAATGGAAGCTTCTGCTACAGCTGCTACTGCTGCCGCAATTGTATGTGACTGTGACTGTGACTGTGATTGGGGCTGGGCATGCTGTGGCTGTACCATTCCTATAACATTGCCAGCTGAAGGTTTTTGATGATTTTGTTGTTGTTGTTGTGGTCGCCATGCATGCGACATATTTGGATTTGGATGTAGCTGTTGTTGTTGCACGCTACGATGCAAACTATTCATTGTTGTTTGATGGTGTGACGGCGAGGCTGGAGCTGGCGGCATCATTAGCATTTGCTCATTGTCTAGTGGTGTGTAATCAGCCTCAATACTTGAATAGATGTGCTCAGAGGGAGGACGAGGCTGCTGTTGCTGCTGCTGCCCCGTATACCCCCCCGCACCATTGTGATGATAGTATTGAGGTGCTGTCGCTGAATTAGGATGCAAATGATTCCCATTAGCTATAGTAATGGCGGGATGATGATGAATACTACCCATCACCTGCTGCTGTTGCTCTCCTCGCCTCTGCGGGCGTGGTGATGGTGTAGCTGTTGTTGCAGAAGAATAATTTTGTTCACCTTCTGCTTCGGGACAGTAGGCCGGCGGAGGTGCTGGCCTATATAATATACCGGGACTAGCCGGTTGTTTAATACGTTCATGATTATGATCCAAAGTATAATTATTACCACTCCGATAATCCACTGGCAAGGCGTAACGCAGCTTTTCCCAAAAATGTCTATCACTACGACGTATACAATGTACTGCTGAGGTCTTCAAATACGGCAACAGTTCAACATCACTTTCGGCCTCAAACAATGCTTCCGGCTCTTCAATTACCACTAATTTGTGGGGACGCCCCCTCAACGCGTCATGTACCGCTCTACGCAATTCACAACGTGACCATTCCGTTTGTAAAAAATTACGTGTCAATAATATGACAACACGCCGAGAGACACGTGATGCTTCGAGTATTTGATAGTGAGTAGCATCGTGTGCTAAGTCGCGATGCTGCAAACATATACGTAATGGGGGACGTCCCGTCTCCAGTTCGGCCACCAAATACTGGCCCACAAATTCCGCATCTTTGGGTGAATGTAAGAGGACAGCATCGTACAGTTTCTCAGATTCCTCGCAGCGTGGCCCAAAGACACGCACACCATAATGGGCAAACAGCCAAATACGTAACGACTCACGAAACACGAAAATGATGACGACAACAATGAGCAGGAAAACTAAGGCTAAGGCGGCTGCCAACAGGGGTATGTAGGGTTTGGGTATGCCGTGATGTAACATAGAGCCGCCTGCATAATAATCACTACACGCCGCTGTTCCATTGAAATCCAGTTCACGTTTTCTAGCTAAGCTCATGTCGGCTGTAGTAATGGCGGCACGTTTAATACCATCGTTATTATTGGTAAGGCTGCTACTGCTGCCACCCTCACTACTGCTCATCATCATGTTGTTGTTGCTGTTGCCATTTGTCCCATCATCCATACAATAAATATCCTGCATGTCTTGCACTATTACAGCATTGTCTGCCACATAGGAGGTTAGCTCTTGTAAAAATTTACAACGACAACTCCATAAGTTGCGTCCCAGTGAAATGCTGTGTAACTGTTTGAATTGTGGCATTTGTAATTGCCAGATAGGTAACATAACCAAACGATTACCATCTAAGCGCAACACTTCCAATGACACCAATGGCGCTAGGGTGGTGTTTCTAATAATTGTCAACAGGTTGTTGTGCAGGTACAGTTCTCGCAATGCTGTCAAATGTTCAAATTCGTAACCTTGCAGCGATTGCATGAGATTATCTTCCAGGTGCAGCACCTGCAGTGAGATGAGTCCGGCAAATGTGCGGTTTTGTATGCTGGCCACGCGACTGTTATTGACAAAAAGCGACTTGAGGTTTTTGCGGCCAATGAACGCATGATTGCTTAGCACGGGAAAGTTGTTGCCATCCAGGTACACCACACTGCTATCCATGGGGACACGACGCGGCAGCTCGGCGGTCTGTTGGCCCCCGCAATCTACCACATTCGTTGACCAAATTTGATCGTGATAGCAGGTACAGTTGTTGGGGCAAGTCATCTCACAATCGCACGCATCAAAATCACAACAATGACACAAAGCAAAACAGTGCGAATCATAGCGACACAGGAAATCTTGTGGCTGTAAGGTGGTCAATGTACGTACCGGAGCACCACGAGCATGCGGCATTACACATTCAATATTAGACAAGTCCATGACACGCGGATGCTGACGTGTTGTTAAATTATTAATACGTTGCAGCCAGTCCATCGTGCAATCGCACTCAAACGGATTGCCACCTAAATAGAATTCGGGCAGTGGTTTGTGGAGTGGCACTGGAGCTATGCGTAACTGCTGTAATTGCAGCTTAGTCATGGCATTAGCGTACAAATCCACCCGAGCTAAGTTCTCTTTATCTACAAAGGAGTTTGGGTGCACTGTGTGTATGAGATTGTTATTGATGAAGAGCAAGTCTATGGTGTTGGGTATGGACATGGGCCCAATCTCCGTTATGCGATTGTGACTGGCATCCAACGTTTTGACACGTATCTCTTCTTGTAATTTATAATAATTCCCCAGCGCCTCAATGTAATTGCCATGTATATCCAGCCACTTGAGGTTGGAGGGTATAAAGGCATAATCAAACCATACCAAGTGATTTTCCGATAAATTTAGCCACAGCAAAGACACCAGGGTAGCGAATACACCATTTATATCGGACAAGAAGTTACGATCCAAACGTATAGCTTCCAATTCATAGTTTTTGTCAAAGGAACCTCGTTCAATACTTTGTATGCGGTTTTTGGCTAAATTCAAAACACTTAAGCGGGGCAAGTCGGCAAACATACCCACCGAAATATTACCAATCTGATTATCAATCAATCTTAACCCCGTTAATTGACACAGATTTTTAAAGCTATCATTATCAAACGTTCTGATTTGATTCTCACCCAAATCCAACGTACGCAACATGGCCAAATCTTGTAATGCTCTGGGCACTTCATTCAGCTGATTCGAACTTAAATCCAACTCTTTAAGATCTGAACAATTTTTAAAAACATTCGCTTCTATCACGCTTATCAGGTTATTGTTCAACGTCAGCTTCGATAAGACATATAAGCCATTAAACAGTTTATCATCGATGGTGTGTAAACGATTTTCGGCCAAATTTAAAGTGTGCAGATTGTACAGAGGTAGGAAAGCGTTCTCTTCTATATGACCGATGGAATTATTGCGTAGATTAAGATTTTGTAGAAAGTAGAGCTCTTTGAAGGTGCGATAGTCGATGCGGGTCAAAGCATTATGAGCCAAATTCAATTCAATGAGTCTTATCAAGCCAGCAAACGTGGTATTATCGATATGATTGGAAGTTAATTGATTTCCCGACAAATCCACCACCAAAAGTTGTTCCAAACGATGAAACAAACCTTTGGGTAGTTCGTATAACTCATTGTCTTTAAGATGAATCTCTCTCAACTCTTTAGACCCAGTAAACAAGCCCTCCGGCAAGGTTTCCAAGTGATTATTGCTAAGGTGAACAATACGCAAAGATGATAACCCCGCCAAGGCTTCTCCAGATAACTCGGAAATATTGTTATGCTGCAAATTCAAATGTTGCAAACGTCTTAAACGTGATATACCCCATGATTCGGTTATAGCGCGCAACTCATTATAACTGGCATCCAAAACTTGCAATTCACTGCCGCCATTACAGTTCATGTCAGCAAAGCCTAAATTCTCTGCTGAACGTATACGATTGTGAGTTAAATTCAACACTTGTAAATTGCCCACCGGACATAAAAAGCCGGCTGGTAAGGCGCGTAAATTATTATCCGCCAAATTTAATTCCGTTAATTGTTTTAAACCGTTCAAGGAGTCGGGATAGAGTTCCAACGTTTTACTCGGACCCCATTCGGTATTGTGCGTATTTATGTGTAATATTTTCACGGTGGTCATACCCTCAAAGGCATTGTTAGGTAATTGCAACAATTTACAAGACATCAACTTCAATTCATCCAACGTTTGAAGGCGAGCAAAAGCAGCTTGCGGTAGTTGAGATTCAAACAAATATAAATCACTGCATTTGATCTCCAATTGACTAGCGCCATCGGCCCCTTGCAAATCCAAGGACAATGAACGCTCTATCAGACGCAAATTGCAACGTACCATTGTGGTGCCATTGTATTGCCAGGAACATTGATTGCTAGCTAAACTGCTACTACTGCTACTGATGCTGCTGCTAATGCTACTAACCATGGCAGTGGCTGCGGCAGCTGCTGCTCCACCCCCCACCGGCTCCATTATCCTGGCGGAAGTGGTGGCTATTGTTACACCATTACTACCAGCCATTGCCGCCACTTGCGAAAAGGCATGATGATGGCCAGTGGTTGTTGCTGCTGCTGAAACCACATCATAACTTAGTTGTAATAAGCATAGAAAGGTTAGACGTATGATGGATGTTAGATAGTGTTGATGGCCGGCTGCCCCACCACGATGTAAACGTTGATGATTAGCGTATAGCTTCGATAGCTTTAATTTGCTGCTGGGAGCATTTAAGCTACACATCATGGTCTGGGTCTGGCTTTGGATTATAGTGGATGTTAAAGATATCTAGAGAGTTTTATTTCTGTTGTTCTTGTTGCTATATGTGTAGTTCTAATTGTAGCTGATAAGGAAGTTTTCCTTTTCTCTTATTTTCTCTTTAATTACAGTGTTCCCTGCACGTGCTGTACCGCTGATTCGATTCGTTTGTATGTGTATTGAATTTAATTAATTGAATTCTTTTGAAATCATTTTCAAGAAAATATTCACTTTTGTTATGGTTTGTAGTTGTTTTTGTTTGCATTATATGATTTTTTTTTTTTTTTTCAATTTTTTTACATGTAACTACCTTCAGCTACCCGGACCGAATGATGGGGAAAAAGCATTAAACTTGTACGGGCTGTAGAGAAAAATCGTTTTTCTTTCATTTAACGCTTCAAGCAATGACACAACAACTACACCAACATATAACACAATAGTAAGGTTCACACAAAACAATTCTATGTTTTCCTTGCCACAGCGCTCAGTCGCATTTAATACACAATTCATTCAATTTTTATTTTTTTTATTTAAT
The DNA here is from genome assembly GCA_963978525.1 of Ornithomya fringillina. Classification (NCBI taxonomy): domain Eukaryota; kingdom Metazoa; phylum Arthropoda; class Insecta; order Diptera; family Hippoboscidae; genus Ornithomya; species Ornithomya fringillina. The sequence continues at coordinate 19,049,157 of OZ021694.1, read as the reverse complement.
TTTTTTGTTATTATTGTTATTGCCTTGGGGCAGAATTGGGAAGCTAGTACTCTCTGATGTATTTTCTTATTCAATTGTCTTGTTTGTTGGAAAATTCAATTTACTTTTTTTTTTTTTCTATTTTCATCAGTTCCTGACTTGACTGTTTATGAGAGTCAGACGTATGCTTCCTCACCCAACAACTTGTATTTTTATTCTTTTTCTTTCTTTTTTGCGTTTAATATATATTACAGCACTAACAACACTTCATTTTGTATATATTTTTTGTGTGATATTGGATGTTTTTTCAAAACATGTTTAAATCCGCACGTTTTACACGACACGTCCGTTTAGGTTGATGCTCGGACTCGAACTGATTTTTAAATGAACATTTTATCAGCTTGTGAACTCGAAATGCAGTGTTTGGCTCTGGATAGTTGTTTAATATAAATGAATTGGCGAGTTGGTCTTTGGCATATGCTTACATTTCGCTTTTCACTCGTTTATGTTGGAAAAAGTTAAAAAAATATATAAAGAGTCAGTCAAGAGTTGAAACTGGTGGTTGGTTGTGATACTGAGAACGGAAAGATATGTGTGGAGCGGCAAATAAAGAGAGAATTATTTTGTTAATGCTTAAACATTGTGGACTATATACGTTTAGGTTTAGTTAGTAATTTTTTTTTCTATTATTATATTTTTCAATAATTATTTGTTTAAAACAAATGGTTGGGATATTATTTCCTTATATCCTAACTTCAATTGCCAATAATTAACTAATTCTTCTCCTCTCTCTCTCTCTCTCATTGTCTCTTACAATATGTTTATTTTTAGTATAAAAATAAATGTTTACCGCTAGTGTTAAAAATGGCGCTAAACTGTAAAACATTTTTAAACTCTCCTCTCGCAAAAATTAAGTTTTAAAGAAAATCTCTTTGAGTGACGTTGCTATTTACTCTTAAAAAATGATTACTTTTAAAAATTTTTTAATATCTTTTAATTTCTTTTTTATTTCATGTTCTTCACTAATCCTCTGAATGGTTCATTAAAAGTATCGTTATCACTTGAAAAGTCATCATATATTTACTTATTTCTGATTAATTGTAAAATTATATGTAAAATCCCAATTTATCACTATAGGCACGAAATTAGGGGAAATATACTTCTTTTCACCTTCCACATAACAAAGGAGAAGTATATTCAGCGTATCATTCCATTTGCTATGTTCATGTGCTTATATCGCTCACGATTGCATAATTTGACTTAGGCATACTTAGCCTATACATATAGTTTCTACTTTTCAATGGGCGATTTAGGTAACTAGCCACGCCCAAAATAAATTTTTTTATAGCCACAAAAAAAACCTACTTAATGTGTATTTACATAAAAACCTTATTCACTGATATAAAAAAATGGGAGTGGTCACCTAAAAACGCTCCTAGGTTATAAGAAAAACAACATATTTTGTGCAGTCATCGATCTACCATAATTATTATCCCTTCCTTTCACCATTATAGTCGTTAAAAATGTGCTTAGTAGTTTATATGCCACGTCCCAGATTCCATGTGGTAATCGACCAAACATTATAGCCTTTAAAAAATTCCAAATAGTATAAATACCGCGCCCACTACTTCTGTACACTGTATAGAAGGGAGGATATTTCATATATTCCCTAAGCTAAATATAACTTTTAACTTTTACGTTTGTATATGAGGCGTTAATGGTCTTCATATACATACGAGTACATTATATAAAGTGTTATTTGAACAATCAATATTGATCATGAAAATTATATATAAATAAATTTTAATAATTTTTGCTTATAAATAATAAGAATAAAATGTTTTACTTACCTTGATTTCTAAATCATTCGCGGGGCGGCGTGGAATACTTTTCAAATCGATCTCTAAAGCAAAGAAAAGAATTTTCTAATGAAATAATTGAAAATTATTAATGTTTAATATATAGTATGTTTATAAAATATATAAATAAAGTTTGTAACTAATGTATATAATTATTTCAACGTATCAAACATAGGACATATGTAGGAAATAAAAGGAGTTTCAAGCTCTTTAGAATATTTTTAAAGAATTTCTCTTTTTTATTACAAGAAAATCCACTCAAGAGTGTCAGAGAACAAATTAAAAGTTCATTTCTCTATTTCTCTCTCTCTCTCTCTCTCTCTTATCCAATGCCTCTCTTCTCTAAAAAAAAAACCCACCATTAAGTAAATTCAATTTTCTACTTTAATATTGTTACAGTTTTCACAAAAGACGTCTTGTTTAATGCGATTTTTTTTATAACAACAACAACTACAATAATAACAGCAAACAGTAAACAATTTTGAGCTAAGCAGAGTCTTCACAAACATATGTATGTAAATGTGTGCATGCACGCATCGTAATATATGTTTAGTATAATGTATTATTGTACGTGTAGAGTTGATTATTTAATAATAGGCTTGAATTTTTTTTTCTTTTCTTTTATTATAAAGAGTAGAACTGGTTCGAAACTCGTTCACAAATATATTTTTGCAGTAGTACGTAATATACTTACCATTACATACATAAATATTATAAAAGTTAATAATGTGGTGTTGTCGGCTTGCCTGCCTGCCTGCTTGGCTAGCTGGTTGACTGATGATTTGCTTGCTGCTGAGTGTCTGTGTTCATGTGTGTGTATGATCGAAAATCAGCAAAAGCAGCACAAAATAGTGCAACACTTACATTTAATGGGCCCGCGCGCCAGTTGTGCAAGTAATGGATGATAATGGGTTTCAAGAACAAGAAGAAGAAGAAAGAGAGAAGTAGTTCTATAAAGTGGCAGAAATTGTATTATATGACCAAGTAAAGTATGGACCTGGTGTCAGTTTAACTAAATAACAACAACAAGAAAGAATTTCTTTTAAGAATTTAAAAAACATATATACATAACAGCAGAGGAAAGCAAACGAAAAAATTACTAAAACATTCAAAAAATACTTAACAAAGTATTAGAAAACAAGATGGAAATTAGAAAGAAAATATTTCAAAGTGACGTCCTTTGGTTAAAGGAATAATTATCAGGAAGAAGAAGAACATAAAAATAAAATATATTAAAAACAAGTAAAAAATATAAATTATGCTTATAAACGAATCTTATATAACAAGTAAAATTTTTTGGCTTAGGCCACCTTTCACAATATATTGGCGTGGCATTTATGCCACTCCGCCCTTTTCTAATTACCGGCGAAAAGTTTCAAATCATACTTCAAAGGTTGAATTCTGTTCCATATGAATTTTTTTGTAAATTGCGGGCATATCTGATATGTGATCCAATGCATAGCATAAAAAAAATTATATGTTATATTTGAAGCTTTGCTTTTCCACCTTTCGAAAAAATAATTCTTTAGAAAATCTTCTAAGTTGTTATTGTTGTTGTTATTTTGTAAAATATCTTTTAACTAATTTCTGTCTTCATTTCTTAGTGACCACTTAAGCGATGAATAAGTGTAAACTAAAGCATAGCAAGACACGACCATAACACTTAGCAAAAAAACAGAACAAAAATAAAAGAAATAAAAACATAACAAAAGTAATATTAACAATACCTAGTTTTCTCGTGGCTCCACGATTCATGAAATGTAAACAAAACATTATAAAAACCAGTTTCATTTCAAACTTTCAAGGAGGAGAGGAGGCAACAACAATACAATAACAGTATGAGAACAAACCACACCACTCAAAGGGAAAAAATCAAAGAGCAACAAAATCCTCTCTTTGATTAAGACTATGAGAAAAGAATTAAGTCGAAAACGAAGCAAAAGAGAGAGATGTATTATATGAAAAACACTCTCTTAGCTTCTCATTAAAGGTTATTAGATTAGACCCTTCAACAAGTGCCATCATACGCTAGTCTTTAATATAATAGGTAGTATAGTATTTATAGTACATTCTTTAGAGATAAAACAAACAAAAAAGTGTTATTATATGCTAATCCTTTATTTTTTACTTTTTTGCCTACTTCTTAAAATTTTTAAAGTGAGCCAATATACGCTAAAAACAATTTTTTCGCCATTTTAAAAGTGAATTATAATTTTTCTATATATACGATATAAAGAGGAAGCATGCTTATTATAAAAGATACCTATTTCCATTATATGCCCTTTTTATCTTCTTTTTCTACATATTTTTCCTGATTTTTTTCTTTTTTCCTTCTATTTTCCTGCTCTTTATCTTAAATCGAAATAGAGACGAAAGTAGAAAAACTGTGCCATCATACGCTACTTCTTCGTAAATGTATGTAATATAGTATTTATAGAGATGATTTTATATTTAGAGATGAAATAAAAAACTGTCTTTCATTCTTTATAGTATATAGTAATATCCATATAATATTGCCTTTAATTTAGTTGATCCATAAGTTCATCCTATACAGATTTTAGTCCCTTTTCAAGGCACACTTGTGTACTAATTGATTCACAATTACAACGAGTACAAAAACTCACACTTAACTAAGAACACATATTAAAATAAGTGTAATAAACCAGTTCTCTATAAATTTTAAATTGATTCCATCTGCCTTAATAAACTCTTTAACTGATAATAATAATAATAAAAAAAAAATATTGCAAATTTTATGTTCTTTGTCTTTGACTCAACACGCTATTACTTGTCTCCTTGACCATCAATAAATTTCACAAGGCACACTCATCATACAGAGTTTCAAGTCAAAAAAGGTTATCAGTTGTCTTTTTTTTTCTTGTTTTTGTTTTCATTTGAAACAATATTGTAATGCTTTAATTTGTTTTTATGAGTTTTTTGTAAGTTATACTCGGACTCCTTCTATGTGTAGCGTGGCGTCAAGTTCTGAGTTCACATTTCATTCATTATCTTATCTAAACAGCAATTTAAATACAATTGTCCAGCTGGACCACACTACTCATATATCATGTCATTCAATTGTTGTTGTTGTTGTTTAACAATTATTATTTTTTTCTTTCTTTTCTTTCAAGAGCCCTTTAGTTGTTTATTTTTTCTTCTATTGCACTACAACTTATTTCTCTGGACGATTATTTGTTGTTATCAGCACTTGTTTATTGTTGTTTGATGGTTTTTGTAATAAACAAAATAGAAATGATGCATTAACACAATTTATTGAACCTTTACGAAAAACGACATTAACTTTAGTTTATTATAAGATTCTGTACATTTTTCTTAAGGCAAAGATTTATTTATTGCTAAAGTTCCTAACTCTTCATAAATTTTCTTATCAGAGTTTTTCTTTTCTTTTTTTTTTTTATTATTTGTTTATAACTCATTACTTGGTTTATTATTCAGTTTATCGAAAGAAGAAGAAGAAGAAAATTTTCTGGTAATTAAACAATTTTTTTCAGTCATTAATGTGAAACGATTTCCATTGGAAGCGGTCATCAAATAAAGGCCATAATGCCTAAAGTGATTTAAGTAATAAACAAATAAAAGGAATTGTTTTGGGGCAAAAGTATTTTAAGGAATTAGAATAAATTTGATGACACTTATGTTATGGGCATGACATGAAAATAAATATTAACTTTAATTCTAACAAAAAATCATTAAAAAGAAAATATGTGGCAAGAAATGTTGTGGTGGGAGTAGCCCATCCTTTTTATTTCTAGAGAAATTTATGCAATTTTTTATACCTTTCATCTTAAGGTTGGCTGTAAAGTATCAAATTCTTATAAATTCTTGATCAACATCTATCTTTAACATGTCCATTCGTATGTCCATCACAGTTTTTGGTACTTTTCAATGGTAAAATTCAACATATTTTGGTAAAGTATTATAAATATAAATATTTCGAATTTTTGTATATTAGTTTAACTTAAATTATGCCAAATTGATCGATTGCCAAGCCTCCTTTTGGCAAAAATCTAAATATCAAACACAAAAATTGGACTATGAAGTTGATGTGAGGTAACATCCATTGATTACCTAAAAGCAGGTGTAATCGTATTATAAACGTACCTACAATTTTTAAAAAAAAATCATACTTAGTACGAAGTTTGACTCGCAAGTTGATACATAATATAAATTTTATTATAAAGGGTAATTAGGTACCTGTCACGTCTCTTTTTATATATACTTTTAAAAAGAATTTAAGTTTGAGTCCATTTTAAAAACCTAGTTCATACGTTTTGTTTAGATTTTGTTTAATGGGGGGCGTGTTTTTCAAATTCACTCAATATCACTCCTGCAAGAATTGGGAATGAATCAATTTATGTGATCATAAGAATGTCTACCGTGGACGGAAAGACAGACACAACTTTTATGTAATTTTATTTAAAAGTGTCAAGAAATGTTAGATTTAAAAAACACATTCTACTTTTACTGTAATATACATTTTTAAATATTGAATAATATTTTTTTTTTTTTCTGAACACAATTTTGAAACTGCCCCCGTATGTTTATAACATACCTCGTAGTATAGACAGTGTTCTATTGTCTGCTGTATTGTGCTTATGTTTGTATTGTCTGGATTGACATACAGTATGTACTTATTTGTTTATGTTAGACAAAGGTTTGTTTACCATGCAAACCCGTCTATATTATGTGGAATTGTTGTAAGGCATTAGACTTGTGTTAGACTGAATGGCTATTAGTTGTGTCTATGTGTTAGTTTGGTTATAAAATGATTTACAAGATTCTTTTTATTCTCAAGAGTTTTTTTTTTTAGTAAATTCCTTGTTTTACCTTTTTTTTCTATAACCAGACACTTTTTGTTTTGTGGAATCTTTTGTTGATCTTTTGTACAGTTTTTCTTTTAAACACTTTTCATTATTTTTATTGTTTTTTTTTATGTAAAATTTAATTTTGACAAACTTTTCTTCAAGTGCCTTTTTAAAAATGTTTTTTTTTATTTAATTTCAATTTTTTTTTCATATATTTCATGTTTCTCGTTAAAATTTTTGCACGTCTGTCTGTAAAAGCATAGGCGATGTTATAAATTGCACACCTGAACAAGCACAATAATCATATGCAATTATGTGCAAAATAGCACTACAGTACACATATATACATACTATATAAAAATTGTAGGTAAGTGAGTAGAGTAAGTAGAGTTCTGCTAACCACACTACGTCACATCACACAGCCACCAAATGAAACCTCATTATTGTCATTGTATACCGTATAATGATAATCATTATAATATTGTTGCTGGTTAGGCTCTCAGCAGCAGCAGCAGCAGCATTAAGAATCATTTCTTAAATCGACTTTATAAACCATAATTTCTGTTGTTGTTATTGTTATTTTTATGAATGTTTGGGGCATATTAAATTAATGCCTGCTGCCACTTGTTTAATACATATACATATATATATATATATACATATATAACTATATCAACAACAACAACAATAGTAATAATAATAATAATACAGAATCCTAACAATATGATTGCCGGGATTTTTGTTGATGTATATTGTTATTGCAATTTCCCATTTTATATTCCAAGTATGTTGTTACATTTCATTTGAAACATTCTTTAGACGCCGCTTCTGGAGCAGAACTACAACGAACATTCCTAAATATTCTTTAATGGCTTTTAACGCCAGTTATTCGCTTGAAAATGTCATTAGCATACAGAAACCACCGGGAAATTTATGAGGTTGAATTATTATACAACAACAACAATAACATTAGAAAAAGATAAATGCAAGTATATAAAGACAATAATTTAACTCAATAGGATTACAATTAGCATTAGAGGAACAGTGAGACTTCCATTGCGAGAGGTACTCGATTCTATTGCAGTCTAAAGTAAAAATACATTTTAAATTAAATTCAGCCCTAATTTATAAATTCAGCAGATAGATTTCTATTGAAATATAACAAAATTGGATCAATGCCACGCCCAAATTTATCTAAAAATTTCTAATTAAAATTATTTATATAAAATGCTTTTAATTATGGGAAAGTGGGCGCATTTAGATGGCGGACATGCCCACCATTTTACAAAAAACCATACTTGGCGTAAAGTTCAACTTTAAAATGAAGAAATAATATGTATATATAAAACTATAGGAAATATTGGGGTACTTGCCACGCCCCCTATCTCTATAAAGAAGAAGAGTATGCATAAGATTTAGCCAAAGTCAAGTTTAGTTTTTTATTTGTTTGACATAATATTTATATGTAGTAAAATTAGACAGACCGACGGACCGACTGACTAACTGACGGCTTTTCCACACCAAATTTCTTACAATAATGAAAAATTATATCGCTTAACTATAAAAATCCTCAGTAACTAGGTTTTCAATGCAATAAAAGGGGAGTTCACATAAGCTACACATTTTTTTATATCTTAATTTCCAACAAAAAAAAAAAATGTTTGATTGATTTCTTTTGAAATTATTCAATACAAGTGGTTTTTATATGGTAATTAATACTATAAAAAGAAATCATTTCTCACTGAATACTTGAAAAATCAATTTATAATCCAATTAAAGCATTTCACCAGCAATACAAAAACAATATAAATCTATATTAAATATTCTCAAGTACTTAGACAGAAAAAAAATCAATAAAATTAAACCCTGAAAAGAATTCAAATAAGAGTTAAACAAAAAAAAAAAAAAAAAAAAAAAACGAGTTACGTGTGGAATAACAATTGTAGGCGCACACAAATACACACACGTACACATATGTAAAGAAAATAGCAACAATAATAAGTTAACGCAGGGAGTTAGGCACCAGCCGAAGGTATCGCGTAGAGTTGAATGCTCTATATGTGAATGCACGCCTGCACATACTACACACATTCTTACACAACACATCCTCTATAAGCTATTGAACCCATTGGACGTACATATACACGCGTTCCTAGAATATTAAATCAAAAAATTCAATAGAATTTTTCGAGTGCACAGTATGTGTGCACAGAACTTAAGCTTAAGATAATCTTGATAAAGATCCAAAAATAAAATAAAAATAAAAACAAATAAAATAAAACAAGGTCACAAGCAAAGGGTCTGGCTGTTGGATATAGTTTCTAAAAACTATAAAATTGAGGATCTTTCTCATTGCTTGTTATCCTTTTACTTATTATATCCTCCATAAAAGATAAAGGTATATTAAGTTTGTCATTACATTTGCAGTCATTACAAGGGGGCATCAGAGACTCTACAAAGTATATATACTTTTGATCAGCATCAAAAACTGACTCTACCTAGTCATTTATGTGCGTATGTCCGTATATTTGTCTGTTGTTCGCATTCTCACGGGTGAAAATTTTGAGAAATTAAGCTGAAATTTTGTACAGAACTTTTTACTTTCTACACGCAGATATATAATAATAATAATAAAAATAAAAAACAAATTTGTTCACTAACTTAGTGTGTACAGTGTGCTTAATGTAATATTAAAACAAGATAGAAAAGTTCGGTTAAGACCGAAGCTTAAATACCCTCCACCTTTTGTAATTCTCTAAAAAATAAGCTCCTATTGCCATATTTATGTATTTCATGTACTTACGCAAATAGTGTTTTTTTTTTAATTATAGGCGTTTACGTTATTCAATCACGCCCATTTTTGGCACAGTGTTGAATAACGGTACCCTCTATATATATACCAAGTTTCAACTTGATAGGCATAGTATTGTGCGATATATAATTTTTTAAAGATACAATTTTTTCGAGGTATGATGAGATTTTCGCTTATTGTGGGCGTGTCTGTTAACCGATTTTGCCCAATTTCAATACGGAACAGCGAAATTGAACTAAGAATACGTATGCAAAGTTTCAATTTGATATCTCAAAAATTACAACCGTGAGAGTGCCAACAACAGACGGACACACGGACACACGGACGGACATGTCTCAAACGATTTCTCTTTTCATGCTGATTAAGAATATATATGGTTTGTGGGGTCTCCGACGCTTCCTTCGATGTGTTGTAAACGGATGATCAAAATGAATATACCCTCTTCCCTAAGGTGGAGGGTATAAAAATATATATATATATAATTCATAATAATTGTCATTCAAACATGGCTATCAGTCAGTATCTATAAAACAATGCACTCTGCACTGCACTGTATAGCTTTAGTTGATTACCGCCAACTTGTTGAGTGTGTAGAGTTATAGTTCAGTTGAATGATTACATTTATAAAATATTATTATATACATACAATATATTATGTGTCCCCATTTTTATAATACAATAATAATTCCATATAATTATGACAACAAACAATTCAACATACACAAGCACAAACTAAACCATTTTTCCTACTTTAATGTAATAATATAATAAAAATGAAAAAAATAAAAATGAAAAATAAAAATAATTCTACTCTAAATAAAATTAATGTACAATTTTCAGGTGATTTATTTATACTGCACACACATATACATACACCAGACACGCGTTGTACTGCATTGTCTGTGAAGGTATGCACAACGGAAATATCCTATACTTATCTACTAGGCAACCAAGCGTAAGGTTAGGGTTAGGTGGGTTACGTAGACTATAATATTCTGAGTATTACAGTTCTATATAAAAAGTGTAGACTTTTATAATGCCGCCACTGGCTTTCATTGTAGCAACAACAACCAAATAAAAATAAATAAAACAACTACATTTAGCTTAAACCAAATTTTAAATACTCTTTATAAAGAGATAAAGGTTTATTAAGTATATACAAACAATGGGCGTGACAGGTACATGATTACCCCCCTAACATTATTGCATCAGCTTGTAAGTTGAGTATAACGCTGAGTATGGTTTTTTATAAGTTGTAGACGTACCACGCCCATTTTTTATACATCAATGAATGGGATAAATATAAATAAATAAACAAAATTTTTACTTAAGAGCTTCATTTTTGAGGCAGATAAGCCCATTTTTGTCAATTGTGGGCGTGGATTATGAACCATTTTACCCAGATTAAATAGAAATCTCTGTGCAGAAACTGAAAGTCTTTAAAATTTCAGCTTAATATATCAAAATTTACGATCGTGAGAGTGTCATATAACAGACAGACCCACAGACGTACGGACATACAGTTTTTAATGCTGATCATGAATAAATAAGCTTTACAGGGCACCTAACACCTCCTTCGAGGTATTACAAAAGGAATGACTAACATAGTATACCACTCATCTTATGTGGAGGGTATAAAAATAAGTTGTAATTAAATTAATTATAGAAAAACCGAAAAGAAAGAGACAGAGTGACAGAGTTATATATGATGTTATAGAAAAGATTATTTTATTACTTTCTGCCAGACGGTTATTAAAAATAATCACTTTTTAGAGGAGAAATTATTAGAAAATTTCATTAGAATTGATATTTAAAACAAAGGTTCTTAAAACTAGTGAATATAACAGACCACCGTGCACCTTTAAAGCAATGCTACAAAAACTTTACTTGGTGGGAAAGGCTTATATGGAACGAGGTTCTAAAAATGATCTGATTGGGTTCATATGTGAAATTATTAAGTTAAGAAACTATTCATTAGCAAATATTATGAAAAAAGTTTAAAAAAATGGAATTTTTTAAATATATATGGACTTGTATTAAAACTTGAATTTCGAAGGTTGAATTCCTTTATTCGTATAATTACTATGAAATTTTTTAAAGCTTGCCTTTACTAAAAACATCACCTAATCCTTATGTTACGTTATTTTGATAATCTAATTCTTCTTTACATAGGTTTTACCTAAATATCTTGCCAATGGAACATGTGTGTCATTTACAATAAAATTTCTTTCGCTTTTTCTATTCTCCCGTTTTCGGTCATCATAAAGCAATGAAATTAAATCACACAAGAGACCTCATATGAATCTGCAAATAATGTAAACAGACGCCAGACCAGGACTCAAGACAAGCCATCAAATTGGCAAAAACAAAGAACATACATAAACACACACAGCCACCCTCAAAACAACCAACTATTGTCGCACAATATATGAAATTGAGCATACAGTGGATCATAATGAAAAGGATGAAAAAAAAACGGATTCAAAAAAACATCATAAGGGCATAAAAACATTAAAACACCCATATAGACTCAGACAGAGATGATGTAAAAGGACATAATTTTTTGTTGGCATAGAGTGCGCTGTACTTTTCGGACAGCAGCAGACATTCAAATTTAAGCCCAAGGATATAAAAATATAAAAAACAAAAAAATCGCACAACAACAATAAATTCTTTTTTTTTTTTTAATATCAACGTAAAATAACAAAAAAACGTGCAAGTGCGTGTGGCTTCATGTTTGAAGATATTTGTGAGTTTACAAACACACACATATTTATATAGAAAATGCGAAAACATTCCCCCTTCTGGTACGTCTATGATATGCGGGCATAGATGACATCAAAACAAACTGCAGCTCAAGATGAGAAATGAGCAAACGTACAAAAAAAATGCCGGTAATACATGAATACACACACACACACATAACTTTGAAATGTGAGTAAACAATGAAACACAAAATTTTCATTTTTTTTGTTTTAAAGATTGTCAACTATCGCTCTGCTGTCGCGCATGTACATCTTAGACAATATTATGGGCATATGTTTGTATAGGCGGCACTGTCAACTAGACCATCAACAAACAATATTGGAAACAAATTGGTATCAAGTATTTGTAGTTAAAACAATTACAAAAAAAAACTACATAAGGTTTAAGCCAAATCTTAAATACCCTCCACATCCTCATACAAACAGTGGGCGTAGCAAATACATTATTACACTCTTTGATAGTTTATATCACCTTGCCTGTCGAGTTTAGTTAAAAGGACACTTCTATGGAAAATTTCATCAAAAAGTTTGTAAAATTGAAAAAACCTGTAGATGGATTACAAGGAATACCGGGATGGACAGAGGGACAGACATATAGACAAACTATACTGAAAGAAATTTCTATAATTAAAGATGAATGTGTTACTTGTCATTTTGTAGTTACAAACATGCGCTCAAGTACAATTTTCTGTGGTATCACTTGTATGGTTTATACCCTATAAAGAGGTCTGAGTTGTAATAATTTAAGAAAATATTTAATAAAATAAAGTTGTGTTTTGCTTTAATAAATAAATAAATCATCTAAAACTAATTACATCTAAACTTTGTAGAAAATTCATTCAATTCAATAAACGCGTTTCCAACACTCACAGTATTTCTATAAGCAAAGGAAGACTCTACTACTGTACGATCTGTACCATAAACTGAATAACAACTTTTTTTTTATATGCAAATATCATGAAAATTGGAAAAATAGTGTACAAGTGTTGTTGGTGTTGTTGTACATTTGTACTGTTATTGTAATGACAAAAATTTTCATTGATATGCGAAACTTGATAAGTTATATGCATGCATGTATGAGCATGTTGTCGGTGTATATACATTCTAAACTCACATGGCGTAATGAGTGCACTCACTCGCGTCTATATGTATGCTCGCAAAATAAACAAAGAAAGAACGAACGTAACAAAGAAACAAACAAACAAACATACATCAATTGCACTCCACGTTGTTTTATCTACACAAGAGGTATCCAACATATATCATATGGTTGGGAGGCATGCAGGCACAAGAGGTACTCAACGTCATATATGTAGAAGAAGGTACTATGTAATATATTTAAGGCAGCAAGTCAGTCAGTCAAGTTAGTCAGTTAGTCAGGCAGCCAACCAGCCAGCATTGACAAATGCATACACGCACTCCGCCTGTGTGTGTGTGTGTGTGTGTGTGTGTATGTGTATGCAAACCCCCAAAAATTGTTAGTAGATATATTATGCATTACTCACAGGCACACACATATACATACACGTACACTTACGCAAAATTTTGTTTTGTGCTTCGCTCCGTTTATATTTTGTTTACCCAGTTATCTCGTTTGCCAATCATCTAAAATTATCATCGTTGTAGCATCTCAAAGTAGCAGCAGCAGTTGTTGTCAACATCTACTCATCGTCATCGCCCTCAAAACAAATTGTCTTTCAAGGAAGTGCACGCCTTTTGTCACAGGATAATCATACCATAGAGTAGTAAAGCAATATAAAAAAAAAACAGCAAAGAATAAAAAAAAAATTGGGTCTTCAACTAAAACTTTTTTAGTACGTACTTATTTTCATTTGCTTCTTCTTCTTTTTCTTAAAAAAAAAAATAAAAAAAAAAAATTACACATATTGATGAGCTGTTTATATCAGTTCCGTGTGTTTTTCTGTTTTTATGAGTGAAACAAAAAAAAACAACTTGATGCATTTTTATTTAAATTGGCTTACAGTGGGTTGGTAGAGGTGAAAATTAAGAATGAATCTGCAGCTATATGAGCTATGTGCCGGCTTTGATATAGTTCGTCGTATAAAAATTCAACGTTTGCGATGGCAAGGTTATGCTTCACATAAGATGATGTTTGAGCGGGAATCAGACGAGGGAGGACCCAGGAAGAGAGACACTCAAGCTTCGATAGAGTTTTCTGCCCCTGCAAGCACTTGGTGTACAAAACATGGCTCATAGCGTTCTTTCTTACAACAGGTCCAGGGCCTAAAAAGGTTGTAATCGCTCAGTAATGGTGATGATGATAATGATGGCTTTTAATAAGATTCACATCTAATAGTCATCGCATCACTGTCGCTTTTTTTTCTCATTTTTGCAAATATAAGTACTTTCCACTCTATACATACATACATACTTTTTCTTCTTCTTTAGGACAATTCACGAAAACAATCAATCAAATTAGCAGAAAAAAAAAGGAAAGCACACAAAAACAAAAATTCATATAAGTATAAAGAATATGCACGACTAACGTTAAATAAAACAAAAAAGAGTGACAGAGAGAGGGAGAGAGAAATAGGAATTGGAATAATTTGATAAGTTTAAAATCGAATTAAAGCTAAACTTGTAAAAAAAAAAAAAAAAAACAGAAGAAGAAGAAGTAGAAGAAAACAAAAATGAAATAACTTTATTAACTGAATGAGTTTCTCAGCGAATGAATTGCAACAAATTTTTCATGTACGTTCTGTTTCCTTTTTATTACGGTAAAGTATGTAGCGATGGTAAGTAAATAATTAAGAAAATATCGGTATTGCTCGCCATATAATACCCTACCCCATTTAGTTCAATAAATTATGTTATAATTAGTTTAGATGAAGTAAAGGTCAGTCGTTATCATAAAAAAGTAATTTCCTGATATATCGTTCTATGGGAAAGGGTTTTAAGCATACTCTAATCGAGTCCAAATTTGGCACAGCTAACTATTAAGCTAATTAACTAATTTTCAATAAATTTTGTGAAAAAATATTGAGAAATGCGCAGTTTTTCGCCACATAAAGACATTATTTCATACCTTTTGGTTATACGGGGAGGGGTTCTAAAAATTATGCAATTCCGTTTATTTTTAATAGAGTTCCTCACTGGCCCACTATATGTGCTTGAAACAAATTTTAGCAAAATATTTGAAATATTGCGACGTATAGCTTGTACACAAACAATCAGATAGATGGACAGATAGACGGGCATGGCTAAAGGAGTATAATGAAAGGAATTCTAAAAGCATTGCATTTGGGTCCTTTTTCAATTGTGATTGTTGTTCGTTCAGAAGGTATATCTACGTCAAATTTCATTAAAAAATATGGAAAATTTCAAGCTATAGGTTGATTACACGTTCTTGGACAGCCGGACATTGTATTCTGAGGTTATTTCTGATCCGATAACCCAAAATTGCTTCAATTCCTTGAAATTATATAAATATTGTATATATCTATATATACATACATACATATCTTACATTCATATTTTGCCTGACACTGTAAACCAAAAAATAAAGAAAAATAAATTCAATTTAAATAAATTATTTATGCATGAAACTTACTCACACATACACAACAACAACAACAACAAAAATCATAAAAAATAATGTAATATTATAAACCATTCACAATAGTTGTATTTATATGTGTATTGATGCTTTTGTTGTTGTAATGTAATGCACGAGTTAACTGAACAGCACAGAAATGAAATTTATGAAAAATGAAGAAATGAAAAAAAAAAAAAACTAAACAAAAAGAAAGAAATTGTAAAAATTGAAATTATATGCAATGTGTAGCAAATGCATTGACAAACGGTAGGCAGGCATGAAATTTTTTTTAAAGCAAAATTTATAAACATTCCTTTTATATTTGTAGGTATGTAATGCAAGTGTGTATGTGGAGAACACACAATAAAACAAGTGAATAAAGTAAATTTGGTATAATCCAAATCTTAAATACCTTCAATACCTATATAGAAATAGTGGAAGGGACAGGTTCGCCCTCTAATTGTGCATATGTTAGCTTGCAAGTCACGTTTTACGCTAAATTTTAAGAGTTTCTTTTATCTAACCGCACCCATTTCACGTATATGGAGTCATTATATATATATATAACAAATTTCATTTTTATAGCTCAATTTTTTAAGGCAGTTATATAAATTTTTGTGGATTGTGGGCGGGTTTATTATCTGACAACACTCATTATTGTTACATCATATTATACCATATAATTGTAAATATTATGCATAGAATTTTAATTTCAAATTTACTGGGTGTTACATATGAAATGACAAACATAGTGTACCCCCGTCTTATGTAGATGGCGGTATAAAAAAGGAGTCAAAAAACGGTAAAAAGCAATTTTTCAACTACAGCTGCCGAGAGTTTAGATTGCATACAACAGTGGTACTTTACATCTCTTTCTCTCTGTCTAGTCCTTTCTTTTTCTTTTTGATATAGAAGAAGAAAAGTGTGTGGAGAAAGAGGCTAACATTAAAAGGTTACCCCACTGTACTATGTTTTTCTACTCCATAGGCTAAACTAACCAAATTTTTGCGTTTGCCAAATTTTATTCCTTTTTCTACATCATGCAAGTATAAGAGAGTTTTCAGTTTTTCCCTTCACAATATTATGTGTGTACAATAAAATATAATATTCCATTCCATTCAAGAGTTTGATCCATATGCATATGCATGCATGATAAAATTATAATCAAGCGGAACAAATCTAATGAATCAAAAAAAGAAAAAAAAAAAAAACGAAAACATCACTTGACTACACATTGAATTTATTCAATAGACACTAAACGCAGGGGGGGGGTGAGAAGGATGTTTTCACTATAAATTCTTATTACTCCATATCTCGCTTTTTTTTTTGGAAGGATAATCATTATTCTTTACATTTGTGGGTCCTGACTCCGTTACTAAATGACAGACAGATGTTATTCAAATTTTTTGAAGAGAAACAGATGAAATTGCAAATATTTTTGGGGGTTATGTTTGCATTTATTACATACTCACCGTTACGTTTACAGGTAACTCTCTCGTTCATGCATATTTAAGTTAAATAAGCAAACAGACAAAAGTAAAAATTGAAACGATAGCGTTGCCGTTGTAACCTGTAACCGGCATCATGTTATGTATACAGGTGGTATTGAATCCCCTTCACACTCTTTGCTGTTACCTTACTCATACATTATAACCTACCTATGGTTAATATTTTTCTTCTATTTATTATTGTTGTTGTAGTTTTTGATAATGAAAAAAATGTCACAAAAAAAATATTTACATATCTGTAAGTTTACAGGGTGTTTTTTTTTTTGACAGGAAGTCTATAGTCAAGGTCATAAATTTCAAGTGCGCTACAAAGGCTTCAAGTTTTATATTTATTACATAAAATATGTCAAAGAGAATTTTTTGCCAAAAATTTTTTAAACTTTACCACAAATATACAGAAATTCTGGGTGAAATAATAATAAATGCAAACTTTAGTAATTTTGTATACCTTACACGAAAAGGGGAGTATACTTGGTTTGTTGTTCCGTTCCTATGCCCACTTTATATGGAGGGTATACAGAATACTCCACTTTAATTTCTCTTAATTCAAATTCAATAATAATTTAAATTCATTACAATTTTCACCCAGTAAATGAAAAAAAATAAAAACATTTTGATTAAATGAAGTATCGTTGGCCACACAAAACCAATTATCACACAAAACAAGGGTTTCATGGTTTAAAAGCGGGTCAGAGGAAACTAACATATAAAAAAACAAACTTCATAATTACACTACAAATACAACAACTCCTACCTAAATAAGTGATAATTACCTTTTCAAAAAAGAAACAAAAAAGAACACGAAACAAAAATATATTTAAGCTTTAACTCTACTATGTAGATAGAAATTATAAATGCGAAACGTGTTGTTTGTGGTGGGTCATTAAAAATGAATTTTTTTTCAGAGAAAATTGATATGAAAGGTGGGTGTATGTTATTGCCGGCCTTTGCCCGTGTAGCATGTCAGTTGTTAACGATTCTCTATTAAATGAAGGATAATGAAAAAGGTATTAAGAGTTTTTTTAGTGGGAGAGTAATATGTTACATACTAAAAAATGCTTGAATATGTGAGAACATGAAAAAGAAATTTACCGTAATTACTGCATAGAAACTTCTAACATGGTACATGATGTTCATGTGCTCACAATGAAAAGTCTCTTATTTAATACTTTTATTCATTTTTTAAAGGAAATTAATTAAATAATAAGTGATGCTAAAAATTCACTCCTATTTACAGTTTAAGAAGCCCTTTAATAATAGAAACGAAAAAGTTACTTCTCATCATTGCAAAATGATTGCTTGTAAAAATAGTTTTTCAAAACCAATAAATGTTTGGTCACAGTGTAAATGTATTTGTATGGTCAGTTGGTTTCTTTGTTTTAAATGAAAAGAAATAAAATATTGTCAAATCTGCCTTTTGGTAATAATGGATGAATGGACATTTCTCAGACACCTGGCTGTAACCACAAACATACATTGCTCAGCTGGAATTTTTGATAATAATTTCTTTAAACCAACAACAATAACAACAACAACTTGTATTTCTACAAAATTTTGATAAAGAATTATAAAATTTAAAAATAAAAAATTTTTATATTAAGGAAGAAATTTTATATATATTCTATTACTTTTTTTAAATCTAGACATGTCCATCTGTACGTCCAACTGTTAATGAACCACTTACGGTAGTAAATATTGAGCTATTGAGCTAAAAAAATAACCTTTCTGTACGTAAATGACTATATGTAAAGATGCGCAAAATCGGTTGTGAGCCATGCCCACAATTTATAAAAATCTGTCTATTGGATACAAAAATTGAGTTAAAATGTTAAAATTAGGTTTTTACGTTCTTACACTTCTATCGAGGTACCAAAAAAAATTAACAGACACGCCAAAAAATAACCATATGATGTTTATATTTGTAATTAGGACTTCTATCTATTTGGGGAGAAAAAATGGGCATTTTTATATAATAGTCACGCCCACAATATACTAAAACCCGTACAGACTTGTTAGTTAAGACATTAAACAAAAACCATAAAAGAACTCTTTTATATATATAAAGCTAGAAATTAAAATTTAGCTTAAGACAAATTTAGTTTTTTTTTTTTTCATTTTGATACCCCAAAGAGAAGAACATAAATTGATTTTTCGTCCTTAAAATTTTCATTTAAATAGAAATTTTGATATTTAATAGATCACGAAGAGAATTTTACAATTTAATTAAAATTATTTCAAAGGCATTTGAAATATGTTTCATGTATAGACTGAACAAGAACTTCAAAATATTTTACATCAATGATATATTTTTAGCAATAAATTTACACCTCTAGAATAAATTCGAAAAAAAACATACATTGCTTTAATTCAAACTTTTGTATGCATGTCCATGTATTTATAAATGAATTAAATATTTGATCAACATAGAAAGACGAACAGAGTGACATGCATGAAAGTGAATGGTGACTAAACAGGATAATTGCATTTAAACAAATTTAATTCAATTTAATTATATTAAATTTCCAAATTAATTGACAGTCATTGAAAAAACAAAAACCAAACACATAAAAACAGCGTTAAATGCATGAAACTGATAGCTTGATACGTTCAAAAGAAATTGAAATGACAATCATCGGGAAATAAAAACACAAAAAGTTTGGTAAATACAATGTTTTTAATTATATATGTATGTGAGTATGGGTAGAACAAAAAATTAAAAATATATCATGATAGTGAATTTTCTGATTATTTTATATATAGATATACATATATAATAAAAATGAAAAGGTAGTTAGTGCATATAAGTCATATAACTACGACGGCAGTTTCATAATTAACTGACAGAACGTAAAACAAGTACGAAAAGTAAATTTCACTTAGGCCAAATCTTAAATACCCTTCACTTCTACAATAGTAGGCGTGGCAGGTATACGATTACCCTCTCTAATAGTGTATGTATTACGTATTAGCTTGCAAGTCCAGTTTTACGTGGAGTATGGTTTTTTGAAAACAGACAGACATACGGACGGGCATTTATACATCGATTCAGATTTTTATGCTGACCAAAAATATATATACATTATACGATCTCCGAAATTTTCTTCTCGCTGTTGCATATGGAATATTAAGGTGCAGTGTATAAAAAATTAAATTTTTGTGTTGGGATATAAAAAACTCTGTGAAATAATAAGTTTTGAAATAATTTTCAATTATGTTTAAGAAATGCCTTTCACTCCAGTTGTCCTCTTTGGCATTATATTACGTATGTAATACTTTTTGTTTATTATTATAATTGTTTGTTCCTCATTAACATTATTTACGCTTCTGTCTCAACAATGTCCTTACAGGGAAGCTTTAGTTTCCAAGTGAAGTATAATTATCACTAACAAGTACTTATCACAGTACAGAGGGTACAACAAATACACTTAAATAATGTACAAGAACACTTGAAGGAAAATTGTTAGTTAGAGTGCAAGGCAGGTGAAAATCAGGTCAAAAAAAAAAAACAAATTGTTTTACTGTGTGTTACCACCTCTGACTGATTGCTGTTTGTATGGAAATGACACAGAATAGTTTTAGAATGAAAGATGGAAAAATGTAGAAAATTTATAAATGTAGGTGAAAAGTAAAGTAGTTGCTACCAATTGTTATCACAAACAGTTGCATTGCAACACAATACAAAGCGTAACCGTCCCGTCAATTATATCGAAGTCTCCAACATAATCACACATATTGTTATTGTTATGGTTTTTTTTTTCTCAATTCTCTCTTACAGAGAATTGAGCAACAATAATATCCATCTATGATTGTCCTTTTTTTCATTTCCTTTGTGGTAAGCAATATGTTCATTTGTCTGTTATGAGCACAATTCCAAAGAAACATTTGTTATTTTTAGGTCTTTAGGTATTTTTCTTCTCCTTCTTATTTTCTCTAATAAACTAAAGGCTTCTGTTTTCTTTTCTTTTTTTCTTCTGTACACCATTGTTTACTACACAAGTCGTTTGTTTTTATTTAAGGGAACACAACAAAAAAAAAAAAAGTAAAAAAGGAAAAAAAGATATTCTTTAGTAGGTTGCCTGGTGAATAACTCATTCTCAAACACAAAAGATTTTAAATTATTCTTTGATTGCATAAATATTTTCTTAGGCCACAATGACAACAACAAGGGTTTTAAAAACAAAATGTATGTGATTGTGTTATAAAGAAAACAAGGACAGAATTTCATTCCATTTCATTTAAGGTTTAGGTGGGTGGCACAACTATCATTTATTGTTTATGGTTTCAGAGTGAATTCTACAGCTATTAAGAGCAATAATCTGACGTTAATTTCTTATTGTTGATGTTTGAATTTTAATATATTGAATAATGTTTTATAAAAAAGAGAAAAAAGGACCTCAAGGAACAGCTGCAACATAATTTACCATCGATTAAGGAGAAGGATTAAAATGTTATAAAAAAAACTAAATTTGTCTAGATAGATAGATCAATAACTAAGATGCTGATCAAGAATTTTTGTAGGGTCTTTGACGCTTTCTTTTGGGTTTTGTAAATAAAATGATCCACTTTAGTAAACCCCTCATTTCGTTTCGATAGAATATGAAACGTTTGTATCCCATCAGGTTTCCCACAAACTCCTACCTGTTTAATTTCAACTATTCCACAATAACAGGAAAAAGATTAATTTCCAAATATTGACCACAATCTAAATCCAATTAAAATCCAATATCAATAAAAATTTTCTTAATCACATTTGTTTGTTTTTATTTTGTATCATTTGTCTTCTTTTATTTATTACTGGGAATATATTTAATAAAAATCCAGATAATTGCTATGAGAGCCAATAAAAGAATCCTTTCTTGTTCAACAAGGAAAAGAAATTTCTGGATAATAAATCATTTTTGTAGACAAATGAAATCAAATTTATATTTAAGATCACAATGTATGCGTGTCGGTTTTCAGTTTAAAGATTTTATTCAGATTACATAGGTCACACACGCTCACACAATGTGTGTTTTTGTCAATCATTTGACTAGAAATGCATTTCGTTCATGTGTCACATCAATAAATCAAGGGCGTAACTTGTGTAAAAAATAGAGAAGAATGGTCGTTGGCGTTGTTTTGAAGTTTATTAACCTTGAAATGCGCCTTCTTTCTTTCTTCCTTTGTTATTCTTACAAGTTGCCATAGCGACAGAAATCGTTAAAAAAAATATTAAAGATAAGATAAAATAAAGAAAAACATTTTTTTGACAATACTAAAGAATGATGCTAATGCATTACAGCAGGCACGTAGCTGGTTATTAAAATTGGGAAGGGAAAGAATATTTTTTAAACGATGAGTTTCTAGAAAATGTTGTATATTTAAATATTTAGGGAGCGTGGTTTCTTTCCATCTCTCTCCAGTTTAGCTACGTGCCTGCATTATCGAAATCAAACTCTGGCTGGGCTTGTACATCATAATGAACATTTTTTCCGTTGAATGCTGTTTTGTGTTTTACTTTTAGGAAAGGTTATCAAAAAGATTTCAACAGTGCCCTCAAAAAGGGGAAAACAAGAATAGATGAAATATTTCACAGGCTTCCATAGAGAAAGATCTTCGACAAATCTAATTCAACTCTACGAACTCTATGTATGCCTTTTGTATTTTGTCCAATCCATGTACTATTCTTTCCCTCTCATCCTGTCCTACCTCACTACTATTACATCCTATTATAGGATTGGATACTCTCGTCTTCTTCTCTTTTCTTATCTTTTCTCCTCTCTTCCTCTTATCCTGTTTTCTTTCCTTTTTTCCCTTTTTCTTTCGTCTCTTCTCTTCACTTCTCTTCTTTTCTCTTCTCTTTTTGTATCTTTTTATCTCTTCTCTTTTCCTTTTGTTACTTTTCTTTTCCTTTATTTTCCTTTCCCTTCTCTTTTCTTCTTTCCGTTTATTTTTTTTCTTTTATTTTTTAATTTTTTGTTTTCTTTTCTTCTCTTCGTTTCTGACCTCACCTTTCTTCACCACTACTCTCCTTTTCACCTCACTTCTCTTTTTCCCAGTCTTTCGCTTTTTACCCTCCAATCCCTCTTTTCTCCTACTCCTCTCTTCTCTTGTGAGTTCTATTCTCCTGTACTTCCTTTCTTTTCTACTACTTATCATCTCTTTATTCTCTCGTCTACATTTTTCTCATATTCTATTCTATTCTTTTTTTTCCCCTTCTTTTTCCTCTCTTCTTTTCCTGTCCTTTCTCCCCTCTCCTCACCTCTGTCCACCACTATGTTTTAACAATCATTATAAACTTACATCGTGAACTTTTTCTTACTTGTTTCTGCTTCTTCCTTAAAACCGTCTCCCTATTGTTGATTTTGTTATGTACGTATATTTATTTATTTCATTTGTTGTATTTTTAGAGGGCATACATCAAATCCTCATCAATGATGTATTGAAATCAGCCAGATAACAAAACACTTGATCTTTCCTTCACTAACTATGTGTTGCCTGCTATGGCCACTGATGATGATGATGCTGATGCTGCTGCTGCTGCTGCTTCTACTGCTGTCATTGTTTGATTTGTTGTTGCTTTCAGTTACTGTATATATACATTTTTTTTCGGTATATTGTATATATCTACTATACCTGGTCATAAACAAATGCAGACATAAACTTATTATATGCAAAACAGACAATGAAACAAATACACACAGAAAAATGATGAAATCATTTGAATAGCACGACAAAGTACAGCTCCAGACCAGAATGCAACTTATCAGTCAGTCAGTCAGTCTTTCGGCCTGGCAGTTGAATATGGAGAGCAACATTATATAGATGGGTGTATATGCGATACGATACAATACAGACATGGAGGAGAACGTAACCCAAGAATGATGGAATGCTTTCGTTTCGAAAAGTGTCACTTGAATTATGGTTTCATTGTTCATGTTCATTTTTGTTATGTTCAAGTTATGTTATTGTTGTTATTGTTACGTCTGTTGATTTGTATGTTGTTGTGTTTTTGGGGCAGACATTTATTTTGTTATACTTGCTGTACATATGTTTTATACAATATTTGGATTTTGAATAAACTTTTTGTTTATTTGTTTATGCTATGGTTACGTATGGTTGTTGTTATTATTTTAAATTATGACATTTTCTTGAAGGAAGCATAAATATATGTATATATAATAAATATAAGAGGTCAAGAGAGTTTTTGTTTTTTTTTTTTTTTTCAAATTTAAGACCAACTACAGCAAAGAAATATTTTATGAAACAATGAATGGTTTTCGATTATTCAAAATATTTTCACAATAATCGATATATTATGTCAAAAAGTTATGATTTTACAATAAAATATTTGATGATTATAAGTTTATGGGTTTATAAGAGCTTCTGAGAAAATTATTTTATACGAAATCCTTTGATATGTAACCCGGACTGAAGGACCCTAAAATTGTTGTGTTTCTATTTATTTTCCTTTCTTTTTTTAATGGCAATTTTTTTTAAAATTTTCTATTAACCTTATTTATATACTCCTTAATGTTCTTTGGAAATTTCAATATACATAATTTGAGAATCGTAAAATTAAAATTTATGGCAAATAATTTACAAGAACTGTTGAAAATTATTTATATGCATCATTAATCTTAATATTGTGAACTATTTGTATATGAGTGTGGGTGAAAGTAAAGGGAATGTATATTCTTTTAACAATATTGAAACGAATTTTAGGTTCACTACATCATTCAAAACTATTTTGACAGTTCAAAACAAAGGAAGTGGATGGGAACCAAACTTACTTCAATTTAATTGGATAACATTTTCTTTCAAATCGAAAAATCCTTTTTTGAATTACAATAATAATATATGTTTCATTGTCAAAATGTCCTCCTAACTAATCTTACTTAAAAATTACTTCTTCATATTGTATATAAAGTTATAATTACGACAAAGACTGTACGCAATAAATACTTATTTTGAATGCATTAAATATAAGTGAAAATGTTATATTACACTGGTGTCTGATAATTAATGTATATATGTGCATATAAACTGCAATGTGTTTATAACACTGTTCAATAAAATTTGTTTAAAAAAATTTCATATGAAATTTTACATATATATCAAATTCCAACGTTATAAATGAATTTTTGTGGCAAGGGAAGGAATAAGGTTTTATCGATTGTGGGCGTGGCTCTATTTAAATAGCTATCTGCCTCAAAAAAAAACTAATAAAAGTTTCTGTATAAAATTTTACGTATATATCTCAAAATGTACAACCGTGTGAATTAGACGGACATACCTAAATCGATTAAGATTTTGATAATTTAAAAACTCTATGATAAACTTAGTATACCACCCATATTATGTAAAATGTATAAAAAAAAGTGCTAAAAAATTTTATATAAAATTTTTTAACCAAATTCTTGTTGAACAGTGTAAATATACTTTTGTAATGAGGAACTTTTTCCTATATTTTACACACAAATATATGATATATGTATGTAAAATATTTTTGGTAGAGTAAAATATTTCCAGCATTCATATCACTAACCTTTCAATAGTAAATTAATGGCAATAATTCACTTTCAAATATAATAATAACAACAATAACAAAAACAAACACAAAAATCTCCTGAGAAGCATATAAAGTAGAAGAAGGAAAAGACGTTACACAATATGCTGTTTTTCAAATTAATCACAACTGCTGGTCATTTAAGTTTTGTACAATAATTGCAGACCTCTACCTCTCTCTCTCTCTCTCTCTCTGTGTGGTGTTTGTGTGTCATGGTTTGTATTAGAATATTTTGTGCATGAATGAGAATGTCAAAGGTTTTTGGGCAGTCTAACTGTAAATGGTCTGCTGTAGTGGTAGAAATTTGCCATCCAGTACAGTTTACATACATTCTTAGTCATTCATTAGGCACACATTCATTGAAGTGTATGGTATGTACTTGTATGTAATCATAGCATAGGGGCCAGTTTGGTCATTTTTTGAAGAGAGTTTGGGAATATCTATAATATTTGATGTGTGCATTCAAGTGTTTTGTTTCTTCCCTCCCCTCTCTAATCTAACTAAACCAACATCAACATAATGTTACTGCTGCTATGAGTGTGTGTTTGTGTTTGTGTTTATAAAAGCAATAAATTTAGTTTACTTGCATATATTAAGAATCGACGAGGTGGACAATTGCATTTGTTAGGCTATAATTTTCAATTTAATTATTGTAATTCTCGGGTTTGGTGTTTATAAGAGTGTGTCTACATATAAACAGTTACATAGAGAGAATACTATACTTTACATATTACAACAATGTCTTTGCATATTTTATATATAAACCGGTACAAGTACAAGTCCCTCTGCCTTGTTCTTTACATTAATAAAGTTACTGTTCTCTTCTTCTTCTCTTGTTCTCCCTGTCTCTCTATATATTAAAATAGATTTCATGTATATAGAAAAAATTGTAGAGAAATTCCTCACACACCCTAAATTACTCATATTAATGGCCCTTTTTTTTTTATCAATATATCGCCGTCAAGAGATGAGGAACACATTTTATATGTCATTTACATGCGGTATATGCCAGTCGCGTCTATGGTTGGGTAATTTATTATATACAGTCATTAATAAAGACCACCGCTGTTGGGTGGTGACCATCTATCTCTATACACATGTTGATGAAAATCAATAAAATTCTTGCGCCTCTTTCACTAATTTATTACATGCTCTCAGTTAGAGTTCAATTAAAAGTAATAATTTATGCTCAAATGCATTACGCAAACATGCTCCAAAATGCATTTATCAAATGTAATTGATTTAACAAAAATTTATCTAATATTTCTTTTTCAACATTTAACTAAAATATAAGAAAAATCTTCAATAATTTGGGGCCATCATAAAAAAAACGTGTAAAAAAGTAAATTTGAAGCTAGAAATGTTAATAAAAGAATTTCAGTTGAATTACTCAATTTTTGAAATCTTTAACGATTGTGAGCGTGAATTTTCCGACTGGGCAGAAACCTATCTTTGGAACCCAGAAATGTTTATAACAAATTTTAGCCTAACAACTTGGCTTTTGTAATTTTTATCGATTGCGAAAGACGTGGCTGAAGTCTTTAACTCCTATTTAAAGTGCGTAGCTAAGGCCAATAATATGAATTTTTTTTCCGATTATAATTCCCATCGAATATTTGCTTATATTTATTTGTCAATTTATATAAATCTTTTATATAAATAGGGTCATATGTTGTTCATTTCATAACAAACTTCCTTTCTCTTGCAATAACAACCTTTTCTTAATATCACCCATATTATCTACAAGTGTTTGGTATGTGTGTGTGTATGAAAAAACAAATTACAATTTCGTAGAAGCAATAAAAAATTCAATAATTATAACGTCCATATAAGTAATAATTTGTTTCTTGCCTAGTCAATATGTTTGCCAGCCAACTCTATTACCACAAAAATGTACAGAAAGAGACGGAAAAAAAGATAAAAAATATATATATAAGAACACATATAACGAGATGTCCGTGTTATGATAGTATTTCTACACTTGCAATTAACCTGCCAATAACAATAACAACAATAGCAACAACAATAACAACAGCCTAGTCAGCTCTAAAGGCTATCCTTAGCACACACGCCAAACTACTCGAGGCATGAGAGTGTAGGCTTATGCTTATACATGTACCTACATCTACATTATTACTAATACATAGTTAAGTAGTAGTAGAAAAAAATAAAGAACAAAAAATGTGTAAAAGAAAAAACGATAACAAGACTATAAGGCGGTCGGCTGACTTCTTAGATGACCTACCTAATACAATAATATCTCTACAAGAAACCAGAACAAAACCCCCCTCCTTTTTTTTTTTTTTTTTTTAGCAAACCATGAGAACATACATACATATGTATATGAAATAAAACCAAAATACGTGTGTGATATAAATGGCACGGAACTTTGATAAGTCTTTTTCTGCTTACAATACATTCAGTTTCAGTTTTGTCTACCACTATGTCCCTGAGAAAGACAGACAGAAAGACAGACAGACAGAAAGACAGACCGACCGACAAACATTGTTATTAAGAAAAATACGGCAAATACAATAAAAAAAAATCAAAAGGGGAAAGTGGGGGAAAGAAAAAAGCAACCGAAACAAGTTATCAAAATTACATTGTAGATGGTAAAACAAAAACAACAACAAAACTTGGTTTAGACCAAATCTTAAGATAGCTATGCTGCTTATAAATTATATAAATAAAAATTTGGTTGCCAAGTGGGCGTGTTTTTTAAACGATTCTGTCCAATTTGGGCATGTTTAGCCAAATTTTTAAGTTTGGAATCAAAATTTAATATTTTTTTTAATGATTTCCACATAAAATCTCATGGAGGGACCGACAAACATGTTTAGATTATCTCTTAATTATATTCCGAATATATACACCTTTTTAAAACCCCTCGATATCTAAAAAATAATATTTTTACTTCTCCAACCTTGAGAAGATGATTATAAGACACACTAGCAGCCAGCTTCATATAACAAAAATACCAACGCAAGGGGTTAACAAACAAATGGTTTAGTATTAAATAAAACAATAACAACTATAACAACAACAACAATAAAAAAAAAATCAAATCAAGTTAAAGTCAAGTATGGTGAAGACAGCGGTAGATTTAGTAACGGAGGCGTTTCAAGTTCTCACTTTGAATCTGATAATAGAGAACCACAAATAAAAAATAAATAAATAATACAATATGAAAATGTAAGAAGAAGATATATGGTATTAAAAAAAATTTAAAAAAGTTAGATATAAACACTATAGAAGCTTAGCACTACAAGGACATAGTAATTTATATACACATATATATATATTTATAGTAAAAAATTATATAAAATTTTTATATCATACAAAAAAAAATTTCACACTAAAGAAATTTCTCAATTAAGAAAAAAATAATGGACTGTATAAAAAAAAATTCGTATATCAAGGACTCTGTAAAGTTTTCCTCATAACTTGGCAGTATTTTATTGAAATTGCTATTCAAAGTATTTTTGATATTGCAAAGTCTACGTATATATATATATATGCGCGCACACGTACCCAAAACAGAAACTTTACTTAATCGAACTGAAAACTTTTCTGCTCTAATCAAATACTCGTTGAAAATGCTAAACTATAAAACCACAATTGTAAACCAAAGTATTTACAAAACGCGATTTTCTCATCAAAAGTACATAACCCGACACCCATACCCACCCATTCTATTCCATTCCATTGCATCAATTCAATATTATTGCATTATTTAACAGTTGAAGACGAACACACAAACCAAAACGCACACACACACACACACACACGTAGAATATGTAATATGGGTAAGGTAAAAAGCATATAGTGAAACGAGCAGATTGTGGAAGCATACACTATACAAGTGTGATGAACTATTTTGATACAAAATAACTGAGAAAATGATGGTAAAACGAAAAGCATATACAAGACAACAACAACAACAACAACAAAAAAAGGGGCAGAACAACTCACTTTAAAGGAGACATACTACCATAAAGAGAAGTTTCGGACCGACCCACAGACAGACAAATAAACACTGAGACTTGAAATCAATACGAAAATAGAATAAAATTGTACTTTTGTGTGATATTGAAACCACAACAAAATACTTGTAGAACAATTACCAATGGCTGGAAGATGATAATGACGATGACGATACAAGTAGTTTTGTGAAGAGCTATATATAGAATATTTATAATAATAAAAAGGATAAGAGGGAAACGTAATAGGGTGCCAGTAAAATTTTGCAGCAAACATGCCAGAGATGTAAATAGCAAACTCCAGCGTATAAGCAAGTAAAGTAAAGTGAAGTAAAGTGAAGTGAAGTTTAAAAAAAAAGAATATAGTTATTATACGTATCTTTATAATAGTGCTTACCTACCCACCTAGAACTACTACGGAAAGTGATAAAAATCAAAGGTCTTGTATGTCAAGAAGTTAACGAATTTTCTATTAATAGAATTAATGGGTTTTTTTTGAAAGTGAATTTCTAATAAAACTAAAAGTTAACCTATAGTGAATTAAGATTGATTTAAACTATCGTACAGGAAAAGTAATAAGGGAAATGTTTTCTTCAATTTCAAATGTAAGTTTTTCATTATCAAATGAAAATTTTTCATTTGCAAAAAAAATTTCATTTTGAGTTGGAAATTTTTCTTCATTTGAAAATTTTTCATATCTTCAAAAGAATTTTTTTTCAAAAACACAATATTTATTATAAATTTTTATATAAAAAATAACAACAACTAAAAAATTGATTCCTCAAAAATTCCTTGTTTTTTATGTAGATAACACATACCAGTTAACTTGAGTCAATTTTACTCAATGCTTAGTCAGTATTTAATGGTTAGTGATGTATATGCTGCTGATAGTGTCTGCGTACGTGTATAGTGTTGATAATGATAATAGTGATTACGTTTGTGGTTGTGTTCGTTCGTCTTCTTCTCTTTATAAAATTCAATTCTTTTAAACAACAACAACAATAACAACAACAAAAATAACAACGATAACAACGATAATAATAATAATAATAAAAAAAAAAGAACAATAACAAAAACAAAGCGAACGGATATAAATCAAGGTGAACTAAATGATTCTCACGTATTTGAACGTGACGTTGATTTGATGCGACCAAGCGATAATTATTTCTCTTATTTTCTATATTTATACTATTTTATATATAAAATATATATATAAAGAAAAACTATAACCAGTTTGGTAGAGGAGTTATACTAAAAATATATTAAAATTGTTACAAAATTAAAAATTCAATCAATTGTGCTTGGAGAAATGTCCCTCAGTCCAGTGTATATGTTTGAGTTTGTAAAACCATTCTTTTGTCAATGATTATTTTAATTTTTAAAATTTTGCGGGAAATCTTTGGCATATATTTGGCCAGTTCTTTTATATAATTTTAAAGAATCGACAGTACTCATATGAATCGGTAAGAAAGCAGTCAAGAACTCGGTTAATACCATTAAAAGTTTTTATGTGTTTGTTTTAGGCGACCAGTTATGAAAATGCTTAAAAATATTTTAAAGAAAATTTTTGACTTTAAGTTGGAGAAGTTTTCCGAAAGATTCTTTTATTGTGGGCTAAATGAAAGGTTTATTTAACAGAGTTATTTAGATCACAATCTTATAAAAAAGTTGTCAATCATACTCCTTTAAAAGTCTTCATCAGCTACCTGTCACACCTACTTCTTCTTATATAGATGGGTACAGTATTCAGTATTTGGTTTAAGTAAAATTTAATGTATTTTATTTTTTATATTGGCATCCTCAACCAACTCGTGTGATTACATTTTCGTATGATTTTCAGCTCTAATGATTATTGTTATTATATATATGTTGCCCACATCAAAAATATAAAATTCATTAAAATGGAAAACTCATCAATGAAAATAATAATTGTATATTCAACACCAACTGTGCCTGTAATTAGTATTGGAATCCAGCAATATTATGAAAGCATTTACGACTCAACAAAAATTTGTGCATGTGATCTCTTTATCACAAATAATAATAACAATTGTTACAACAACAACAATAACTATAACAACAGTAAACATGTCAAAAACAGTATTCAACTGATTAAGGTTAGAATAAAACCAGGAAGAAAAATAAGTTCAGTTAAGGTTGAATATTAAAAACCCTCCATATATACATAAAATGTGGGCGTGGCAGGTAACTATTTGCGACCTTTGATTTGTTTTTAAAATACTTATGAATAAGTCAGATATTCCATGCTTAAGATGTTTTTGTAAATTGTGGGCGTGACCCAGTCCATTTTTGTTAAACCTATGAAATCACTATTTATTAATCAATAACAAAATTCATTTTTGTGTTTGAAAAATTTATTTTTCCTAATTGTGGGCGTGACATTTTATTATCTTTGTCCAATTTGAAAAAAAAACTAGTCTACAAGTATGTTATTTGTACTGAATTTCGAAACGATACCTTAAAATTTACCACCACAAAAATTTAAACCCGGGACGTACGGACAAATTTTGATTTCGATTAAGAATGAAAATACGTTGTATTTTTGATGATCCAGGAGAGATTTTTCTTCCAAGTATTGCTAGCGGAATAACAAATCTTGTACCCCCTACACACTTATAAGAAAGGTATGGAAAAAATCTGCACATTATAACAGGACACACAAGATGATAAATATAGAGAAAGTTGTCCATTAAATTTTGACACCCGCGGCTAAGCTAAACGTCAATTGGTTTTAAGTATAATAACAACAACATATATGTATAGAATGACCTTACAACAATACGCATTAACTAAGCTTCGCATTTTCGTATGTGTGTCCTTGTTGTGTCAATACCTAACA
Organism: Ornithomya fringillina; assembly: GCA_963978525.1. Lineage (NCBI taxonomy): Eukaryota > Metazoa > Arthropoda > Insecta > Diptera > Hippoboscidae > Ornithomya > Ornithomya fringillina. Next base: position 19,016,464 of record OZ021694.1, on the reverse strand, counting down.
AGTTGACACATACGACACAACTAATGATGGGAATTGCTTGCTTGATCATTTATTCACACATTATAATGGCTTAGTATATATATATATATAGTCGTTATAAACTACATATACACATACGTACATACGAACCTTACCACCCCCTAGAGTACAAATAAATAACGTGCAGCTTAGAAATGAATGAAGAATGAAAAGGAAACTAAAATGATGCATTTTTCATATTCCTGTTGTGTGGTGGCGTCGGCTGTATTTACACACACACATATATATGTATGTATATGAAAACCATTTCAATTTAATTCCCATTGATCAAAACGATACAATTGGCCTCATGCTGTTATTTTGTTACATGTTAGCAAAAGCATACGTATAGGTAGAGGGAGGGAGATGGAGATAGGAAAATTGTATACATATTTATCCTAAATTGTACAAGTTTCAAGTTTCACACTTGCTTGTTAATTGTCCAATGGTTTCCCCTTCTTTTTTTATTCTCTCTCTACCACAGACATTGTGCACAAATGTCCGTACGTCCATTTCTGTTTTTGTATGTAACGCTATAAAAATGAGTGAATAGCAGACTTTCTCTATATAGCGAACATTTCCGCACATGTTATATATTATACCTGAACATGTTTTATTGACATTTTGCCATATATGCAGGGACTGCATGTATACGTTTGTATACCAAAGGTTTTCTATTCAAACTCGTGTTTTTAATATGGTTAGAATGCATTTCCTCAATATATCCTGCACACATCCTACATGCATTTATTTTGAATATCAGCTATAAGGGTGTGCAACACTAAACTGGAGACAATTTAGAGGGATGCAACAAATAAAAAAAAATTTGTCACATCATTCCATTAATAGCATTAAAGTGACAATTCAAATTGTTGCCATAGGTACCGCTGCACCAATAGGTTTAAATAACATCACCACGAACATTACCATCACCGCCAACACCAACACCAACACCACTGCCGCTGCTGTCACCAAAACCATGGCCATTGTCACCTATTATTATTATTGTTGTTGCTGTTATTGTTGTAGTGACGGGCAGAGTTAAAATTCGTTAAAGGTTTATGATCAAATAAAAGACAATGATGGACAAATTTATTCTAAAATGGAATTAATATGGAACGAAAATAGCAACAATAATAATAAAATGTTGAAAATTGAAAATAACCCTCCCCCTCTCCCCATCCCGTATCTATTTTATTTATGCTCAATGCTTTGTCCAACAATAGAAACATGTTGAAAAGATTGATGAATTTACGTTTCTAATTATAAGCAGAATGTTTATATTGTGTGTTTGTACATTGTAAAGAATTAAAGATGTGGCCATGGTGATGACGACCACCCCTTAATCGTGTGACAATTAAAAATTTCTCTAAAATTCCAGTTTCATTAAATGAAAAACACACCTTGGGCGAGTATGATTATTAATTCAACCACTATGACAATTGGTCAGTATTTTTTCGAAAGAAAATGTACAAAAAATCTTCTTTGAATATATTTTTTTGTTTTCAAAAAATGGTTTTAGTGACCCTTGAAAGGATATAAAACTTTTGATAATCCAAATACGTCAGTAAGTCCGTCTTTATCATGGTTGTTAGACTGTCCACAGAGATAAAAAATATGTGACATTATGAAAAGTTAGATTGGCTACTAAATATTCTCCACATTTACATAAAAATTGTGGGCGTGGCAGGTAGGCGATTATACTTTCCCATGGTAAAACGTATCAGCTTGCAAATTCAGTTTTATGCTGAGTACAGTTTTTTTGTAAATTGTCCGTGTGTTTGTTATTCAACTACGCCCATTTTTGTTATATCGATGAGAGGAGTTATTACAAATATATGCACCAAATTTCGAATTTAAGCGAAATTTTTGTCTTTCATACAAATAATTTAATCGATAGTGGGCGTGGCTGTTAAGCAATTTGTTCAATTAAAAAAGCGATTTGCTTTAATAAACTTGAAGTTTCTGTACGAAATTTTAGTTTAATATGTCAAACTTTACTAATATAAAAGCGCCAATAGAAGGTGGACGTACGCATGAAAACAATTAGATTAACTTGGATCTTAAAACTAGTCAAGAATATGTATACGAGGGTAAAGTGTCTAATAACTCCTAACCTTTTAGAATAAAAACAAATTTTGTAAGAAAAAAAATAGCTTTAAAGTTTTAATCTTTAATTCATTGTTTTGGGATAGTAACGGTTTAAGTTGAAATATTTTTCCTAAAATGCAAACACTAAAAACTTTTTCTTTAATTTGTATTTACTATGTATTAAAAAGAAGGGAAGGGAATATAAAGTATATTTTTTTTTTTTTATTATAAATTTTCGTTATTTTTTATTAAGTTAGTAAAAAAAAAAAAAAAAAACCAAACACTAACACTATTTGTCTGATAATAAAATAAAATGAAAACAAAACTATGTTTGCAGTTAGAGATAGTTTTCCACCAGAAAATAAAAAGAAGAAAAGCCTTCCAGCAAATTGTACATCCTGCTTGTTCTTCTTATGCCACTCTATTGCTACTCGTACAATACCAACAACAATTTACATATAAATAACTAAAAAAAACTGTAAACTGTTTGTATGCCAGGATATTATCACAACAACAACAACAACAACAACAACCAAACAACATCTAACTTTTAAATGCCAGCCTCCTGCATGCAGCCAACCAACCAGCCAGCCAACAAACAGTCATGATATCAGTGCACCCCAAACTACAAAACATAACTATGGTATACAAATATCATTGTTTAACATGTTGGAAACTATAAGTAGTAGAGATGCTTGCCTTACCATACAGAAGTGTGTATAGATTAGCTTAGGTTTTGGTTTTGTAGCAACAGCAGCAATTTACAATTCATTTATTCATATGTTTGAGTGCCGGAAAGATGGTGTTAAATGTAAGGAACTAATAGACGCCGATTGCTTATGAATATATGGAATGTATGAATGTGTGTGTGCGTGTGTGTGTGTGTGTGTATTGGATATTATGGCATAACTGCATTGACTTTTAACATTCGCAATTGTAATCATATGTCATAATGCATTCTGGCTTTTATATGCGCTATGGAAATATTGTACAAACAATCCACAGACCGAGAAATATGAACATAGGCAAATAATAATAACAACAACAATGATTCTTATAAGAATGATATACAGTAACCGGTGAACATCTGCATATAACCTAAACAGCCCCCAACTTTTATTAGATGGGTATACAACAACAACAAGCTTTCATGTTTGTTTACGGAGAGTAGCAGCACAACTCTTCCAGACAGTTGCCACTGTCTGCTATAATTATAAAGGCTTCTGTTACTAATGTTTAACAAACTGTATGCAAGCTAAACAATGTTTTCTTTTTCTTTTTTCTAGTGCCTGGCAATGTGTTATAATGTTTATTTTCCTCTTCCTTCTCTTCTTATTCTTCTTTCTCTTCTATCTATGAACTTTTCTAGCCCTATACATATAAAGCCCGCATCATAAAACTTTTCATCTATACTGGTATTGTATGAAAAACAAATACAAAGAGTGGGCTAGTAAGAGAGAGGGGGGAGAGAGAGACTTTTTTGTATGACCACTTGAAATATTTTTCTTTTAAATTTTAATAAATATTGTCAGTTGGTTTTCTTTCTTCTTTTTCTTCTTTTTTTTTTTTTTTTTTGTAAGCATCAGCAACAACAACATTTTATTAAAACTTAATTTGCATAGACGTATAAGGTTAATTGCTTTATTGAATATTGTTATGGGTTGGTTGGGTTCGTTTAAAGAAAGTCTTGTTATATTATTGGCAAGATTGTTAAATGATGATAAAAGACATTTTCATAAAAAAAAAAAGAGAAAAAATCAGAGTTTTGCTTCAAGTGATATAAAATGAAAAGATTTCAAAATAAAAACTTACCATGTAGCATAATGCGGCAGCTGGATTTGCGTGGTTTTCTTGAATCAGATTAAATTGAGTTTCAAACTGAAAAAGAAAAAAGAATATGTTAGTTATTGAATAATTATATTCTTAACCCAAAATACAATTAGAAAACTAAAAAACGGAGAATTACTGTCATATAAAAATTAATTTTTTAATAAAGCGTTATATGAAGAGAAGTCTTAAAAGTAGATCAATCATGTCCATTTTCGAAAGTGACAGTTCTAGGTTAAAAAGGCTACCTTGTTCTCAATTCCATTAATAAATATTAAAAATTACGGCCTGTAGCTTGATTATAAAAGTTAATGGACGTACAGACAGACAGAGTTTAATCTGTTCTAGTTAGCTACATAGGCTTTTACTGATTTTTTTTTTACAATTTAAGTAAGAACCCAGACATATAAATGAAATATACGCTCATAATATAGTAATTTCCAATCGTAAGCATACCAACAACAGACGGACACCTCGAAGGACATGGGAAGGCTTATAACATTCTAAAGACTTACCATTCAAATTAGTAATAAATTTATGATTTTAAGTAAAAATGATTAAAATAATTAAAATAAACAAATATTTCCCCTATTTATACTCTACACCACCAGTGGCAAAGGCTAATTGAAAAGATTTAACCATGTCCAACTGTCGGTCTGTCTGTACATGTAAATTTATATTCAAGCTACATTGAAAACTTATTCGAAAATTAATCGAATTGGATGATTTTTAGAGCTCCTCCTAATATATTTAGAAAAAAATCGCAATTTTTTATATGAAATATTTTCATAAAATTTGGTGAAGAATAATTATTTCATCTAATAATTGTTTGAGCTAAATTTGAATTCGATCGGACCATTTTCAAAACCTCCTCCATCCTAATAATATTTCTCGAATTTACTTAAAAAGCAATTAACAGCATAATTTGTGGAACCAAATGGTGTAGGGCAGTGAAGGAAGGGCAGCGACTGACCGACTGTAATATTTTCACTTATTTTACGTTACTCTTCAACAAAGAATTATATTTTTAAAATAAAAATTATTTAATGAAAGACTTGAAGGAAACTGATGTAAAGTTTGAAGATGAAAGACAAATGCAACATAATCCGCAATCTGTTCATATTAATCAGATCTCTTATGAACTTGAACATGCTTTGATGGCCTTTAAATGTAACCATTAAAACGTAATTTTAAGAACATCAGCATCAAAACGAATTAAAAGTTAAAAGAAGGGCAAAAGGCAAAGACAAGACACACACGCAGATGATGAGTGAGAGAAATGCTGAAGAGGGGAGGGAGATCAAAATCATTTAAAAATAATTCATTTTCACACATTGCGGAAAACAAATGTACTTGTAGCCCAGGTGGAGGACGAACAAACATACAATATCAAAGGAGTTGAAAGCATTAAAGTTTGCCGAGTGATTTTTTTTCCTTCTTCTTATTCTTCTCTTCACGCATTTGCTTAAAATTTTAATTAACGATCGTTCAAGATGGTAACTGACAAGAACATAAGAAATAACATCAACAACGTAAACACTATCGCCTTGAAAACATCAAAAATTCGTTAAGAAAAAAAAAAAAGCAAGAAGAAATATTCAAAGTAGAAGAACTTTAAATAATATTCTGGCTGGTTTCTTAATGGAAAACGATCAAAAATTTATAATAAAAAAAGAGTAATGTTATGAAAAAGAGCTAGAGTGAGAGAGAGGGATAGGGAGGGAAGGAGTTCTAAAATCAGCATTATTATAATGCGATAGAAGTTTTTTTGTCGTTACTGCAATTGCCACGTAATATTGTTATCAGTGCGATCATCAAAGCATCATTATCTTCGCATTACTGACCACACCATGCCACACCACTCTACACATACCTTGTTTGCCACGGCACGTCACCACACTAACGAGCCTTTTAAACGAGCTTTGAAGAAAGGTGAAGTCTGAAAATAAAGTGGCTGAATAATACGAAGAAGAAGAAGAAGAAGAAGAATAAAAAGAAGAAGAAGAAGAAGAAGAAGCAGAGACAGTTCATCATTGGAGAAGGTGTTCTCAAGTACAATTTTACAATGACTGAAGTGCATTTTGTTGTCTTGCTGCTGCTGCTGCTAATACTCTTGTTGTTGCAATTGTAGCTATTCCTGTTTGCAGTTTTCTGCCATATCAAGATGATCGCGATCGCAATCATATGTTCACAATACTGTTTGTAACAAAGCAACAGATAACCTAACCAACCAACCAATCAACCAACCAACCGACTGACTAACCGATCAAATGACCGATTGCTTGATATCCAAGGAGACGATCTGAACTTTGTGAGTGATTCAATTGCTTATTATTTTGATCATTGAATGATGGTGGTGGTGGTGGTGGTGTCCAGCCGGAATTAACATGTGAACGTGTTATACACCTTTTGCGTAAGCATTAAATGTAGGTGCGTGTGTCTGTTTTCAAGTTTTTTTTTTATTTATTTTTTTTTCGTATAACTACCACAACACCCCACACTCAAGGTACTACTTAAATTTGGCGTTATGAAAACTAAATAAGTACACGTACTGAACTTCATACTAGCAACAAAAGCAAAAGCATGGCAAGCGCAGTAGATGTATGGCAGGGACCAACGACTGACTTATGGTTAGACTGACACTTAATCACTTGGTTAGACAGACAGGCTGTGCTATAAGTTAACATATAAAGTTATTCCTTTATAAACGATATGTGTATAATAACAACAACAATAAGAACAACTCTAAACAATTCAGAGATAGGGAGAGAGAGCCTATGAGCCAGCCAGTCATTCATGCAACCAAGTTAAGTAAAGTAAAGTAGTTTGCCGGGGCCTGCTTGCATATAATTTTTTTTTTTAATTTTTTTTTATTGTTGTTTTAGTTTTCTCTTTATACCTTAAGACGAGACCGTTGGTTACCCATCAGGCGTCAGGGTAATTTAACCAAAAGGGCATTTGTGTGTACGAAGAACGCAACACCAATAAGTGATGGCGGCCAAATTGGGAGGTGTTTGGTTGGGTCTGTTCGTTACTTGCTACGTTTTATAAGTTTTGCTTTACTTCATAAAAATATAAAAAAATAAAAAAAAACCAGTTTAAGTATTATTAACTTTTTTTCGGGAAGCAATAATTCAAAGAATTTTTAAATATCATACAAAACATTACGTGCTGGTATCACCTTGAGAAATGACATTATGGTAACGAGTACAAGAGTTCCAAAAATATGTGTCGACAATGAATGCATCGAAAATGGTTAAATTTTTTTTATTAGGTGCATATAAAATTTTCCAACAATAATTGTGTCCGGTTATATGAAGAATATGAACATGACAGGAAATGTTAAAGAAAAAGTTCAGTTGAGTTAGGTTCAGAGAAGGTTAGTTGAAGTTAAAAGGTTAAAAAAGAATCTTTAATGCTTTCTCCCAAGTGCACTCTCCGTCCAATTATTCTAATGTAGAGAAATGCATTTCAAGATTTTATAATCAGACTTTAAGAATTCAAGAAGAATGGTGACCCGGTTCTGATGCCATTACATTGAACTTAACTGTTATTCATTATAGGAGGGAAGCCTTGAAAACTTGTAAATTAGCATTCTTATATATCCTTCCACCTCACTCCTTTCTATATTGAAGTCAATTACTTTTTACGTAACGGGGCTAAAAATTACCACATTCAGCATTAAAAACCAGAATATGAAGCCTTAGGCAAATACCAGAGATGGTAGAGCTGCTTGATTAGCATCAAACACTGAGTCGATCTAGACATGTGTGTCTGCGTAATACTCAGTTATTGGCACTCTCGTGGTCACAAATTTTGGAGTATTAAGCTATAGTTTCTGTAATAAGATCGCTCTTTATACTCGGTACAATTGGTCAAGAGCCACGCCCACAATCGACAAAAATCTCTTTATCTGCTACAGAAATTGACCGACGAAGCTGGAATTGCCCCATCCATCGATGGGGCAATTATAAATGTGTTATAAATGTTGTCATGTTCATGTCGGAATACAGACACGCCCTAAATCGACAAAAATGTCTACATATGCCACAAAAATTAATCTATTAATTTGAAATTTTATACATACACATATAATTACACCATTCATCGATGTGATAAAAATGGGCCGACCACGCCTACAATGATACGTAATACAAACATAGTTAGAAAGCGTACCTGCCACGCCCTTTGTAAGTATATGTGGAAAGTAGTTAAAATTTTTATTTATTTTCCACATTTTGTCTATTTTTGAAAAAGATAAACTGCAGCTACATTTAAAAATGTGGTGGAGGCGGGCACCCCCAATGATGAATGATTCATGTCTGTGTTTTACAATTTAATTATAAAATTATCCTATTTATATAATAAATTTCGTGGCAACATTCCAACACAACAGATGATTCCATTCTAAAGGGATTACAACACTGCAAGTGTGACTCCATCTGCATAGTGTATAAAAATTTATATTCAACTAATACTGATGCTATTAAAATTATATAAATTTTCAATCAGAAAACTCTGGGTGCGTGTAATTACATGTCAATGGTGACCACATTATATGGTATGTGGGGAAAATGGAAAATGTACGCCAGAGTCGGACACAATGGGACTCATATACATATTTAGCTAAGGCAAAGCCGGTAATGTGTTGGACAGTGGAGAGTTTTTTTTGAGGTTGTTTAGAAAAAAAAATCTCATATGCATACAAAAACATGTACGAGAGGAACACATAGTTATTTAGAGATTTGTGTGTAGTGCGGTTATTTAGGCCACTAATGCAGGCCTTACCAGGCAACCACAACAGCCCCAACCAACGGTTTGTAATGGTTCTATGGTTAGCTGCTGATGTGTGTCTCTCTATTCATAGATTTAGCCTGAAAAAATTTCGCCTCAACCTTATCATTAAATGGTGGTAAACTTATTTATTACAGTGTAATTGAAAATTAAATGAATGCTCATAAAAATCTCTATAAAATTAAAGCTCTTCTTTCTTTCTCTCCCTCTCTTTCTATCTCTCTCTTTTTCCTCTTTATCCTAAACTATCACCATTATTTATGTATATAGAAACACATGGGCTTCCAATTATTCGCTTATTATCATTTTAAAGAAAAGTATATTCAAGCTTAGCAGATTTCATGGAAATTCTGACGAATATAACGACAACAGGAACAACAACAACAGCAAATAAATTGTTCAATATTTTCTTATGGACATAATTTTTGCAAACTCTCCAGCTAAACTATAATTTCAACGGCATTAATATTAATGATAATGGTAGTTGGTGGTGATGGTGACGCGGTATCCATAGTATCAGCAGCAGCAGCTGCTCCATGCCTAACGGAATACGTATGTGATCTTTCTAACTTTCAATGTGATCACATCACTCTATACAACACACTCATCTAAGCTAAGCAATCACTTAACAATTGCTGCTAGGAGGTAGAAAAAAACTTAACAAAAAGCATTAACAAGGAGAAAACTAAATTTGGCTTAAGTCAAATCTTAAATACCCTCCACATCTACATAAAAAAGGGGGCGTAGCAGGTACATAATTAGATTCTTTAATAATATATGTATTAAGTGTCAACTTTCAAGTTGAGTTTTATGTTGAATAAGGTTTTTTGTACATTATGGGCGTATCTTTAATACAATAACGACTCTTTTTGACACATTTCAACCTACCAAAGGAAAATAGATTTTCTTTAATTGTGGACATATCTATTATCCGAGCATGGCCATTTTTGCCAAATCGGTGGATGCGGTATTTATATATAACAACGTTCCAAATTTCAAATTTATAGCTCAATTTTTGTGGTAGATAAATAGATTTTTATCGATTGTGGGCGCGGCTTTTGCATAATTTTTTGTTTGTCTATTTTAAATAGAGATCTATGTGTCAAAATTTCAACTCAATATGTCAAAATGAACAATCGTGAGAATGTCAAAAACAGAGGGACACATGGACACATATCTAGGTCATCTGAACTATTGATTCTTATCTCAAATATATATACTCTATAAAGTCTCTGATGTCTTCTTTTAATTGTTGCAAATGGAATGATAAAACATCCTACACATACAAAAGAGGAATCTCTTTTGTATGTGTAGGATGTAAAAACTTTAAACAACTGTCCAATGTGTTACTTAACAAGATAATTGGTTGCCTTAGTCTGTCTACCTGCCAGCCTTTCATTTTATTTCACTCTTTTTCATTCCTCCTCTCTCTCTCTCTCTCTCTCTCTCTTTTCTATTACCTCAATAGTTGGCAATTTGCCTTAACAAAATATTAACCATAAAATCAGCATCACATGATCATCATCATAAGCAAAATGATAATTTCTGCAAATTACCGCCAGTACGTGTGAGGTTTTTTCCTCCATTCCACGGTTTTCCTTTACATGTAAGGCGACCATATACACTTTTTTTTTTTTTATTTTACAAAATTATAATAAAATATTTCTTTCTAATAGTACACGACTTACATACAATGTTGAGCGGGTGTGCATGTGTGTGTGCGCGCTTAAGTATCGGTGATATGTTTTTCAAGATAATAAATTCTCATACTCGTATATTATTTGAAAAAAAAACTAATAAAAAAAGAGCAGCAAAAATTGTTTATAGTCTACTTTGGTATAGTTTAGTATTTATATCCCTCATAGCTATAATTCACGTATTCATACAACAACTTGGTTGAAAAGAAGTCTTATAATAAGATATTGGTTTGAGAGCAAAATCTGGAAAAGGCGATTTTAATTTTTGAATTATGTGATAGATATGAGTTTCCAAATTGATGAGAAAGTTATTTTTTATATATCACAACGAATGGCGAATAATTTCTTAACTTTATTTGATATTATTTGATTGTAGTTTGAGATAGAAATTTAAATAAGCGAAAGTTAATGTAAAAATTTAGCTGTGGCAACTAATTTTTTCCGTCGATCACTAATTTGCTGAAATGAATTATATGATGGTTTATAGCGATCGATATTGTTGGGTACTCAGAACACCTTTCATAACTCTTTACAAACGTAATTTGTCATGCTAAAGTTTACATTGATTGATCACATATAAAGTCCCTTTTTTGTTTATAATTATGTATTCAATAATAATTTAAAACGTTGTAGTGAAATTATCATTAATTTTCTATTTTTTATTCTTATCCAAATGCTTACAGATGTAGTTTACTACTCCGATCTCCTTCTCCGATCTGAAGGTTGATTTTAAGAAATATATGGACGTACCGATGGACAAAATTAAATCGATTCAGAATTACGTATGTCCTCCTATAACAATAATACTACATTATATCTTCTCTATACTCGCTATAACATTATTAGATATTATTTCAGAGGATGTCACCCCAGCCTGTTACTGTTACGTGCATAATTGTTAGATAAATAATATTCATTAATAAATAATTGATAACCATATACAAGCATAAGGAAAAACAGAATAAGAAGAAGAAGAAGAAGAAGAAGAAGAAGAAGAAAAAAGTAGGTGTTTAAAACTTTTCTGTTGGCAGCATTAACACTCACACCAGCACGTTTCGCGCCAAGAAAACCATGAAATATTACTTAACGAGATGATTACAGGGAGCAGTCACAGCCAGTTAATAGCTAGAAAGAGAGACTGACTGACTTGGATGTTTGGTTGGTTGGTTTGCTTACGATTGGCCAACAGCTAAAACAAAAACAAAAAATAAAAAATAAAAAAAAATCCATCCAATTATGTCTAGAGCGAGAGAACACCCCAAGTTGTATACAATGAATGGGTTCGTTGTAGTTATTGTTTAAACTTTAACAGACGAGACCTTTTTCTTCCCTATTAACTGGTTTATTATTAAAGGTTTCCTTTTCACTATATTATAGCGCATACTTTTTATTACTTCAGTAGTAGTGGTGGTGGTGGTGGTGGTGGTAGTGATGGTAAGAAGACACATTCAATAAAACATAATCATTAAATGGACACCTGTACGATTATGTTCATGCTGATTATTAGTAGAATGTTTTTTTTTTTTTGTTTCTTTCTTTTGACGGTAGGTTTTTATTTCGTATAACATGTAAGTAATAAAAAAAATAAACGAAGAAGAGTTTTCTTAGTATTACATAAAATTTCCATTAAATAAAATAAATACAAGTAAGAAAACTAAATTTGGCTTAAGTCAAATCTTAAATACCCTCCACATTGACATACAAATGGTGTACGTGGCAGCTATATGATTACGCCCTCTAGAAGTGTATGAAGTACATATCAGCTTGAAAGTCGAATTTAACGTTGAGTATAGTTTTTTGTAAATTGTAAGCGTATCTGTTATCTAACCCCGCCCATTTTTAGCACATTGGTAGATAACATTAGGATAGGATAGGATTGTAAGTAGGTGTACCAAATTTCAAGTTCATATATTAATTTTTGTGCCTTATATATAGATTTTTATCGATTGTGGGCGTGACTAGTATATGGCCACGGCCATTTTTAGCATATCAATGGAAAGATAACTATAAATATGTGTACTAAATTTCAACTTTCTAGATCCAAGTAATTAGTTAACTAAGAGTTTAACACCATGAGACCAACTTGTAAGCAGCAGCTTTTTCCTGCCCTAACCTGACTTGTCTATTCCTACATAATCAAGACTTTGTTAGATAAGTTTTATAGGTTTTACTGGACATCTTTTCCTCGATCGATAAAAAAAAATTCTTTTAATATCATTTCTTAGACCACCAGTCCTCGTAAAGTTTTGGTCTCGCTTTGTTAACATAATTTTCTTATAAGCTTCTTTTAGTTCAAGGCTATATTTTTTAAAGATATCTCTATTAACCTTCTTTTAAACTCAACATTAATTATTTATCGTTTATTCTTACTTTCTTTGAGAAGCTATCCTGCTTTCTTCTTCTCTATTCATTTCCTTCCATTTTTTGTTTCTATTACGATTTTTAATTAATGGTTTTTTGGTTTGATTGCTTATCATAGTCTATCCTTTTTAATCAACATTAAATAACCGACATAAATAATAATTTTTGGGAAATTTTCCAAACACAACAACTAATTATAGCGTTAGTGTTTTTTGTTTTTTTTCTTTTTCAAATGGGCATAAATTCGTTTTATTGGCCTCTCATTATGTTAAGTAATAATTATGAAAAAATTGGCAGCTGTATGAAATTATTAATAAATTTTTTGGAATTTATAAAAAATAAAACAATTGTATGATATATCTATGAATAAATAATGGCCTGGTTATTAAATAATTGTGAAAAATACTTTTTAGATAATTTTAAATTTTTGTCAATTTTTTTTAGCGATTGTGGGCATGGCTCTTGACCAATTTAAATGGCAATGGAAAATAAAAGTGTATAAGAAAATTTAAGGTTTTAATAATCGGATATCTGGAGAAGGAGAGTTAAAGTTAAGTTAAAGTTAAAGTAAATAAGTTTTTAAAAAACAAACGTGACCATACTACTGATATTATTTTGATGTAGGCGACCATCGCCTAGGATGTGTTAATACATCAAAATAATAAAGTAAATTAAATTAATTAACGTAATAGGTTGCAGGTAAACTTTTGCAAGTTAACTGCAATGAAAACTTTTCAATTATTTCTTACATACGTACAGAATATAATTAAAACCCATAAATTATAACAAAATTGTCCCATTTTCTAATTTTCTCTTTAGCTCTGCACCCGATTATAAAACATATCTAATAATTATTAAATTAAAAGCAAAAAAAAAAACACAACTTTTTGTTGTTCAACATTTGTATACCAAACCGTACGTGACCAATTTCCAGCATGTTTCTCTAAATGAAAATTGTTATAATTTCATTTTGTTTTTATTTTACAGTTCTATTGTTATTTTCTCTATAATAGAATGCAATAACAACAAATTGTATGCTGTGTAGGCGAAGGTGTGTTGCGTGTGCGAATAGAAAATTTATAATTTCAATCTCTGTTAATGGTCACAGGACTATTATTAGTTCATTTTATAACGATTTATTGTGATTGCATTGATACAAATTCATAAAATTCTTAAATATAGATATAAACAGTGTGTATATGTGTGTATAGGGTATAGGCAGGCGTTGTATAAAATGTTGATCATAAATTAATTAATTATTTAGCAATTTCCTATTAAATGTTGTTATCAAATAATGTTTGTTACGAGTTTGGAGAATTGAGAATTTTATAAATTTCATATTTAACACAAAATTAATATTATTTTATATTGTTAACTATAAATTCTTTGTATAAATAAAAGTGTTGGATGAAAATGGGAAAATTTCATTATATTTGTAGGACAATTAAGTAATGGGATAAAGAAATTACTTAACAGTTTCAAAAGTTGTTCATTTAATAATAAAACAAATGAAAATGTTATACATAGTCGGTTATATCCGACAATTTAATACTGTACACCACTATTTATGATTATTCATTTTCAATAGATTTACTCTTTGGCTTAAAACGTGTCCTTATACCAAATTTCAGTAAAGTATCTTAAAAAGTGCGACCTATAGCTTATAATTAAACGACAGATGGACGGACATGACTAAATCGATTCAGAAAATCATTCAATCGCTCATTATAATTAGAGGTAAATATAGCATTTACCAATCACGCCTTGCCGTAAGTATTGCTGTATTCTTTTTCCTGTCTTCTAAGAAGTTCCCTTTATATCCTCATTAAAGTTTCCGTTTCTTAAATGAAGACAATTTTTTATAGAAGGAATTATTATATGGACACTAATGCCTTATTAAAAGTTGTTGTTAAGGATAGGAGAAAAAACATGCAAGAAGAAAAGAATCTAAGAAGAATTTTACGGCGGACCATTGTTCACACCGTCTAAAGAAAGCAAGAGACCTTTAAGAACCTAAATAATATTGAAAAATTTTATCTAAAATAAACCAAAATTACTAACTTAACAAAGGTTTCAAGAAATATGATGGCACAGTGGAAATTTTGAAGCAACATTTGATAACTTTTTTATAAAATATAAAATCTATGGAACACCCCAATCATTGACTTAATAGATCTTACACTGAGTCAAAATTTATAAACTTTAATGGGAATTTAAGGGTCTTTATAAATTTCCCAAAAGATCTAGTTGACAATTCCAAATTTATGTTTCATTTTTCAATATTATTACGGCCCACTAAAATGCTTATAAATAATAATTATCATTCTGTTAAAAGAAGGGTTGTAAACTATAATTATAACTGGAAAAGAAACGCAGTAAGGCTTATTAGTAAAAGTAACCAAAAAATGTGACATATTACCTAAGGGAGAAGCCAACTAAAGGAAGGGATGTGGTTGTGGAAGCGTGCGGCTAAAGAAGATTTACGCAATGCTTTCCTTCCATTTATTTATTTATAATTCTCTATATTTATAACAACAAGGACATTTGTCAAGTACCCGCTTACAATTAAAATATGACAGACAACCCCGACAGCCAGCCCAAAATATCAGCGTACATTGAACACAATCTCTCCAGCTAATATTGTCGCATTATTGTCGCTCGCTATAGTAACTTCATTATTAAGGGTTGTGTGTGGATTTTTGTGGGCATGATTTCATTATATTACTTTACTCGTACTTTATGCAAATTAGATTTTCAAGAATTTACGAAAATATGAGAATGTTTTTTATGTTATGCATAAAGGGGAAGAAGGTGCCGCCGACAACGTTTCTTTTATATTAAATTAGCTGATTACAAAAAGAAAAGAAAAAAAGGACATTTCATATAGAAGGGGCTTAATAGCATTTAAAGAGGGAAGAATCAGAGAAACAGTTGTCATAATAACAAATAATGAAAATATTTTCCCTTTTGAAGAATATTAAACATATATGAGTTTAAATACGATTAGTGAAATTTTTTTTTGCTGGAAATTGGTTTTAATCATTGAGCAAATAAGATTTCTATTAAAGAAAACACATGTTGAAAATTTCAAGTTGGGGAGAAGGAGTAAAAATTTAACAAGTAAAAAAACTAAATTTGGTTCAGGCTAAATCTTAAATACTCTTTATATCTACAGTAAAGGGCGTGGCTAGTCTGTTCGCTTGTTTAACTGATCGCACACTTTTCACAGTAATAAGATTAACTGAATAGTGAGTTAGTTAATGAGTAAGTTTACTTAACCGTGAGTTACCAGAGCCCAATGTGACAGACGGCCAATTGAAAAACTTTTTAATGTTCTTCCTCGGCTGAAGTTGATGTACATCCTAAACCAAGCAGAGTTTTAAGGCAAAGTTGGCAACGAAAAAAACTCTTAACTATTGTAAAAATACGCTATTAAAATACCACAATACTAAATGAAATGTTCAGTCTTCTGGCCATTTGTAAAAACATTAAAAATTTTGCTTCAATAATAAATTTTATTTAAAAAATATTCCTGCAAATGTCTTTAATATGGCTGAGGGGTCTTGTAAAAGTGTTTTTTATTTAAACTTCAACTAATTGAATGCATGACAACAATAGAAAAACAAATAAAGGAGAGAGAGAAAGAGAGAGAAAAAGATAGAATCCAATCAGTTGTAAATCAATGATGACGGGAATGATGAGGATGGCAACAGCACGAAATGGCGCATCACTAAATGCCTAAAAGGCAATTCTCAATAAAAATTGTGGCAAATGCATTAGCGGCGTAAAAAAATACCGGAAGAATAACTGTGTGATGAAATGAATAGAGAGAAAGAGAGAGAGGGGAAAAACATTTTTTGTGATGGAAAAAAAAGAAAAAAAACGTCATTTCGGAAACACACTTCCAATGGTGACAGCTAATAATAATAATAGGTTGACTAGAGAGCGTGTGTACAATGGTGACACTGGCTATAGTGGAGGAAAAAAAAAAATTAAAAAAAAAAAAGATGATGGACTCGTCAGTCAATAACATTCACTAATGTTTGGTTAACTGCGTGAGTGATTGTCGGATATGTTTAAAAAAAGAGGAGATTTTGAAAAGGGAAGGTTAAGGATGAATACACAGCATATACAACGTCCGTCACAACACGCGTTTAAGCGGAAAATGTGTTTTCTTTACCTCGCTTTTAATGATAAACCAAAAACTAATTTGAAATGAAAAATATTAAATATTTCTTGTATTTTTTTTTTAGGCTTTTCACAAAACATCACAAAGATGGTGTAGGAGAGAGAAAGTTTCACAAAGATATCAAAATTGAGCAAAAAAGAAAATCTGGATGAATGACTGAATCAATGCATTAAAGAGTGGTGGTATGAATGAATGAATGAATGGATGGTATAGTCAGACAGTTGCAATAGTTACACTTGAGTGCATATTTGCCGGAATTTGTTTTTATTGTTGTTGTTGTTATTTCTTTTATGTATATATCTCCCGTGCTGCTGCCGCTGCCATCACTGCCACACTGTCAATTGCACTAAATGGTTATTTTTGGGAGGGCTTTTTCTCCTGCTTAATACCCTACACCAAGAAAGTGGTTTATACGAATGTACATATCTTCTAAATAAGTTAAAGAAGAGACACACCCTTTATTGTATGGATGGATTCATAAACACTTTATTCGTCGCTTTCTGGTTACGTCCATCCGTCTGTCCATTTATCATTTCCGTAAAAAAGAAAAGTAAAATCTTTTGGTCGCTAGCTCATGTTTTGGCTCAAGGATCAAATTGAACCACTTTTAGAAGCCTTGACCGTATAAAACCTGATTTTGAAAAAAGTAACCTAATATCATATAATCGAAATTTGCAATTCTTGATTTCTTATAATTGAAATCGATTAACGTAGCAGTTATGTAGGGTATCATGTATTCCATCTTGACCGTTTATATCATTTTCACTTATTTTATATATATATTTTATTGTATATGCACTCACTCGTCCGCCTTAATGTACGGTTATTTGTGTTTAAAAAAAAAAAACACATTTGTTATTATTATTGTTGTAATGTGTTTATTCATGGAGAAAAAAATATTACATTAAATTCGGTTGGAAATGTTTCCCAGCGACAGAAGTTGTGATAGAGAAGGTACAACGCACAATAAAAACTATTTGATAGGAAATTTTTCAGAAAACAAAAAAAAAAAAAACAAGAAACGACAACAACAACTCAGTGATATAATATGGTTAAATTTTACTCTAATGGTAGAATAAAAAATTAAAATTCATATAACAATATTTTTTTTTTGTTAATTGTTATGGAAAAATATTTAACAGTATAACACTTATAAATATAACAGTTACAGTATAACACTTTGTGTATAACAGTTTTATATTTAATTTCAAAAAATTGTAAACTTACAGTTTTATAATTGGGCGAAATCGGTCACTTGCCACGCCCCAATGAACAACAAAAATTGGTTTACTTTTCTTAGAAGAAAGTGATCTCTATAAAGGATATAAGGAAGGATTCAAGAGTGCTTAAAAAATTATCTTAATAGGTTTTATTATATCTCTCTCTCTCTCTCTCTCTCTCTCCCACTCTCTGTATCCATTTTGACTCCCTTCAATGTTGCTTATCATGTTTTTAATTGTCATTCAAAACAAATTTCATAAATCCAATGAGAAAATGTGCAATATACTCAAATTACACATTTCTTCCTCACTTTTCCTACCACACCCCCACCACCGAGAGTTAATGTCAATTGCGTTAAGTATTGTGTAAGCCAATATGTGACCTTTTTGTTTTTGTTGTTTTTATTGTTGTTGTTGTTGTGGGCGCAATTCATTTTGCGATCTGTCAATGTCAAATACATCTCCTGTCACAAATGAGTCGGTAGAGTAACATGTTTTTAATTTCACAACTCACGACAACACTAAAGCTGTGGAAACATAGATTATGAGTCCATGTTTGGTAATGTGTTTGTGAAGAAAAAAGAAGAAGAAAAAAAAAAAAACTAAAGCAAAATCACGCACAACCTACTTTTGACATACATACATAGATACATACATAGTGTGGCAACTTCATTACCATCCAGGCGCTGCTTTGCAACAGCAACAAGAATGTCATTAACAATGTCGTTGTGCTATCGATTGATAATGTCACAAGCATCACTAAAGGAACAAAAAAACATAAGCCAGAATGATTAAAAGCAAGGTAAAGAGCGATATGACATAATAATACAAGGTAGGGTAGTAGTATTGGTTGGTTGGCTTTTAGCTTAATGTCCTTCCTTCCAGGCAATGAAAGTTGTTGAATAACCAACAGAAAGGAGAGAAAGAAAAAATTGATGTAAAAATCTTTCAAGTGTTGTAAAATTAGATCCCTGTAGTAGTCATAATTTTAGTATAACTCATGTTACAAATTAAATCAATCAACAGAAATTTTTAAAACAAGGGTTACAGCTTAACAGAGCGAATCTATTTTTAACTAAAACTATGCATTTTGTAAGAAGAAAATGAAAAAAATCTATATTTTATTTATAAAATCTGTCTATAAGTAAAAATAAATTATAATCAGCTTAGAGAAGGTGTTAGTTTTCAATGACGCGTCAGGACTTGTTATTTATTTATCAGTCATTGAGAGAAAAGCCTTTGAACTTGGTATAAATAATCATCAATCTTTACTAACTACTTCAAGTGTTTGTAGAGCAATCTATTTAATTTTGAAGTGACATCTCAAAGTCAATAAAAGCAGCGTTAAAAGTAACGCTAAAATTTATAAAAATTTAAGCGGAAATAAAGTGTCTCAAGAGACACCACGTGTATTTATTTATATATTCAAACTCTTATGGATTTTGACACTTAATATATGGAAAAGCAGTTTATTCATTCTTAGAAAAGATATTTTAAAGAATATTTAAGTTATTTGTACAAAAACAACCCTTATTTCCATGTAAAACAATTCATATTTAGTTCAACTCTACACGTAGAAGGTATCAAATTAGAAGGTCTTCTTATTAAATAATAAGAATATGTTGATGCTAAAAATTGATCACCTTTTTCAAACACTTGGGTAAATGGGTAAATGAGAATAAAACATGCCACACCGTACTGGACATACGGACATAGGGGCACAGAGGATATAAAGTCATAGAGGCATATTGAAACGGTTAAATGATAATAAAACATACCACGCCCCTTAATTAAATCAAAACTCGTGGACATCTTAACATTTAAAACAGTAAGAGTGACAAGAGATAGACATACGGACACCCGGACATACGGACACAAATTGTCAATTATAAATAACAAATCGTATTTAACGTTACAATTACATATAGATAAGTTTAATAATATGAATGGCTCAGATCGGTTTAAAAAGTTTCAGTATAGCATAATACTTTTAACAGTATCACCATCACCATTCCGAACGAACGGGCGACGATCCAAACTTAAAAGGCGTTGGAATAAATCTGCGATAGAGTGCACCTTCACCTTCACCTGTCTTATATAAAAAATATATATTTAAAAAGAAATTAAAAATATTTTAATTTGTATAATTAAATAATTTAAAACTATAATTATAATAACTTTATTAGAATCATTGTGTTCTTTAAGAACAGTCAAACTTCTAATAATGTGTTGTCATTGTAATTCGTTAAAAAAAATCCCAACGAAATATTTGCTTTAAGGCAACCAACATCATTTCCGTATTGTTATATTTCTATACCATTGAAATAATTAGATTTTGTAGAATTTGTCTTCAATTCCTTTTCAAAATGTAACAAATTCTGTTTTATACTCTCTCTAAAAATGATTCTGTATGACTTGTTGTAAAATCATATTTGTAGAATTTTAAAAGGGATAAACACTCTTCGTGCTATAAGTGAAGTATTTTGGGGGGCATTTGTTTTGTCCCAAATGTAATCAGTTTTTCAATCTAATTTGTAATCCTTCCTCATCATCAACATTGTTAAAGGGGGAAAATAAAGGTTAAAAGATTTCCGGAACAATTATGTTGGGCAAGGTATGGGAATCGACATATTTTTTGATAGGCTGTTGTTAATTATGACAGCCTAGACACACCTTCACCTGTCTTATATATATATATACTAAACTACTAAATACTTTGCACACACAATATTTATTGTCACCCATAAATGATGATCGGAGATGGCAAATGCATCATGCTGCACTTATAGTAAATATTTTGCATTATTGTTAGCAAACTAAATCCTTTCGATTGTTATTCGAAATTGTTGTTATTGTTGTTGTCTTTATCTCTTTTTCTTTTAAAATCCCTATAAAATGCAGTCAGGTCACGTGACAAACTCTTTGGGTACTAAAAAGGCTTAATTTTTTTTTTCTCTAATGTTGAAAAATATTTGTTATTGTTGCTGTTACTATTTGTATTGTCTGGTCCTGGATTTAAAGTAATTTAATATGCATTTGAAAAGTGTACGTGTACGTACGTCCGTATGTCCGTACGTTGTATGTTGTGGGGCGTGCGTGTTTTAATATATTTGTAGCAGATTTATAGGCGTTTATCATTAAAAGTGCTTTTTATCTACTTTACTATGTATACCCACACACCCACACACAAACCCACTTACATCTATCTACCTACACCTTCACATCTATTTGTTTAGTATTTTCCAAAAAAAAAACCTATAAACAATGTATTTGGAAAGCGTGTCACCGCATGTGCCTGGTGGTTTATAAAATCCCTAAACACACTATTTCAGATGTTGAGAAGAACGGGGCAAGCAGGAAGAGAAAAAGATTGTACTACGTGTGCCGATTTGTTTGTGTTACCATTATATTTATGTTATTTTTGCGGTTTTAATGCTGATTGTTTTTAACACACACACACACATACACTTATTTATATATCTCTGCATGGATTATAGTTATAGTGCATTGTCTGTTTGTATAATCCGACTGCAAGGGGATGGTTTTTATTGTACACATGGTGTGCTTTTGTATCTGTGTGTTTGCTGTATGTTTCACGTGTATCCTCCTGAGCATTCATTACAGTTTCATTTTTATTGTAATTATTTGGAAATAAATTTAAAAGCCGAAGCGTGTTTGTATGCTCATAAATAAATTTTTGTGTTTTGTGATGGAACATAATATTTTATGTATCATAGTAAAAGTGGTAGATGTTTAAAGTTTTTAAAGTTTTTGTTTTTTTTTTTTTAGTATGAATAATAATCGTAACCGCAATAACAATAAGAATAACAACAACATAATCAAGAAGAAGAAGAAGAGGAAGTATATCAAGACCAAAAAAAAACGGCTTTTAGCGTAAATCTCGACTTGCAAGCTGATACATATACTATTAGAGGACCCGCCCAATCACATCCATAAACCACATATATAATAATTTTTTCTTCTTCTTCTTATTTTAGTAATATAAACAAACCTTTTTTATTTGTTAAAGAAGAAGACAAACAATTAAAATTTTAAGTGGTATACCTTCATAAATGTTAGAATTAATTTTATACAACAACAAAAACAAACTATTCAGATTGCAGTTCAATTCACTGGTAAGGTATGTAATCAATGTGCTAGCATTACAATACAAATGTCTGTTCATCCGTACAAGTTCAAGAGTCCTCTCCTCATACTTTATTTACGCTGAACTTTGTTTGTTAACGCGGAAGTTTTTTTAAACACATTTTTATTAAAATCTAGAATTGTGATTACCTCAGCAATGGCAGTTATTTGTTTGTAATCCAATGCCTAACAACAACTAAAGAGTTAATAATCTACAAAAATTAATCACTTTTAACTGTAAGCATAGCAGACAAAAAAACAATTCCCCTAGAAGGTAGCAGTAGACCGACAACAGCTTTTGCAAACATAATGATTCAGCTAAAAATAAAATAAAAGTAAAAAAAAGTCATTCCTCTGGCTCTCAGCATACAAGTATGCTTACTGCTTGCTCGTAACTTTGACTTTTGGTTTTTCAACTAATTTTCGAGGTACCAGTTACAGTTGTCGAGCATGCTGCTGCATATGTGTTGTGTTGACTTTTATTTTTACAGTCATATGACAAATGATGACATTTCCAGCTGTACTGGTACTGCTTGGTAAACATATAAACGAAGCAGTGAGTGCCTGCCTGTAGGGTTGATATTTAGTACTTGAACATATCAAGTGATAAATAAACTGCCTAATCACAGTCAGTTCATGTTAATAATTTCTCATTTCTAAGCCTTGCCTGCCATCATCATTTTTGTTTAGTTAGCTGAGAGCAACAGCAAGAACTGCTTTTTTTTATTATTTGCTAATTTTTAATTTCTCTCTTGATTCTTGGTCTGACTGCCTGCCTTTGCGCTAATATTTGTTGTATATTAACTTATGTTACTGCTGACTGACTGACTGTTCTTGTTCTTGTTCTGTTGTTTGTACTGCTTGTCTGGTCATTAGCACTCAACAGACCATTTTGCTCTTCATCTATCCTGTGCACAGTACAGCTGCCAATTTTAGCCGGTTTTTAAGTTGCGGCTTATAACGGCTGACACACCAAACCGCCCCATTTGTTAAATAAACTACCTACATAAGATATCACTGCATTTCCTTTTGCTTGCATGGATGTTTCTCCATAGCATGGCCGCTTATTGAAGCACTGATGATTGGTGGTTTTTACGTGAAAATGGTATTCAGTTAAAGTCAAGTTTTTCTCCGTTGTGTGTTTGGAGGACGACGTCGGTTTTGCATGTTAACGGAATAAATGAAAATTCATTCGTTTATGTAGATTTTAGCAACTCATGAGAATTGTGTTTTGTTTTTCTAATCAAACAACATGACTGTGAGTACACGGCTGGTTAAGAAGAAACGATTACAAATTATACCGTCATTCAAAATTAAATTTTTCAATGATTAGAAGGAAAAAAATGTACCAAAAATGTTCAACAAGATACTAAAACGAAAACTTGTATGAAAAAGATGAGAAACAATCGAAAAAGATTAGAAGAAGTATCAGCAATTTTCAGAACGGGGCGATAAGTGATGAAAGTGATAGGAAGATTTCGTAAAAAGATCAGAAGAAGTGGAAAAGAGTTGTAACGCAAAAGGTCTGAAAGTATCTGGAAGGCTAAGAAGAGAATCAGTGAAAAAGATCAGAAAGTGTTAGAAGACTTGTCAGAGTGAGTCGGAAGCTGTAGGGAGGCACCGTACAGTGTTAGAAGAAGAGGTAAGAGATTATAAAGAAGTAATAGAAAGATGTTTGGAAGGATTAGAAGATCGGAAGGTTACAAGAGGCCAGAACGAGTCGATAAATAACTAAAGTTTTACTCTGCCTATATATTGACCACTTTTAATTTGATCAAAAATATATATACTTTGTTGGATGTCTGAGGCTTTAAACGGAACAATACTCTTTTTATATCCGCATCACTTAGGCGGAGGGTTTAATAAACAATCATAAATCAAATCATACATAAATCCTTAAAAAAAAAAGAAAAATGACACTATTTAGGATTTGAAGGGTTAAAAACAACATAACTGTTTATAAGCTGTCTGCCCTGGCATTGTCTAGTTTACCTTTGCCTTTTTACAAATGATTGTGTGTTGCGGTATACCACACATAAATGTTTTGATAATTTTCAAAAGTGATCTAAGTTCACTTTTTTGAAAAACACCGAAACTGCTGAAAAAATTTGGTTTTTCATAAATTTTCAAAATTTTGTTGATTTAGAAAAATACGACTTGGAACACTTGCAAAAAAAATAAGGAATCAAAATATTTTTGTACTTTTAAGAGCAATTTTTTACTAAAAACTCTTCTGTGGGATCTGTAAATATTTTGGCAAAAGTCATTTTCTACACTTTCCTGCTACATTAAAGATTAAATGTTTAACCTCTACACTTTATAGTTGTTTTTGTATTTCAATAAATCTCTTTTATCTTGAATTTCCCTTTTTTTGTATTGTCTGCTTTCTCTTTCTATTTTTTTTTTTTTGTTGTATCCCATAAATATTTCAAAAAGTTTTAATCCCTAAAATCCTTATACCATCAAATGTCGCATGTTTTTAAAAAGATTTCGAAAATGTAAAACTACCCCTCCTACCTGCCAATGCTAAATGACAGAAAACAAAACAAAAAGAAAGCAATTAACTAAACGTAAATCGTATTAGGATATGCCAAACACGCCTTTGAAATTCACTTTTTTTTTATATAAATACAATAAAGAGCCAAACAAGGATAAACCCTCGAAGAGAACAACAAATGGCCGGTAAACGTGTAATTACCATAAAAAGAATTCCTTTTCAGTTATGTATGTTATGTTAGAAGTAAAAAAATTAATTTGATACCCTGCAAAGGAGGCGTGGCAGGTATATACATTAGGTTTCAGCTTTCAAGTCGAATTTTATCTTGAATTTTTTGTTAATTATGGTCATACGGACGTATATGTCTAGATCGACTTATATAATATTTTGATGCTGACCAATAATAAATATACTTTGTAAAGTCCCTGACACCTCCTTCTGGGTGTTGCAAAGCGACAAACTTAGTATACCTATCTTAAGTGTAGGGTTAAAAAAAATTAGAAAGTAAACTGAATAAAACAGCATGAATTAAATCTATGCCACAATTGCTTTCTGTAGAACTAGAATATTTTTCGGTACTTTCCAAAACAGAAAAACTTTCTCAGGCTCAATTTTTAATTGTTAAACACAATATTGTCACATGGCGGAAAAGGAAAACAGTATCGCGATTAAAACGCTATTCTATACTGAATTCACCAAAAAAAAAAAAAAAAAATTATAATTGTCACCAAGGGGTGGCCACATACAACAGTGCTTATCTTAGGGAGGTTTTCCTTTCATTTCTAATTTCGTCTGGTATGTAACACTGTGACTTATGCTTTAACTTTAATTGTCTGGCATATGATGCTTATCTTGGAGAAAATTTATATTCTTGAAAAACTTTGATAAAAATCATAAATATATTTTTGCCGGAATTACACTGGTTTTGTTATACCATACCGCACCCTTTTCATTGGGTTAATGAATAGTGTAATCTTTTATAAGGGCGTGTGTTAAGAGGCAATAGCAAGAGTGTTAGAGGGATTAGCTTGGGTACAGATTTCTTTTTGGTAATAAAACATAACCATCATTAAAATTAGTGTATGTATGGGTGTGGTAATAAAACATCACGTACTTGCTTTGATCAAAATCAGTAGATAACAAATGTATGTATGAATTATTTACAAAATAAAGTAAAACTCATGAACTGCATTAAAATTCGAACTTATTTATAATTTTGAATAATGACTGAGTCACTCATTTAGACACTTTACTTAGCGTTGCTGGTGTTCAGGGAATTCTTGATAATTTTCATGAAAAATTTATTAAGATTTATTACATTGTAGCGAAACTTTAATAACATGCTTCGTATATGTGTCGGTGTTTCCGTGCTTTGAATTTTAAATTGATTGAATTGGAACAACATCATTTGTTTATACTTCCATTGTTAAATTACACCAATTTTTAACAATTTCATTTATCTGTCTGTTCATCTTTTGGTTATTTTCTTTTAAATATATTTATTTGTCCTTACATCTGTCTTTTAATTGATTAAATACAATTTTTAGTATTATTTGTCCATACGTCCCATATACAATTCATATACTCGTATGAAAATGGCGACAATAAATCTAATATAGCAACCGACTGTGGGTATGAAATTAGAGTACTTGATAAGTAGTCTAACTATTTAAAATTTTAAAATGTCGGAAGCTACAAAATTTTTTGCAAGTTTTATACAATATGGGCATCAAATGAAAGAGCTTAATAATTAGAAAACAATAAGCTCAAATATGGCAGAGGTAACATATAGATTTTTCCTTTATTTCTATACTAAAATGTTCAAATTATAATAATAATTTAAATCCTAATCTTATTCATAAAACGGATATGAAAATTTGCAATATTCTTCAAAGTATCGGCTAAAAAAGTAAATATTGGAGAAATAATCACATTTGCAATCTCTGGTCACACATCACTTTTAAAATTTCTATAGCGATATATGGTTTTGTATATACTCGTATATAGTATGAAAGGTAATAAAGAACTAACAACAACTTTACAAGTGTACACTGAGTACGTGTTTGTCTTTATCACATTGCCTCACTTATGTATCAAACTCATGTCTTACCATTAACATATTTACACGTTTTTTTGATAATTCTTGTTTTTTTTTTTTACATTTAAGTAACTTTTTAATCTGATATCATTTTTCCTACATATCTCTTAATAAATATTCAATGGGTCAACTTTACCATAATATTCATATAAAACATATTGTACATGTTAAGGTGAATGAGTACGTGTAACAACATTTCATAGAATTTTTACAACAAACGAACGTGCCGGGAATTGAACAAGACAAGTTTCTTTTGATTATAAAATGAATGTAAAAGTTTTCCTTCGATATCTTCGAAGAGAGAGAGAGAGAGAGAGAGAAATGCAAGTCAAGTAAAAATAATTATTTTTATAATTTCTCCATGTTGTATATGGTACACCTTGCTGGGATTTGTGTTATTTTTTTTTTTTTATTGCCAACTCAATTAGTTTAATTAAAATTTTATATTGGATTGATTTGTTGAAATATCCGTAGGACTGTAATTGTAAATGTAGATTATTAAGTAAAAGAAAGAGGTACAACGATAATATGCATTAAGAGGAGATTTTCTTTACAGCCTGGGTTAGGATATGTTAAGGATTTCCTCCTAACATTATATTAAAGAATACAAATGAAAGAAAAATAATATTCAAAGACAAGCTACAAGAAGTTTTCTTTTCATTACATAAATCTTTCGATAATTATAGAAATGGAAACTAATACAATTATGTAAAGAAGAAGATAATTAAAACTATCTTATTTCACTTCAATAAGTTTAAAAAGATATACTACATGTTGTTTTTATTACATGATACTTTAAATAAGTTTCACTAAATCACTAAAAACTGCGACATTGAATTTGCTGAATAAATAAATTATATTAAATTGAATCAAAACTTACCCCAATATGTGTGAAGAGAGAGCGGCAGCATATGTTGAAATTATTGAAATTATTATTAATGATGATTAATATTGACGATGCATTAATATCTGAAAGAAAAAAAGAAAATGACAAATTAGTACAATGTGTTAAAAATTATAATAATAATTAAGAACAAGTAAGAAAACTAAATTTGGCTTAGACTAAATTTTAAATACCCTTTACGTCTACAATAGTGGGTGTGGCAGGTATATGATTATGTCCTCTAATAGTGTATTACGTATCATCTTACAAGTTTAGTTATACATGGAGTATGGTTTTTAGTATATTGTGGAGACGTCTCTTATTCGACCACGCCTACCTCTGACACCCTTTTTTGGGTGTTGCAAACAGAATGATAAACTTAGTATAGCCCCCCCCCATCTTATGTGGAGGGTAAAAAAAATAATAAATAAAATATATTATTAATGCTTATATATATAAGTAGGCAATGTTATTAAGTTAATATAATCGCCTAAAGTTATACTATAAACAATTATAAAATATGTAGAGAAAGAAATTGTTAAATTGAACGAAATAAATTTTATAATAAAAACTCTCTAAGATGATAAAATATATAATAAATAAGTAAGAATTATCCTGCCTGCTGTAGACTATTAAGTGAACTTTTCAAACCTATAATTTTCCCATAATCTAACGCGTATTTCTTTACATATAAAATTGATTGAACTTTTCTTCTTAAATTTATTTACAAATTAAACATTTGCTCTAAATCTTTCCAATCTGATTACATTAAAATGCAATTATTTTAACAATATTGTTACGGAGATGTGAATTTCTACAACACCAAAAAAAAACAAGAAAAAAATAAAATAACGAAAAATTTCTTTCATCAAATCACAACCAAAGGCCATTTAATGTTCAAAGGATAACATATAATTATAATAATTTTTCTATTATATTTATATTCAAACTTCAATCGCTCTCTTCTTCTTTGTAGAATATAACGAAAATAACTTTATTCACTTCCGCGTATCGAACCGGTTACATACATATTATCACGCAACCTTAAATAATTTAAAATTGATGGTGCGAAAATTACAAAAACGTACACAATCTAATGGTGGCGCGGTGATGGTGAAAATATGACTAAATTTCATATAAAAATAAAAATAAAAAGAATAAGAAGAAGAAGAAGAAAATGCCGACAAAATTATTAGTTGACTGTAATAATAACATCAACAGCAACAACAAAAACAACAACTATAAAGCGAGGGGGTAGAGATGGAGTAAAAGAGATAGAACGGATACAGATAGAAAATTATCAGCTAACATTTGAACAACAACAACAACAACAACAACAACTAAAAAATGCACCGTTAGCATAAAATGGATTTCACATATATTAGATACCAGTATCACTACCACCACCACCACTACTACTACTACTACTACTGCCAGTTGGCAATTTTACATTGTTGACCTGAACGCTGCATAACTACATCAGTATAAGATTGGTAAGCAAGGTAAGTTGAAAAATCGTTTTGTTTTGTTTAACTACAACAACAACAACAACACAAACATTAACAATAACAATAAGTAAAATTCACGGTTTAAAAACCGGTAGGTAAACACTAAGTAGAAAGATAATCAGTTTTGGTATAAAGCAAAAAAAAAACAATAACAGCAAAGTAAAGGCATTAGAACGTGTTGATGTTGATGTTGGTGGTGGTATTGGTGTTGGCTGTTTTACGGTATATTATCAGTTCTTATTATCGGTATAGTCAGCTGCCGCTGCTGCTGCTGTCTATTTCAACGAATGCCGCCTTTATTGCTGCCATTGTTAACTATTACTATGTACATATATAAACGCTTGTTAGCAATCATTTTTTATACCCTTCACCTTAGTCATGGGTCGCTACATTATTCGTCCGTTATACCATTTACAACATCTATAAAGTATACATGACACTGAAAATCTGAATCGATTTAAACAGGTCGGTGCCAGTGTGTTTGTAGACAGTCTCACAATTGCAAAAATAAAAATTTTGTTACAAAAAATAAAGATTCCTAATAACAAAAGGTGAAATCTTCTTCTTAAAAACCACGCCCATAATCGAAAAAAAATCTATCTATGAGTCACCAAAATGAAGCTAAAAAATTGTAAACCAACGCCCACTTTTTATATATACAGATAAAAAGGGTATTTAAAATATAAGAAAAGCCATGGGTATGTTTTTTTACGTATTTCTGTAAAAGACACAATTAGATAAATGCCGCGCCCACTTTATACACTATATGTGGAGGGTGTTTGATATGTTGATCAAAACCAAATTTAGTTTTTTACATATTTTTATTGTAGTTGCTTTTATTATTATTATTGTTGTTGTTATTTTTATTGTAGTTATTGTATGTTTCAAACATTCTATACAAAAATTTAACTAAAACTTATTCATCATCAGATGATGATATGCAAGCTTACAACAACAACAACAACAACAACAACAACAACAACAACAACAACAACGATAAAAAAATAATGAAAGGAAAGACGCCCGTACACCAACATTTACGTTTAGTGCACATTTTTCATATCTATCAAGTATGTTAACAACGAACTGTTAAGAAATGAAAGAAAAAATTTATATAAAAAAATATCATATCATAGAAAGAAAATCAGATGATTTGTGAAATTGCTTTAGGAGGTCAGGCTCAACTATTGCCCCCCGTAAACCGGCTGACATTCTTCTTCGGATGAGATGGTTGATAATAAGTTTAACTTTATACAGAGTTTTAATGATTTACTAGCAGACTAACTGTGACAGCAGAAATGTTGTTGAAATTAGAGAAAAAATCATTAATTTGTTATAGTACACCATACAACACTTATCAATATAGACATATAAACAAACGTGACACAACACTACTTGACAACATGGCGTCAATTGTGAATACTACGTTTTGTCATCATGATTATCATTATATTTGTATTATGAAGCGTTAGCCAGACTTTTAAGAATGCAAGCAAAAGATTATCAACCTCCCCTAAGCAGCACATCAAAGAGGAATATAATCAGTTTTCAACACATAAGAATGGGTGTGTGTGTGTATGCATTGTATTGTCAACCCTTTCAGCTAAAGCTGTTGCTGTTGCTGCTTTCTTTTGTTTTTGTTTTTGTTATAATAATAAACTCGTGTAAACCCGATTTTCTACTTAAATCATTAATATTTGCTTATGATTTATTTTCTGTCAAAAGAAGAGTGAAACGAAACGAATGCCGGCAAAGGGAAAGGATAACGGACACTGCATACACGCCTGCATATATTATATGTGTAAGCTCGGCAGTCCAAATATTTTGCTTAAGCAAACACAACGAGTAAATTCATTAAAATATAATACGCTTAATATTTACACATACATATATTTACATACAATTTATAACCTATAGAATGGTAGTTTTATGATAAGTTCATCAGAAGGTTTGTACTTCAGAGCTGTATAGTAGACAAAATCAGTAAGAAAACTAAATGTAGCTTAGTTTACATTTTAAGTATCCTATACATCTATGTACAAAATATGGGCGTGGCAGGTACCTAATTGCACTTTTTAATAACACATTGAATTAATACACCGAATTTTATTAATGAATTATTAATTATTGTGACTGATATGTGGATTTTTATCTATTGTGGGCATGGCCCCCAATGGATTTTACTTTAATTAAATGGGTTTTTACACAACTAGAATATAGGTTGAAAACTTTGGCTTCATTATCATCCTTACGGGCCGATTAAAAGCTACATATTTAGGGCTTTGGCCTGCAGCAAGAGAGAACGTCGCGTGCTTCAGAGTATTTTTTAGTTTGCAGGGTATGTGTGCAACTTTATTTTTATCATCTTCATTACCAGCCAATCCATCTCTTAATGTCCAGAATCAGAAAAACAGACAGATGTACGGACAGGACTTGGTTACAACGCTTAAAGTTTTTAATGCTACAAAAGTAACCTTGTTGGATCTGCGAAGCCTTTTCTTTCAGCTGTTGCAAGGTGACCTTCTGTCCGGTGAGAACCATAAACGTAGTCATATTAGAATACTCTATACTAGAAAGTTTGTAAAGACGGTAAGACTTGACCATTACTACTATCTTCTTATGATTTAATATAACTTTATCTAATCCTCTATAGCCATGCATCCCTTTCAAAACCAAAATCGTTTAAAAATGAACTTGTTAAGTATACAAAGGACTAACATTTTAGGCTTATACGGAACAGATAGAAAAGTTTTGTTGTTTAAAGAGTTAAAAGCCTTGAAAGGGAATTTCCAAAAAAGGGTGAATTTTGCCTGATATCCTTTTACATTCGTTTGAAAAAAACAAAAAAAAAGTATGTCGAGGTCCTGTGACACTTGAAAATATTGCTTGCGTTTGTTGTTACTGCTAAAGATGTGGAGGACGCTTATGATGTTAACAGTAATCGTGGTGGCGGTGGTGCTGATGGTGGTGTTGTTGTTGGTGATGTCAATGGGTATGGATGGTAATGTTTGAGGCCCGTATTGCAATTTGAGCTTTATTTAAACAACAACAACAACAACAATAAATTAACACACTTGTTCAAACAATAAGTGCACGCACATACAACTAATACAACAACAACAACAACTATTATATAACTACCAACCCTAGTTTTGAAAAATGAAAAACACAAACAACCAGAAGAAGAAGAAGAAGAAGAAGTGAAAGAAACAAAAACTTGCATGCTGACAAGTCAATGCGTTCAAATAATGAGCCTTGTTCTCCAACAATAAACTACAACGACAATAACAAAAAACACAACTTTAACCCAACCAAACATGTGTTTGTCCATGGTATGTAAGTAGGTTTTCATTATCGAGCATGAGTATACACATTTTGTTGCCTTGCACCCACCGAGTGAGTGCTTGTGTAGGAAATAGGAAATGTGTACCTTTGAATATGGTTTTAACCAAGGGGGTAATATAAACAACTCACGTTTCTCTCTTAGTGGTGGTGGTGGCAATGGTGCTGGTGGGTGGTTTATTACATATATTGATTGTATTGCAGCAGTTTTTGGTTTTCTTGAAAGGTTTTCTGTTTCTTTTAAATACACATTTTTTTCTCAAGTCATTTACAGAGCCTGCACACACTTCTAGTATTACTCACGCCCCCCTTGACACTACAGGATATTCTTTTCTGTACAATTGAAAAAAAAAAGAAATCTTTATATAAAGTATGCAACTAACAGCCGTATCCACTCATTCCAACTTATAACAACAACAACAAAAAAGTATTTGTTTTTTTTTTTTACATTTTAATTCATCATCGTCACCGTTATTGTCCTCATATTATTGTCGCGCGTTAGCAACCCTTTAAAAACTTAAAAGAAATTTTTTTTCTTTTGTTATAATTTTTCGCAATTTGTTATTTTGGGCGTGCAAAGCTTAAGCATTTAATAAGTAGTGGTCTAAAGGGATTTATTTGTATACTTACCACATAAGGTGGAGGGTATACAAAGTTTGTCATTCCATTTAAAGCAACCAGAGGGAAACATCAGAGACTCATATTATTGGTCAGCATCAAAGATGTGTTCGCGTGTCCGTATGTCCGCCTCTTGTAGCCCACTTCTAGGATGTAGGAATGACAAGAATTACTTGGATGGACAGACCGACAATTCAATTTATTCAAGAATTTCTTCTAAAGTGTAGCATTTGTTGTTTGTATAAACATAAAGGGCCAATAACAAATTTTAATTTAATTTCTTTTCATTTTTGTCCGTACGTCCATTAAAAAAGATGATTTCTTGCTCCTCTATGAAAATGTCGAGATTTCCATAATTTTTTTTTTATTAATAACTACTCAAAACACTTTTGAGGATTACGCTTAAAGAAAGTAATTTGTGTAAATGTCAAGTGAAATATAAATTAAATTGATCGAAGCAATCTCCGTTTTCTGCTTAACTACAATAATCATGATTGAAATGGGATTTCGTTTATGGTTCAAAATTGTATTTTTTCTATTTATTAAAACACTTCACTTAACGTTAATAAATCATAAATCTCCTCTTCCTTCAGCATTTTACTTAAAATGCAATATTTTGTATTAGACTAGCAGGCAGTTTTCCCCGCTCTCCATCTCTTCCTCTGTCTGTCTTTCCTTCTCCAAACCCAAACTAAACCGATATTACTGAAGGAACATATGTTTCGTAAATGTTCAAGTGGAAAATAATAAACCATAAAATAATATTGCAAAAGGCAGCTCTAGACAGCAAATGCTCTGTTGTCTCATAAAACGAAAAAAAAACAAAAAATTGAAAAAACGAAAAAACGCACAGAAATACAATAAATTCAGACATAAATTTTTATAATAATTTTTCCATGGTATAGCGGGTACCTAGCCAACCATTTTTGACTTATCACTGCCACCTCAGCGGCATGATACACCACCAAGACGCAGTTGCAACTTTTATTCTTCTTCCATTCGTTTTTTTTTCCATTTTATAAGCAGACTGTATGCAAAATTAAGTTTTTTTTTGTTAGTGTGAAGTTATTGTATAAAAAAAATTTCATTTTTTTTTTTTTTTTTTTTATTAAAAACGAAATATGAAATAATATTTCTTTACAAAACAGTTGTGTTGCCATTATTTCGTAGCGTCTGGAATTGTCAGTTAGTCTGCATGGTTTTCTTTTCTTTTTGGCGCTCTTGCATCGTTACGCATTTTTTATATTAAATGTTCTTTTAATAAAAATATGTTTCATGCTTACTCTACCCTTCTGTTTTTTCCATTCAGCTCTTAGTGCTCGAAGTGATGTGCAATGATTTATAACGCAAAAATTGTCTTCTCTTTGCTTAAAGAGGAGAAGATCATAAATGTCATGCCAAGCAGCAATAGTAAAAGCAACAGCAGCAGCAGTAATAATACTTATGACAGACAGTGTATTATAATAGGCAGTGAACATATAAATTCTACACTTTTAATTAGTTGTAGAGTTGCAACTAAAAATATTATATATAGCCGAACAGATGAAATATTAAATATTTTGTTATAGCAACAACAACAATAATAAAATCGTATGACAAAGAAAAGAATCGCTCAAGGGTGTATAAGCAGCATAATTTTGTAATGATTTGTAGGAGGTTTGTATATTAAGAGTGTAATGAAATTGTTTGCAATTCAACACAACATTAAATAAGTTTTAAATGAATGGAAAATTGCAATTTGGAATAAGGGGGAATACTACGTCCCATTATAGGGTAGAGGATTTAAAATTATTTAAGTAAGAAAACTAAACTTGGTTTAGGCCAAATCTTAAATACCCTCTACGTCTGCAATGGTATATGATTATGCCCTCTAATAGCGTATCGTATCAGCTTGCAAGTCTAGTTTTATGATGAATATGGTTTTTTCTTTATGTGGAGGGTATAAAAACAGAGGTAAAAACTATTTGTTCTAACAACTCTTATCAAATAAAATTGACGATTAAGAAAGTCATCAGTATTTTTTTATAGATAAATGAGAGATACTTTGTCTATAAACTAAATTAATTACAAGTTAACCTTGATTATTTTCGTTATTTTTTCCCGCTAAAAAGATGTTGTTAATAATTTGTTTTTGTTTTTAAAATAAATTTTCTTTCTTATAAACTTTAAAGGTAACTAGCTGCTTTATAAGGTATGAAAGAAGATAGAAGTGAGCAACGTTTAGTTAGAGTGAAAAAAGACAGACAGACAGACAAAACCACACATAATTTTATAAAGTTGTGGTTTTTCCATTATGTGCACACATCCACACAATTTTTTATGTTTTTTTTCTTTTTTTTCTTTTCTTTGCCTTTCTCTACGTATGTTACACTAGATTAGATTAAAAACACATGCTTCACTACAAATGTTGGCTTTCATAATATCGTGCTGTACTTGGAAAATGGTTTATTAGGTTTTATAAAGCACTTGTTTAAAGGAGTATGATTAACGTAGGAGTAAGTGAGAAGGATTTCTCAGCCTAGGGATCATGTTTAAAAGTTGAAGTGATCGTGAGAGAGGTCTTTACAGAATTTTAATTAATTTTATTATATTTTTTATAGAAAATTTTATTTTAAATTTTATTCCCCAAGCTTTTCTTTTGCAGACTGTATGGTGATTTAAGGTTTAATGTGATTATACTTTGAAAACAATATTTTAGTAAAAGCGTTTATAACGAAGGCTGCGTGTGTGTGTGTATTTGTTGTATTCTTTTAGCTGCTTTCAGCAACACCTAGCACCTCTGTAAGCGTGTAAACGTGTCTACATCAAGTGAGGTTATTCTAATAAATTTAATATGGTTTAGCTTATGCTCGTATTTGCGGTTATTTTTTCTTTATGCGTTTTTTTCTCCTCTTCCCAGCATACCACCGCCATACCATGCTTACACTGGCATTGGAAAAAAGAAGAATAAGAAAATAGAAAGTTTTTCTTCTTCTTCTTTTACTACTTTACCCACTTGCCAAGCAATTTAAACTATGTTGTTTGAAAAAAAAAATATAGAAAAAAAAAATTCTCCTTAATTTGTGTAGAATGGAAAATGTGCAATGAAACACGCGTCAATGAATTTGTTACAAGATGACAAGTGTCCAAAAGGCTTTTCATGAATTCGATGAACATCAAATGAAACGAATTTTGGTATTTTTGCTCCACCAAAAAAAATGAAAGGAAAAAAAACCAAAAACTATGTGACACTGATAAGCTTTTTACATATGGTTGCTATAACCCTGGAAACGAAAAAAAAAAACGAAAAAAAACGAAAACGAAAGCAATTTGAACAACAAGCACGTGCTTTAGTTAAGAGTCTTAGTGACAACTTATACTAGCACTCTGCACTCACACACGCTTCTCATTAATTGGTTTTCACGGAATAAAATCAAAGCCATACCAACAGTAGTGTACATGTGTATAGGTGGGTGTGTGTGTATGTGTAGAGAAAGAAAGCGTACTTATAAGAACAAGAATAAATCATTCCTTTTTACAATTAAGGCAACAATTTGCCATGGATTAAGGTTAAGATTAACTTGAAATGAAAATTTTATACTTCTCTTCTGCGTTTTAATTTAATGTAGCAGAGAAGTTGCCTTTTAAGGACTTTTTTTTTAATATCTAGCAGTATAATTATACTCTGCACCATTTGGGCACATGAAGTATACTAAATACTGGCAACTCTTATTACAGCGATCGTTTTAGAATTATTTTGTGAAACGATTTAAGCATGTCTCTGTATCCGTCTGTATGTCCATGTCAATTTGTATATAAGCTACAGGTCGCACTTTTTAAGATATTTCGATGAAATTTGGTACAAGGACTCGTTCTGATCTAAAGACTAAATCTTATTCAAAATGGTTTTTGTTATAAAGAAAAACTTTATATGATGAAAATTTGCAACTCTTCATATTTTTTGACGAAATTTAATCAAGAATAGCTAATTAGCTAAATAATTGGTTCTAACAAATTTAAACTCAATCGAGTCATTTTTGAACCTACTTGCCATATAATGATATATCTCGAATTGACTTACATGACAATACCTCACATTTGTGATGAAATTAATTATAACATAATAGTAATGTAGGATATTAAATGGTTAGGTATAATCCACTATAATATTTTAACTTGTTTGAACTTAAAATCTTTAACAAAATCTTTTATAAAACATTTTATAAATGAATTTCATTTTCTTTATATTAATCCCTTAGGCAGAGTACTTTTTTTTTTAACTTTCCTTAGGTGTTTATTCATGTGTGTGAACGACGTACGTTGCTTCATCTAATTTCATAGTAAATGAAGCTGAAAATTAACATGTTCTTTAGATACGTTTCTTAACATGGCAAAGATTAAATGAAAATCAAGACAAGAAAAGGGGCGCTCGCTATAGAAAAAAATACTTGATGGCTTAAAGTACAATTGTTTAGCATGTTATACTTAAGGAAAGTTACTTTTTATGTGAAAAGCTTTAAATGAAGTTTTTGTATAGTATGAAACTTTAACTACAACCTTAACTTTAAAAGTGATTTTAGTTAACTTTATTATATATGGACAGATGTATGGACATTTTATATGAATGGACGTACAGACACTTTACATTGTATATATAACCGTTATATTTATACAGATATAAATAATTACATAAAAGGTGTACTTAAAGCTATTTTACAACAACAAAAAGTTTTAAATACTTTACTGTCTGGAGGGATTTTAAAGATCTCTAAATGCGGACGTACGGACATTTTCTATGAAGGACTTGTTTTAATATTCTGATTTGTATGCACATATGCCGCTTATTTATTTGATTACATAAAAGTATGATTTTGTGTAAAAGAACTGCTTTGATTACTTGGTCAATAAGTGTGTTTTTTTCTGTCTCATCATTACTCCCTTATGACCAGAATTGCAATACTTGACATTTTTTTTTAATTTCAAAATATTTCCTTATATTATATATATTTGTATGTATGTCTTAGCAAAATAGTAAAAATATTATAACAAACATTATATATAAGACCTGGCTTAACATTTATGTTTTTCTATGGTTTACTTTTCACCCAGAGCTTAATGTGTTTTTTATGTATTTGTTACTTCCCCCAAAAAACATTTTATTACCTAAAGATTTGTTCCTTGTCCTTTTTGTTGTGTATATGTTTGTTTTAGGGTAAGAAAATGAAAATTTTTTTAAAGCTTCTTGAAGAAATATATAAAGAGAAGGTTGTTTATGCCACGTGGGTATTGCCAAGGGTTTGTTACAATTTCTTCTTAAATAATAATAATTATTGTTGTTGTTATTGTTTTGACTACTTGCGTATATACATACATGTACCATATATCATTAAATATTGTCCCCATGCTGTAATATTTTCGTCTATAAATTTTGAACTGTTTTCACCGTACGGAATGGTACATGTGTCGCTAGTAAGCTAATGTGCGTTTATGGTTATGCGTTCGCTTTTAAATGGATTTTTTATGTTCCTAAGCAAGTACATTTTTATCAATGTATAAATATTTCAATATTTATGCTTTTTTACGAAAAACAAAAGAAAGGTCAAAGAATCCATAAAAAATATCATTACCTGAGGCTCCCTATAGCTTGGCTTTACTTTCATAACAATAAATATTAAATAATAAAAATTTATTTCTTTATTTACCTAAGTACCAAGGCAATGAATACGTTTGTTATGAATTATTAAATATGTGTGTGTCCTTGGAAATTATATTTTAAATATCTTCAATATTTTCAATATATAAAAAAGAAGATGGATAAAATAATATGAACACCTAACGCAAAAGGTTTCGCAATTACAACTCTTCCATGAACGTTAGCTTTTTGAAGCTTCCGCCGTACTGTCTTTGTCGAAATATTATAACGCAATAGATTGTTGAGTTCTGCTTTCACTTTTGTCTGCAATAGTTATATGTTGTCTCACCACAATTCTTTTTAATGTTTGTTGGTAGACCAACAATGGGCGTGTATACTGACGCTCGTGAAACGTTAAACATTTCAGCTGTTTTTGTCACAGACACTCCCGTTAACTGAGACTTGGCACGTAAACTTTTGCCAATAAGCAACACTATGTACTATATTGCATGGTGTTCATATTATTTTGTTCATTCCCTGTATATTGTATCACATTCTATATTATTTTAATATTTTTTAAATTGCTATTGTAATGAAATGAAGTTCTTTCCTTTATCATAAAATACATTTGCTGCAGGATATGTTTTTTTTTGGCAACTCTTAATGGTTTTGTTGCTGTTTTAAGTACTAAAAAAATATGTAGGTGACAAGTTATTGTAATGATTACAAAGAAACTTGGCAATAGCAATACAGCCAGACACCTGTTTCATATCATAAAATAAATTTAGTGTAAGTGTTTTCTCTTGTGCTACAACAACAGGTGAAAAAAAAAAACAATTTAAACTATGCAGCTTTTGACATTTCATAAATAATATAATAATGAAGATATAAAAAAAAATAGTAGCATATGATGGCACAGTTTCAAAAGGGGAATTTTTTTTTAATTTTGCGCATAGATTAAGCATAAATTTAGGAAATTGGCTTTAAATAAATAAAATTAAAAATAGTAGCGTATAATGGCATAGTAGAAAAATGAAAATTTTGTTTATTTTTGAATATATTAGGAAGCTAGCTTTCAAAGCTTTATTCATGAGTGCAAAATACTAGCTTTCAATAGATATTTTTTTAAGATATTTTGAAAATGTCTTGCTTTTATTGAATCAGAGCAAGTTTTAATTTTTTTTTCAAATTAAAATTTATTTTAAAGATTTTATCAATAAAAAAAACTGTTCTAAAATAAATTTAATCGTAAACGTAGAAGTCAAAAGTCTTTTATATTCAATTCAGAAATATATTTAGAATCAAGCTTTGTAGTATAAAAATTTATTGAAAAGTTTCAATTATTCTTCCAAACATAATATACTCTCTAATGACAAGTGATGTGGGATATGAATATATACATATTTTAAAACTTCACATTGTCATGTCATTTATATCCTTCACCTGGTTTTATCTAAATTATCACTTTGTTGGATTAGAAATTTTCGAGTAATCATAATATTTTTAATCATTAGTAATGTTTGTTGTCCCCTTAGTAATTTATATAAAAACAAAATATATATTAACCATCTCCTGAGATTATACTTCAATTTTAATAATAAACTGGCAGCCCAAAATTATACTATAAAAATTATTTCATAAATTTAAATAAAATGCCGTCAAAGTCTATAGAAAGAGGCATACATGTGTATGTGATGGTATTTTAATCTCTCTCATTTATAATAAAACAAATTGTAATATTACATTCAGCCAACAACAACAATGAACAATAGGCAAAAATATGGGAAAAAACCAAAACAATATGTAATTTGTTGAGTACAAACAAAGGAGAGAGAAAGGAAGGGAGACTGTTACTATGCTGCCTAAAATTATACCTTTCATTTTAAAATATATGACACCCCTTAAAATATGCAATAATAAATATATGTATGCTCATTTGTTAATGTATTCACATTCACACACCGACGCCCACATATTTGTATGCCTTAA
This sequence comes from Ornithomya fringillina, assembly GCA_963978525.1. Taxonomy (NCBI): domain Eukaryota; kingdom Metazoa; phylum Arthropoda; class Insecta; order Diptera; family Hippoboscidae; genus Ornithomya; species Ornithomya fringillina. The sequence goes on along the minus strand of OZ021694.1, from coordinate 18,975,575 downwards.
CATTTTATTATATATGGAATGTATGTACGTCCGGGTTATATGTGGTAGGAACCTAACCCAACAACAGCCGGTTGTAGTAGTGAAAACCTGTAATTTATTTTAAAATTCAGTTTTAATGAGTTGCTATATTTTATGAAAAAGAGATTCTCAACATTGGAGAAAAAAGCGTTAATATTAAAAAAATATCTATAATTTGAGGTAGAACGAGTATGATAAACAATGCACTCTAATATGCATGAAATTTTTATAGCATACTTTTAGACAAGCCTATCGAGCTTTATATATATATCTGAAAATATAAACAACATGCAATTTTTTATTTGATAAAAAAAGAGTATGAAGTACCAAAAAAACAATGAAAAATACAAGTTAATATTGTGCAAATGAAGACATTTTTTACAAAGTTTTTTGTAATGTTTTCTCCCAAAAAGCAGTAGCGACCCCTTTATTTTGTACACAAAATTGTATGCATGCATATATTGAACATAATCATACATCACGTCCTTCACTTGTTCACTAAATTCGTTTTTTTTTTCTATATGTTCTCTGGAACCCTCCTTCTTTTTAAAGGGTTTAGCTTTTTATTAAAATTTATTTGTATTCTTTGCAAAAAAAAGGGGGAGCCACACTTCATTAGAGCATAGAGTTGACAGAGTTTGGGGATTTATGTCAAAATTATATATTTTTCATATGACTTTCAATTCGAATGTTTAGTATAGTGTGAAGTAAGCATGTGTTAACATGAGAACAATGTTTTGGGGAAAAAAGTTAAGGACGTTTCTTCTATTGTTCGAGTTTACTTAATAGAATATGTAAATTACAGTATTGGCTGCTAAGTGTGAACGTATTAATGAAAGCAATTTATTACAAAAGTTGCTATAATAAGGACAATACTTAATAGAAGTGTTAAGGGAAGAAAATCAAGGAAAGAATAGTCAAAAGAAGAAGAAGAATCAAAGTAAAAAGAATTAGGGGAAGAACAAATCAAGGGAAGCAGAAGAAAATAACATTAAAATTCTAGTAGAGCTGCTTTTAAGATAAATTAAAAAAACCGAAATTAATTCCCAACAACCAATTCCCACTAAAAGAAGTCTTGTGATTGTTAGTATAGAAAATTTTTCTAATCTAATAGTAAGTAAAAATTGTTAAATGTTTCCATATACTTTGCTAAGATGTAAAAAGTTAAGTAAAAAATTTCTGGGATTTCAAATTCCTATTTTGGGAAATATTATGTTTTCTAAAATATAATTTATTTTTTTAAAATTAACTGTAAATATGTACTTTCAAATATGACTTAATATGATTGAAAATTTTAAATGTTGTAGATTCCCATTTTAAGAAATTTTTATATATAAAACCAGTCTTTAGCTAAAACGCTCGCTATAGCAAATAAAATTTATTTGATTTTTATGAATTATAGTTCATTCAGTTTTAAATTCATTTGAGTTTATTTCCTATTCAAATTTTATTATTATTATTGTTGTTGTTGTAGTAGAATAGGGAAAAGTTCATTTGTATCATAACAAATGTTATCCATCAAAGGGTAGATGGTGCCGTTATTCCATGATTACTTTAAACAAATAATACTTATGGTAGAAAAAAATTGCTGATGTATTTGTAATTTGCATTTGCATATTGGATATTCTTCTATTGGACAGCTTTTGTGTAAACAAGTTTATATAACAAAAATAAAAAAATAAAAAATAAATGCAAAACGTTAGAACAGCATTTATGAACATGAAATCATTTGTAATAAAGAAATGTAATTGCTGGGGAGGAAGGTAGTAAAACAAGGTTAGACAAACGACCGCACAACAAATATACGAGTATAATACAATAATAACAAAAAACATTTATATAAGTAAAGATGGAAAAGTAAAGCATAGCAGCCAGCTATGTTAACCTTTTCTAGGGATAAACTAAACATTTTCTATTCATCTTATCTGTCTTCGGTTATTCTGTTATTGTATGTGATGCGGTTAATATCCTTCTTGCAAAGGGTAGCGAATATCAAGGTTGGAGTTTGATTTGTTTGGTTTTTCAATGCAAGTACATTCCAACATAATTGCAAATTCAAGTGGAAATGAATGAATGAATAAATGACTGACTCTGACTGAACTGAACTGAACTGAGTGCCCGGTTATGATTGTAGAAAAATCATACTCGGCAAAATGCAAACAACAATGCTGGCGGTTTGGGAGGGAGGGAAAGAAGCTTCAATTATGGTAAGCGAACGATATTTTTCCCCTAAAGATGACTTTTTATCTACAATCACACACTCCTACACTCCCATATATACCGGTTTCAATAATACCAGCATAATGATAAAACTCACATTACGCTGTCAATACAAGTACAAGTACAATGCAATGCAAAACACAAGTGGATGGAGAAAAGGTAAGACAGCCAGCCGGGCGGGCAGGTAGGCAGTTAGGCTGACAGTCAACCAGACATTTATTGAGTAAGGGCTGAAAAAATTATGTTATATTTACTGTTTTCAGATACTGCTGTTATTTGTGATGGTATTGTTGTTATTGTTGTTGTTGCGGTTGTTTGTGTTATAGTTTTTATACACTACACTACTTGAGGCAACAAATAACTAAAGTTCGGGAAGATGTTTGTAACTGTAAACGGCAAATGCCACACCCACTTTCAATTACACCGATCGATTCAGAATTAAAATCTAAGAAAACCATAAATTTGTATTTAAACTACAATTCCCATTTTTTGAGATCCCTCAATGAAACTTGGTTCGTGATCATATTTAGGACAAAAGAGAACCCTTTTTGAAAATAGTCCGATTGGGACCATTTTTAGAACCCCTCTCCATATAAAGTCGTATAATAAAAAATATCTTTTTATGACAAAAATTCGCAGTTCTTAATATTTTTTGACAAAAATGTATAAATAATAGTTACTTGGCTTTATAAAGGACCAAATTTATACTTGATCCGATCATTTTTCCATATATTAATAATATTGAAATGATTTGAGTGACCAAGCCTGGCGTTTATTGGTAAAATTAAAGTAATTATAGCATAATTTTTGGAGCTAAATTGTATAAGGTATTAAAAAGTCGCACTTGACCGACTGTAGGACAGTTTTCCCTTTGCTTTATATGCTTGACGTTTTTATTTACAACGTTTTCACCTACATTCCTCAACTCCCATTTTATTATTTCACATTTACTTGACTTGACTCAACTTTAACCCGATGCCGACACTCTTGTAGGTTTCCCTTTAATATTCATATTTATGTATGTTTTCAATGCTGAGTATTTCTTTTTTTTGCTTGGCCTAAATGAAAATACATTCCTTTGCAGTTTTATACCCTACTTTCTATTTAAGGTAAACAGTAGCTTAAGCTTGTGATGATTTTGAAATTTTTTTGATTTTTAAATCAATAAGATCAGATTTTTAGAGTGACTTATCTTCATTGATATCCTGAAAATGGTAGCAAATGGTTTAGCGTTCTAATTGGTCGGCCTTGATCCACTTTGTTACAAACTCTTGTTCTCCATATCCCTGTATGTATCTAGCTAGGTAAGAATACGTTTCATTCGATTTGTAAATATTTCCTTTTCTTTTTTTTGCTTTTGTCATAGCTTTTTGCCTGGTGGATAGGTAGGAATGTTTATACTGAATTGAAGAAGAGTGTTTGTATTTACTTAAATATTCATTTTCATCCTTATAGTCATTCACAGTTTCATTGAAATTATTTGAATTTTCTCTGTTTACATATTTTGCATCTTTCGATGGCATTACTCCTTCTACACATTCACATTCTCTTACTTACTTAACGTAATACATACTATTGCAGTTATTTGTTTGCACTAAATTCTACTTGAAGCTGCAACTGCTGCTGCTTTGGATTTGTAGGAATGAATGAAAAGCCGACCAGGTAAGATAATTTACTACAATTCAGAAGGAGAAGGAAGAAAACCAAATTTACCTTAAAACAAATCTTAAATATTCTCCACATGTGGATTTTTTTCTATATAAAATTTATGCCGAATATGTCAAAATTTACGACCGTAAAAGAACCCACAAAAGACAGACATACGGACGGATAGGTAGTTTTTGATGCTGACCAAGAAGACCCTGATGTCTACTTCTGCCTATTATAAATAGAATGACAAACTTTGTACATCTCTCTGTTTGATGTGAAGTAAATAAATATAATTATCTGCTAAAATATATTGACGTTGACCTTATAATGGACGAAATTTGCCTAACAATAAAACCGGAAGTTTTGATTTTTTAATGAAATATTTTTCATTATTACCGTTATAACTATATTAGTGATTAAAGACTATAGTCCTATATATATACTATATATCATGATATATCATTATTATTATTAACAACGAGAAAAGAATGGGAGAGTGAATGACCAAAACTGAAGAAAATGTTGTATAAATCATAGAAAACTGCTTATACGTTAAGTAAGATAAATAATAAGTAAAGGAATTAAATTTCACTTAAGTAAAACCTAAACTATCTGCCATATCTATAAACAAAAAGTGGGCATGGCAGGTTTCCAATTACGCCTCCATTATTGAATATGTTACGTATCATCTTAGAAGCCTGGATTCTACGCTAAAAAAGTTTTTTTATAAATTGTAGGCGTGATTATCAACCGATTATACTCAATTTAAAAAGCAGCTCCCGTGTGGAAACAAAAAAAAGCTTTTTCCTCTAATTTTTCAGCATTTTTTTAGAAATCTAAAATTTGACAGTTATATAAATTTTGTTTAAAAAAAAATTAACCAATCTTACTAACATACTAGTATTTGTATATCTTACACCCTATGTATGTATTATATAATGTTCTGGTTTTCTAATAATTTTCCAAATAATCTTTCTTGTCTCCATAATCCAGTGTTTGCTTTCTTTTTAAGTGAAATTTGAGTATTTGATGATGAGCTCATATATCTTAAGAACAAGAAAAACAAATCAAAAATTTATTGTGACACTTAACAAGCGACACTTGAAAACTCACTAATCGTTAACTACACAACACTACACAATTTTTTTTTTAAAGATATATGAAAAGTAAACATGTGCATGAACATGATGATGTGAAAGTAGAAAAAATTAACGCCTCTGTGAGAAGATAACACAAATCAGTGACAGTTTGTTTTTAAGGAGATTCTTCCAACAGCAAAACAACAACAATTAGTATGAAAAATTTTAAGAAAAGTGGAAAAATTATAATGACTTATGAAGTGGTTTATTTTCAAAGTCATTTTTGATACATCCTAAACTCTAAGGGGGTGTAAAAATGTATTTTTTTGAAAAAAGATGCTACAATAATAAGATATGAAGAGATAATGAAAGTGTGGGTTACATGATAACCTATTAAATTATTTATGCCTTGTGCGCATATGTAAAGAAACTAAATAATATTTGAATTGTTTTTAGTTTTATACCCTACACCATTTGTGGTACATTAAGTTTGTTTACATATTTGTTACCCAAAAAAAAAAAAGATGAAAAAAAAAAACAGAAAATCTTATCTTTTATAATTATAATCAATTTAAATCATTTTCTACAATAATTTAGATAAAAGTGTACATCTGTCCGTCTCAAGCTTTATATAAAGATTTAGAAACATTTCGATAAAATTTGCTACACGGAACAGTTTTTGTTCAAGGTGAAGAACTCGCCTCTTTAGATAGATTTTGTAGATAGTGGGCGTGGAACTTAACCGAATTTACCATTTCAGACTAAATGCTATTTTTATTGGTAAATTTTTATAGCTGATAGATAGATTTTTGTCGATAGTGAATTGAACCGATTTCTATGCTTAGGTTATTAAAAAGTCATACTCATTCTTCTATACAATTTCATTTCATTTAGTTTTTGTTTTAAACCATATGAGACAAATTTAGTAGACATGTGTGGGTATAAGAAACAATATTTTGCCCAAAGAGAGCTAGAAGAGAGACACATGAAATGCGGAGTACATGACATTCTATATTAAAATTGATGTGAGCTCAGGGAATCCATAAAATATGATACACTTTATACAGTTACAACAACAACAACAACAACAACAATAACAAAAAATGTTCTTCCAATGCAACTTATACGCTGAAGTAATATACAAAAAGGTTACGCAATTATATGGTACCATTGTGAGGCAAAGTGTATGTTTGAGTTTTTTTTTTAGCTAAAAACAGCAACAAAATATAATAAAAATAAAATGTGCGTAAAAAAGTCGACACAGAAAGAAAACGCTTTATGAAAAATGAAAATAATATATTTGAAATATCTTGCGAAATATCATACACAGACTTATCTTCAAGCAGCTGTGGAAATGTTGGCTTTTATGGTTCACATACAACAAACAACAAAAACATTAATAATATACTTGTACACCCCACACACTCAGCTGAACACGTTTTACTTGTATATCAACGTCTTGAATCTCATCTTTTTTTTGTATTATTTTATGACATCTTCTTCCTTACTATATATACGCATACGTAGAATTATTTTAAGTAGATTTTCCTCAAACATATTGTTGCCGTAGCATAGCTAAAATGTTAAGAAACATCAAGTATTTTTTTATTATATTGTATTACACTGCTTCCGTTTGTGAAAGGGTTTTCTTTTATATCCTTTTCTGTCTCTCTTTATCTCTCTATCTGCCTCTCGTTCTCTTTTTCTCAGTCAAACAAGAGCTTAACGTGTTTGTAAAGCAAATATTTTTTTACAGAATATCATTTTCAATATATATTGTGTGATATATTATACATAACAGTCAAACATATTAATAACAAATGGTTCTGTTAAGTGTTATTTTCTCTTGCCATTAGTTGAAGAAAATAAAAAAAAAACGTAAAGTAAAAAATATCTTTTCTATGGAAAACGAAATAAAACGAACAGGCTTCCTTTTATTTTTCATCCTAAAAGCAGGCACTGTTTTACTAGTTTATGTACATCCCTAAAATATGTTTTAATTTTTTTTCTTACTTTGAAGAAAAGTAAAACAAAATTGTTTAAAGAATTTTTCCTCTTGCTCGTGTGGGATTTAAAAAACTAGTTCTAATTTTTCCCGACATGTGTTTGATTATAAAACTGTCCAAGTTTGCCAGTTCTTATTGTTACATACAGTAAAAAATTACTAGTCACCATGTTTATAACTAATGTTGTCCTTGAAAAATACAAAAACTTTTTTTTATAAAAAAAAAATGTTATCACCTCTCAAAGAAAAACTCATTAACCTTTGAAAAGATGAACATTATCTTCACTCTCTGGGTAACTTCCTTTTCATTGTTACCTTCAGCATAGAAGGAAAGCTTGTAGTTGACACATAAAGGATATTTAATGGAAGCGAAACCTTAAAAAAAAACTTCCAAACATATCCTGTGAAACTGATAAATGTTAAGCTAGCAAACACAAGGAAAAGAAATGATGTTTTTATGCTCTGACCGCCCGCACTAAATGCTTAACCCATTTTTTACAAGTTCTCCCTTATTCATAAGGCGAACAAATGGGGTCACGTTGAGTTCAGTTTTGTGTTTACTTTAAATTGTTGGGTTTTGAAAAAAAAAAATGTGTAAAAGTGGTGATAAATTGTAACCAAACTAATGACTCCAGTGCTTGTTGACTTGTTCCATCTAATTTACTTCACCACTGCGCATTATGGGCTATGTGTGCTTTCATTTGCTGATACTTGCTGATAGTTACACTTTATGAAAGATTTCCTTCAACTCGTGTCCATACATACTCCGCTGTTGGTTGCTGGGTTATTACACTCTCTACATATATACTGCAGTTTATTTGTTGACTCTTTGTAAATATATACGTAGAGAGTAGAGGGTTACCGAACACATAACTCAACAGTATTTCAAATGTAATTGACTGTAGAGAATGAACTCATAACTAAAGTCTTTCCACCACATCTTGGCCACTGCATACGGACAGTTATCCTTTATTATAAATTATATGTTTACATATTTTATTTCGTGGCTCATTTAATTTTGCGGTACTCGGAGGGAAGAAAAATCTTAATAAATTATGAAAAAGGATAAAAATATGTAAACAGAAATGGAGTGAGAAAGACTAAATTTTAAATTATTGAGGAGAACTTCACTGGACTATAGGTTAATAACTAATCGGTAGAATAAAAGGTCCGAACTCAAGATTGATTCTATAAATGCCGTGCATCGTGCCAATCTTACTCCCAATAAACGGCAGTCCCACGGGTAAATGAGACGTGTGTGTTTCACTACGTAGGCAAATACAAGGGTGAGTCAGGTCCAGCCTAATATATGAGTCGAGCATGCCAACGGCTGTCTGTCGGTATTACTTAGATTTCACTCGCGCGTATACAAAAACATAAAAAAAATAGACCCCAATAATGAAACATATTTAAAAACATCACATAACCCCATAAACAAGTTCGTCTGTTCTGGGTATTGAACCCGTGATTATCTGAGTAACTTAACTCTTGACATTTGAATGAATTACATGAAGGTCTTATAATTTAGAATAAATCCTATTAACCGAAAAAGTTATACTGAAAGGGGAAGGTCTCAGGTTATATTTTCGTGAAAGCGTTAAACACGGTTCTAGAGTCTTAATAAAAAGTGATGTTTTAATATAAATTCCATCCATTAGGCTTGAAACTCTATCTATGTATCTGACATTAAGCATTTTTCTTCTCAGAAAAAAAAAAACGAAAATTTCTAATGTCAGCGTTACCATGTCTTTACCATTTGAATGCTCCATTAAGTAAAATGTACTCTATTTAAACTTGTTACATATTCCATACATAATTGTGTGCATATTTGTATATGTATTAAACAATACATTCACATGCATATATATGAACATTTATGCTATGTGCTCACTTGACTAACAAATTATGTTTATAAAAATCAAATGTAATTTAAATGATATGTAATGAATGCCAAAAAAAAGTAATAATAACAGAAATTATATAGAAAAGTACAGCAGGAATTTTAAAGCTTTTATAATATCCTCCACAGATACACACGCATGTCTGTCTGCATGATTATAAACATACAATGCAATCCAATGCAGTGCAATGTGTGCACGTGTAGTGTGTAGTGATGTAAAATAGTTTTGTATGATGACGATGATGTTTTTAGCAGCTCATTTCATTTTATATGCATCAGCTGCTCTCAGCGTATCTCTTTACTCCACTATCAGTATTTATGTGTATGGTATGTATGAAAAGAACTGCATTGCTTTATGTCTGTTAGTAAAATTTTATATTTTTTTTACTTTCTCTCTCACTCTCTCTCTCTGAGTTATGTTTATTCGCACATATTGTTTGGTTGGTTGGGTTTTGCATAAAACTATAAAATGTAATTAAAATGATAATTTTTAATGCCTCATATAACTGTACATGTAGAATGTATATATAAATAATTATATAAATATATATAAGCACATATATGGCCTATGTGTATTTCAAAGAAGTAATTTTACACACATGCATATATGCGTCTCTGTGTAGCTCTATAAAAAGCTATTACTCTATTCATTATTAAATGGTTGTTATATTATGTGATGTTATCATGCTGATCATTGCTTTGGCAAATTATTAATTGTGGCAGAAGCATTTACCATATACGAGGGTGGACAGAAAATTATGTGACAGATGTATTTGATATTTTTAATAGTTGGTGCTGTATAGCTTTGATGTGGTAGAATTTTTTATTTTCTGAACTGCAGGAATCATCTTTTTATTGGCAATACTCAGAGATTTCTTCATATTAAAGGTAAAGGTATCAGTTCAACGAAAGGAAATATGCTTAAAAATACTTTATTTAGATAATTGGCGTGACTACCTGTTCCGTAACATAACTCTTCATAGGTCCCATGGGCTCGGTTTTTCAGATCATCAATGTCTAGGTTCTGTCCTTGAAGATTAAGATCATAATGGCTCTTCCACACTCTTGAAAATCTTTCCCAGAATTATGTTTATGGCAAACAGCTTGAATTTTTGCAAAAATAATTTTTACTTTTCTGCCTATGTGCTCTGCCTTGGAATTCTAATCTGCACCTTCCAGCAGACACAAGCCCCTTTACACTAATAAACTTTCTTATGTTTACATATGCGATTAATATATTTTACCATTTACATAGTATTTGTTAGGTAAACATTTATTAAAAATTTAAAGAATTTTGTTTGTTTATAAACTGTTGCAATTATATTAGTTTAAATGTTTAAATTTAATCCTCTTCTCTCTCTCTATCTCTGTTTCTCTTTTATGCATGTCATAATAAATTGTTGTTTAGTGTGTAATTGGTGTAAATATTTAGATATTTGTGCAGTATGTTTACTATTTATTATTTTATTTATTTGATATTTATATTTAATTGTTATTGCTAATTGACAATAAAATCTATATTTTGCATATTGTGATGCTATGCAATGCATCAGGAGAGTCGTAAAAAATTTTAGTGAAAATGTTACAGTTAGTCAAGCGTGCTTATGTAATACTCTACACTATTTACTACCACAAATTGTGCTACAATTATGCCTCTGGAATTCCTTACACCTTGTATTTGACTCATATAACGTTTCTATCATGTTAAGGGGGTTTCACTGAAATTAAGAATTTTTTGTGTAATATTTTTTTTTTTGTTAATACCCATCAATTACAGACTTTTTGAGGCATCTCTTTAATATGTGTGGTATAGAGATGAAATAAGTAAATCTGAAAATTTATTTGTTGAAAAAAAATAAAAGAAACCAACTAATTGCAGCTGTTTGTACTTCATCTCTCTCTCTCTCTCTCTCTGGCCCTTTCTATTTAGTACACAACAACTGCTTTATCAACTCTTTAATGCAAGTAAAACTATAATTCTTGCCGGAAACATTCATAAATTTTACTTTAAATAGCAATAATAACAACAACAACAATTATAACAACAATAAGCAACAACAGTAGCTATAATAAAGAGAAAAAAAAAAACTAACTTAGAATCAGCTATAATTTGTTATACTGATTTAAAACTGTAACAACAACAACAACATTTTATTATGCAAGTATATAGAAAATAAAAATTTTATATAAAAGCATTGTACAATGTGTGTGTTTACAACTACTTTTACTATTATATTAATGCTTCTTCTTATTATTTTTCTTTTCCTCTTCATTTTCTCTAAAGTTGGCGTTATATAACAAAGCGGATGGTTAAGTTAAATATGGCCGACACCCATTAAACAACTACACAGCTATACATACTAACTAAGTTTAAGCCAACAAAACAATGAAATAACAACAACAATACAACAATGCATTGAACAAGTTTGCACTTGGAAGTTGGCGAGAAAAAGAAAAATAAAGAGAACATAGACCCTTGTATACGGAACATAGTAAAACTTGTGATAATAAATGTGTTTGCTCCGGTATTTACAATGATATGGTTAGCACCAGCATATATATGAAACATACACATCCACACACAAACATATAAAATAAAGTAGAAAGTCAAATAAGGTTTTTTTTACATTCGTTGGCCATTTTTTATACGCTATAAATGTGTGTATGTGTGTGTGAATGTAAGTATAATTTCATAAAAACGCATTTCTGTTTCTTTCTCTTTCTTTCTCTCTGTCTCTAATTCTCCCTCCTTCTCTAACCCTTGTTAACTCTTCTTTATCATTGTTGCCAAGTGACCATGAAAAAAATCTATAAAATAAGCTGTGCCAAGCATTTCCTCTTTAGATGATACACAAATACATATATAAAGGCGGACGGTGTATTTTATAGTGTCTGCAATACAAACAAATGTATATGTGAACACTATATAACGCGTTTAAAACGATGTATACCATCATACTTATTTACACGTATATTCATGTCCATATATGTTAAAGAATGCACAGTTATGTTGACCACTGATACGTGGGTATGAACTGTTTTTTTTTTTTCTTACATCCCCTCTATAAGATGGGGGGTATTTTAAGTATATTACTTCATTTGCCTTAACCAGAAGGCTCTCATAAAATGATTAATCAATATTATTGATTAGAATCAAAATTGTGAATCAACATAGACATGTCCGTCCGTCATGTTAAAGATACTCTGACTTTGGAAAATTGTGAATTGAACATTATTGTCTATTATACCTATCCAGGTGTTCGTTAAATTGAGAAAAGTCAGTTACGTACCACGCTCACAATTGGCAAAAAATCTATCTAATTACCTCAAAAATGAAGCTAAAAAGTTGAAATTTGCATCATATGTATAATTATTCTAACCATCCATAAATCAAAAATGGGCGTGGTCATATACCATTGTACAGAAATCTTTATTAGTCTAAGCCTAAGTATTCCAGATGTCTTTACATATGGATATGCAGGGTATTTAATGTTTGGTTTAAGTAAAATTTAGTTTTTATTTTTTATTTTATTGCAACATTCTATGAATGTTGCATGAGGGGTCAATTTTTTTTTCCTATTTCGTTAAACATACATTGTGTAGAAGGAAGTATGTCCTTGCCATTCATTGTAAAAAAATAAAATTTACCAGCATTTTATTACTTACATTCAATTGAATCATTTGCCAACTAACATAAAACCTAAGTGGCCTTAACTACCAACAAAACAATATGATAAATGTTTGCAAGAAAAAAATTTAAAAAATTTAAAAAAAGGTTCTAAATTAAATATTTACTAAATTCTATTTTTCATAAATAAGTGTAATCATTAATTATTAAAAAAAATAAGAAAAAGTTCCTTTAAAACAAAATAATTCTAATAACAGATTTGTTAAAGTTTCAAACCTCTTTAAATAAGACAACAGTTTGGAGAGCACAAGAAAAATGTCTGCCTCTACACACACTAAAGCAATGATCTACGTAAACAATTCTGCTTTTATTATACTATTAAAATAAAAGTGAGCATATCCATTTATTACTCTCACTTTTTTAAAAGTACCCTCTTGTTGTGTGCACACAAAACACTTTACCTAAACTAAATACTAATACCAATGAAAGAATTTTGGTTGATTTTTACATACACGGACTCAGATAGTGTAACAGTTTTAGGTGGGGAGCATAAAAAAAATGTAGAAACAATAAATGAAACTCACCTGCACTCTGATGAGAACATCGGCAAACACGACCAATTATTTTGAAATTGTGAAAAAACCGAAGCAGTGAAAAAATTTGCTTACGTATGTTTTTCATGAATTGTTCTAGAAAATCGTTGATTTTTATATGAAAAACTTCTTTAATGTCTGTAAAGTTCACTTTTTTTTCAGTTTAAAGCATTTAAAGTATATATATGTATATATTTAAAGTAATTTTTAATAAAAGAACACTTTCTTAAAGTTTTTAAATCACTTAATAATTGTTTTCTTCGTTTTTGTCCTTATAAGTTTTAAGCAAGTAGTTAATTTATATTTATATATATTCAATTAATAACTATCAATACAACCGATCGCATTAACCATGAACTTGACACTAATTTTTTCTAATGAGCTGTGGGTTTACTAGGGAGACTTAGCTTGGCATACGAGTGAAAAAAGAGAGCACGACGATGTAGTTTGCCAAATACCAAAACGTTTCCTATTATGCTTAAGTGTTTGTCTATATGTGCGGAGGGAGACTATGGCAAATAGAGCTTAACTTTTATTAGAGAAGAATTCAGTTTTTTATATGTAAGCGCAGTTTTTTTATATGTGAGCAGATTTTTGAATTGTCATGGCCTACTAAAAGATTTTTTGAAAATATTTTCTATATGCAAGTTTATTTAATAGAACAAAGTTTGTAAATTCCTTACAATACACGAATTTTCGTGTATTACCCATCATGATAATGATTATGGGGGTATATTGGTTTTGTTCAAACATTGGTAAATTAAAAGTATATATTCTTGATTGTAATTAATGGCCACACCTTTTTAGCGTTTCTTTCCGTTTTACTCAATTTAAATAGCACTCCGCATGAAACTAGAATCCAAAAAGTGTCTTTGCGACCATGAAAAAGCCAAAACAGACGGTCATACGGACATAAATATCTAGATCAACTCAGTTTTTGATGTTGATCCAGAATATATATACTTTGTAGAGTATCAAACGCCTTCTCATAATATGGAATGAGAAACTTCATATAACCCCCATCACAAAGAATATAACAAATAAACGTCGAAAAACGACAAGAGTGAAAAAGTGAATTCTTTTGTTTAATAAATGATGATAGTGCAACATTTTGCGTACTATATATATAACTGTACAATATATTTTTGTACAAATATAACAAAAGAATGCAATAAAATATATACATACATATATATGTATGTATGTATGTAGAGATATTAAACAATATTACACACACTCACATACACACTTATGTTATAACATATTGAATCATATGTATAAAAGTGTGAATGTGTTACGGTATTATAAGTAACATATACACACATACGTATTTGTACACAATCAGTTGTACGTAAGCAGAATTTATAACCATGTACAAGTATGTGTGAATTTAGTTAGATTACTTATCATGTTGAGTGTAATGTCATGTCATGTTACTGAGATATGCATATACAACAACAAAAACACCATGAACAGATACACGAAAAAAAAAGGGTTCTAAGCACAAAAAACCTCAATGACAAGCGGTGTGTGGGGGGAAGAACTAAAGCAAAGTGGAGTAGTATTATAGTGGGTACCATATACCATGCACACGCACAAAGCAGCACATAGAATACAAGAGCAGGGTTATATCCATTCATATTTATAAGTGCATGGGTGTTGATGAAGCCATAAATAAGATTAATGTTGAAAACTTGAGTATTAAAAAAGAAAGAACATTTTTATTTTATGTATGTATATATCTGCTTCTTCTTATTTCCTTTTATATTAGAGCAAAATGTTATTTTGAATGATTTCCATTTGAAATATCACTCATACGCACTGTACAACATCTAATGGTAATAAAAAAGTGCTTAATGGTAAAATACAATTATAAAGTATTTGTGGGAAAATTTATAGCAACTATTTTATAAACATTATAAATTATTATTAAATGATGATTTAGTGAAAGTTATTAAGGAAAAATATTATCCATAAATATTCTTCAATTCAATTCAAAGCAATATTAAGGGTAGGCCAAATCTATGGTAATCATCCATTTACAAATTAAAATAGCACTTTATTTATGATCAGACAAGTTTGAACATTATTAGATAACACTAGACCACTCATTTCAACAGCTTTTAACGGATTTCGCTTAATTTAAATGGCAATTTGTATGGTTTGAACAACTTTTAGTGGAACAATAATAAACAATCGAATCAGTTTTAATGTAAAATATGTTTTCTTATGCCAAATTTCTTTAAAATAATGTAAAAACTTTTACTTATAAGTCAATTTTGATATACGGACTGACGGACTTGAAGAGTAATCCTGTGGACAAACGCACGGATATGTCTAGTTTGAATCAAATTTAATGTATTCTACATAATTTGTAACAAATTTCTTTGAAATAGTTTAAAAATTTTAACCTCAAAGTGAAAAAATATCTTTTCAATGTCATACACATATATGTATATATGCATATATATGCATTATACGGATATATGTACATATGTACACTTAGAATTATATGCGGAAGAAACTTTTTAATTACATTAAAAGCTGACATCACGCACTAAAGGGATTTTGTTTTTAATGAAAATAAATTGCAACAAATATTTGTATATGTACGAATGTATGTATGAATGTACATATATGTGTGAGACACTCCGTATAATATAAAGAATAAGACAAACAAAGAAACAACCATACGAAAAAGACTTTCATACAGAAGAAAGCATTTAGATAAAATGAAACATTTGTATATGTATAAATGTATATATACGTGTGTGTGTGTATGTGTAAACACCAAGAAAGATAAATATTATTTTTGAAAAATATCAAAATACACAAACACTTATAATAATCAAAAAGAAAAACTAACAAGTACATAGTAATAGAGACATACACGATAAGAGCTGGGAAGAAAGAGACAGACAGAGGGAGGGTGGTAAAGAAATATAGAATATAATTCTTATCTTTATATATAACAAGAGAAAGCAAGTGGAAAAACTAAATTTGGCTTAAACCAAATTATGATTATCCTCCACATCCACACATAAATAGAAGGCGTGGCAGGTACATAATTAAGATCTCCATAAATATTAGTTTACGAGTAGAGTTTAAAGCTGAGTAGGTTTTTCTGTAAATTGTGGGCGTACCTTTTAAACGACCACTAATATTTTTGGACCTCACGGACGGACATGAGTGGATCAACTCATATTTTGATGCTTATCAAGAATATATACCGATTGTAGGGTCTCTGAAACCTCCTTCTGGGTGTAGCAAATCGAATAACAAACTTAGAATACCGCCTCATCTAAGGTGGAGGGTGTTAACATACATTAAAAACCTAAGGGGATTTTCAACAACAACTTGGAAAAGAAAAAGAAAGATTTTTGTAGATAACAAAAAAGTTTTCTTCTTCTTCTTCTCTAAACATTTTACACACTCATCAACATCATCATCATTATGACCTAAAATATCCGCTACAAGTATTTCATAGTCATCTATGTGAATATAATATGAATATACACCCACACACGTTCGTACACACGTTCTAAGAAGACTAGTCTCTAAACTATTTACAAATATATTATAGTAACACACACACTCTTACCCTTCTATGTGTGTAAATAGAAAGTGGAAGTGTAAACAGAGTAAAGTCTACTGCGGATGTTGACTAAGTAAATTTTCTTTATCTAACTATCTCTCTCTTTCTCGTGCAGTCTCTAATGTGTAATTGATGTTTGCTGATTGTATAACCTAAGGTTATACTTATATGTATATTTTATGTACAATTCATGTTATTTTATAAGTTTTAGTTGTTGTTGTTTTAACCTGGCAGTTGTTGCTGTAGCAAAGTGGCATCAGCAGCAGCAGCTGCAGCATTCTTTCATTTACTGTCATAACTAATTATCAATTTTCTTAATTAAACCACTATTACAAAACGCAATAATAACAACAATAATAATAACCAACATATAATAAAGTATATGAAAACCTTTTTTTTGCCACATTACCACACTTAACTTTTTCACTTTCTCTCAATGAAATATTTTCAGAACTGTAAAGTTTTTTCGAATGCTTTAAAGTTAAAACTTAAAATAAAGGAAGAAAAAAATCAACTTGTATAACAGTTATGACATGTACACAAAAAATTATATAACAGTTTATTATAAAAATGTTTTAAGCAAGTAAAACGGTACTTAAAAGTATATTTTTATAACATTTGACCTTATTTGGCATCTTTAAGAAGCACTTTGCATGCACGAACTGAAGGCGTAGGTACAAAATTAGAGTATTTGAAAAGCAGACAAACATACGGACGGGCATTTATGTCTAGATCGATTTAGATGTTCAAGCTGATTAAGAATATATATACTCTAGTGCCCTCTTATAGGTGTTGCAAACGGAATGACAAACTTAGTACACCCTCATATCATGTATAGGGTATAATAATTTATAATTAACTGTTATACATATCAACTGATATCAATTCAAAAATGTATAATTACATAAAACCCTCCATTACAACCTAATAGTGCACCATTGAAAAACCAAACTGCTCCCTTAACAGTCAGTATTTAATAATACAAGAAGAAGAAGAAAATCCCCAAATACAATACACCACCACTTACAACAAGTTGAAAAAGCGCGAATGAAAAATAAACAATAAATAAAATGTAATAATAGCAACACCAACAACAAATATCCCCCTTGATAGTTTTTTGTTGTTAGTTTTTTTTTTTGCTACAATTGATTTTAACATATTGGTAAATTAAATATAAACGAAAAATTGAATTTCCCCATAGATTCACGTTAGTTTTTACCAGAATGTTAACAGTAAAGAAAGCAATAACAATAATATCGTATGTACGTAAAAAGAACCATGAAAAAATGCCAGTGAAAGAAACAAAGTGTTAGAATGCACACTTATACGAGTATACGAGTATACAAGGAGTAAAAGTGAGGATGCAGAAGAGCTGTAGAGCACAACTTGAAAGTTGAACAAAAAAACCAAAAAAACAAGAGCAACCAGTAGGTGGTTGTAGCAACATATAAACAATAATTTGTTGTTACTTTTATATCCTTTACATAGAAAGGAGGGTAAACTAAATTTGGTATTCCATAAGGAAGTATCAGAAGCCTTACAAACTAAGTCGACCTAGACATTAACTGTCCATATGTCCGTCTATTGTTAATACTCTCATGATTGTAAATTTTTCAGATATTAAGTTGAAATTTTATACAAACACTTCTAATTTCTTAAATCGTTATTTATAGGGTGCAAAATCTGTTGAGAACCACGCCCACATTTCATAAAAATCTATTTATCTTCTACAAAAATTTAACAATTAAGTTGAAATTTGATATACACATTCATATTTATCCCTTCCGTCTATGTGCTAAAAATGGGCGTGATCGGATAACGAAAACGACAACAATCTATAAAAATATATTTATAAGCCACAAAAATTGAGTCATTTAGTTGAAATTTGTTATACATATTTATAATTATTCTCTTCATTGATGTACCAAATGTGAGCATGGTTGGATAACAGATGCGCTCACAACTTACAAAGAAAAAACTTTCTCAGCGTAAAACTCGACTTTGCAGGTTGAGACGATCCACTCTTTGTATATATAATATTTTTTAATAAAATTTAGTAAAGAGTCGCGATTGGACTATTCTTAGCAACCTTTTCCATATAAAAATATTTCATGAAAAAACTTATGTGACAAAGCCTCGCGTTTACTGATACAACTCAACTAATTGTAGCATAATTTGTGGAGCCAAATGGTATTCAATTATGATCGGGCCATAACATTTTCTCATGTATTTTATTCAGTACGTAACAAACATACGATCTTTTATTTACTGAGTTCTTAAAATCATGGAAATATAAGCGCCCTCTATTGTTTAGTAGTTAAGCTGTAGTTATTCCAACACACCTCAAAATAGGTGATCATTCTTTAAAATAAAACAAATTTTAAGTAATTTTTCTTAAGATAATTTTATAAATAAAATTTTTCTTTTTCATCCAGCAATATCCGTCCATTTTGAAAATTGACAAAAACTTTTTGGGTCTTTGAAAGTAGCTTGCTATATAAATTAGGTAAAATCGTCCAATAGCCACGTCCATAATTAAGAAAAATTTAACTCTCTGCCAAATATATTGAAAAATGATGCTGGACTTGAACGACTATAATTAACTTAGCTTAATAATTGACAAAATGGACGAATGTGAACGTAATGAGACCATTTTTAGAACCCCTCGGCACTTAATGATATTTCATATGGGTCTAAAATAAACAACTAAACTCATTGTAGCATAATTTAAGAACCGAAGTAGTGTAGGATATTATATGATATGGCGTCACCAGCTTATACATTTGAACTTGTTTTTTATAAATATTTACTTAACTTTTATTTACGTGGCCTTGCACTTGACTCTATAAATGCATATACAAAAACGTTTTAAAGAATAGTTTCAACAGTTTGATCGTACCATAATATACGAAAACAATCAATCGTGTGGAATAAAGATGAAGATTTTATTATTGTTGACCTTAGTGGGCGCAATTGCTGCACAACATTCCAATGTAAGTTTTCAGAAGATCAAATTATATTAAGATTTTTTTTAGTCCAGGGGGTGAGATGTCACCAATTTTTTTCTATATTTAATAATAAAAATTTATAATTTTCACTTTTTCTTAACAATTATCTTTACATTTATGAACGATGGATGTATTATAGAGCAACTTAATTGGTGAAAAGAGTAATATTAGGAATGCTGTTGGAATGTGCCAAAGATTGCATCAAACATTTTCTGGCACGAAATTAATGCAAATGAGAAGCGGTTCATTTGGCTCATTAGATGCTGATGAAGATGCTCGTTGTTTTGCTGATTGCTTAATGAGAAATCTGAGAATGTTAACCGGCACCAGTGTAATAGATACCAATGTGGTTAAAGAGAAAATGTTAAAATTTGGGGCAAGTAATATACATGCACAACATTGCTTTGGAATAACACCTCACGCAGGTTATAACTGCATACAAGGTTGGGGTTTATTGAAATGTATTTGTGAAAGAGCTCCTGAGTTCTGTAACTCGTTGTAAAATAAAATTAAATATATAAATATTATATATATATATATATAAAAATAAAATGTGTATCCTTTACTGTACACAATTGAAAAAATATACAAAATAAAGCACTAAATATTTTGTAATACTTATTTTAATATAATATAAAATGTTAAAAAGATGGATATCCTGCTTTCACTTATTAGATCTAATGAAAATCGAAAAAAAAAAATTGTACGAATTTAAAGTTATAGCAATAGAGGGACAACTTTAAAAATGCTAAAAACAATTAATGCATATTTTACTACAACCATCACCTTGAAATCGGGGGTATACTCACTAAAAAAAAAAAAAAACCTAGAGAAAAAATAATCAGACATTCCACAAAATATATTCTTAAGAAGCATTCAATACTGAACCGATTTGGCTAATTGGTATATAAACATGACACTTAGTAGAAATAATATTTGATATTAAAATTGAGCCTAATTAGGCGAAGTTAAGTAAAAAATGGAAATAAAATAGTTTTTGTTTAAAAGCTTATTCCATTTGCAACCCACAGTCCTTGGAGACACTAAAAATCATAAATTCTTAATTATCATCATAAACTGAATCGATCTCATGTATCTGACACTTTTACGATCACATTGATATATTAAACTGAAATTTTCTGCAAACATTTTTAGTTTTTCTACCCAGGTTCCATATTAAAATTGGTCACCTCTTGAGGCGCATCAGTAATCGATAAAAATCTTTCAGAGTTATGAAAAGCAACGAATTTGAATTATTTCACTCATCGATGTGCTAGAAATGGGCGGATGCGATCTTTGAATATTTGCTCTTAGCCAAATTTAGTTTTTCTATATGTTTTTTAAATAATATTTTTATAATAAATTTATTTAAAATAATTGAACATGTTTTTCAATTATGAACTGCTTATATAATTACTCTTTTCTCTAACATAAACAAGTGCCATATTATGTAAATATTTACAACAATTCGTTTAAATTATTGACAACAGTTTTACGCTGTGAAATCATATGTTAATATAATAAAGTATATATAAAAGTAATTAAAGTAGTGTAAATATCTAGAGTAAAAAGTTTTTATGGTAGACTAAAGTAAGTAAAAAGTATTACATAAGATTTCCAAAACATGCCTTGTCTAAAACAATTTGCTCCCATATATGTTATTCTCCAAATATAATTTTGATTGCTTGAATTTTAAAAGTATTTTAATCCATTAAATCATTACTTATTAAAGGGTATTAATAATTCAATTTTAACGACACATCTGAATAGTTAAGTAAGTTTTTAATAAATATTACAATTAGCAAGGGTTCATCTATATAAAGAATAGTTGAAGTAATAGCCGCAACAGTTAGAAAGTTTTAAAGAACACCACTGCATTGTTAACCCTGCTTAATAATGAAGAAAATTTTAATAGGGATTTTTTTAATTGCTGTTACTGCTTCAGTGAACTGTGGAGATTCAAAGAAAGTAAGTTTTTTCACTTCCCACCTATTTTCTATAAACAACTACTAACCAATAATTTGGAAATTAAAATAAGGTTTTGTTAAAACTATAGAATATCGAATCGAGTGTTTCAGAGTTGGTTTTTAATTAAAATAATATATACCTTCTCCACACATTTTATTCTGGTTAAATATAATTATGCCTTAAGATTTATTTTGACCAATAAATAATTTTAATTTCTATTCTTTATTATTTTTCATTACTTTTACTACGATAAAACAGGACGAGAAGGCTGATATCATAAAAAAAATTACAGATGCTGTTAAAAACTGTAAAACTAAACACTCAATCTCTAGAGAACATTTAGAGAAAATAAAAAAGCGCCAATTAGATAATTTGGATGAAAATTCTCAATGTTTTGTTGAATGCTTAGTAAAAAAATTGAATATGTTGAAAGAAAACGGTGAGGTCGACACATCTATTATTTCGCATAGTATTAAAAAACTTACTGGCAAGGACAATGAACAATGCCCAGTCGGAAATACCAAAACAAGCCTAAAATGCTCAACTGGGTACAAATTATTCAAATGTTTTTGGGAAAAAGTTGGCGAGTTCGCCCAAGCTGCAATACAGTAATATGAAATGTCTCAATAAAATTGGAAATAAGCATTTTAAAAATCTCTATTTTTAATTATATAAAATTACATAAATAAACGTTATAAAGTAAAGTACCCAAAATTGTTGTATTTTTATTTACTATACCAAATAGAACTCAACTCTAAGCTTATAAATTAATTGAAAAACGCGTAAAAAAACTCAATTGAAGCAAAATTCCTTTTTGAAAAAAACTATGATAATGAATATGGTCCTGATTATTAAAGTAGCGCATTTTCTTTCACCTTCTCTCTTTTTGACACAAATAGACGTAGGTCTAATTAACTTAGGAATTGATGCACTGTGTACAATGAAAATTTCTATGTAAGTGAGGATTTAGGTATTTGAAATAGATAAAATCGGCCTTTCTTTAATAAAAAATAAAGTCAGCCATATTATGTAGTAATTGTTGTGCAACATTCATAAATCAAGCTGAATAAACATTTTTCATGTTCAAAACAACGTAATTAAAAAACATATAAATATTTATATAACATTTGCATTTTATAGATTGATTCTGTTTTATATAAAAGAAAGCTTAGACTACTTTACTAACAGTTCAATTATTTCAAAAGGTCTATAATTGTTAATAAGAATGAAAATTTTTATATTAATTGCTTTAGTGGCTTCAATTAGTTTTGTAAATTGTAGTACAACGACCAGGAGTGTAAGTTTTTTAATGTATAAAGATAATTGGAACTTCTTTCGTATAATTTTCATTTATTTAAAGGGTGAAGAAACAGCTGAGAGAAATAAAATTAGAAATTCATATTCGAAGTGTAAAACAGAAAAGAGCTTTTCGGACGAAAAACTAAGAAAGTTTAAGGAACAAAAATTTACAAGTTTAGATGGTGATTCAAGCGCTCATTGCTTCGCTCAATGTGTAGTGAAAGAAATGAAGATCATGGAGGAAAATCAAATAAAAACTGGAACTCTAGAACAAAAAATTAAACGATTTGGCGCTTCTGATAGTGATTCCAAAAAATGCAATAACGTAAATGCATCAGACCAATGTGAGAAAGCTTATAATTTATTAAAATGTGTTTGTGGTGTAGCCGGCGACTTTTGTACCGCTATTTTACTTTCACCTTCTTCAAAATAGTAAAAAGAATAAACTTCAATTAATTAATGTTATACAAAAATTTAATGAAATAAATTGCCAATTTATGCTTTTGTACTAATTATGGCTAAAATATTTAAGTCGTTTATAAATATATGCTGTAGATAAATTTCAATACATATTAATTGAATTTAAATCCTCAACAATTTACAAAAAAATCATATGGATCAGATAAGTTTCAAGATTGTCTTCTTATTTGTCGTAACTTTTAATTCGGTTGGGCAGACAATCGTCAAGCATCGAATAAAATGCAAGATGAAACCACAATCATCACTTCCACTCAAATTTCTTAAATAACACAAATATAATAAATAATAATGAATTGCACAAGCCTTCGCTGTGTAATCGAACACAATGTCTCGATTATAACAAGCAGTTAAGCGTAGCACTGAACCACCTTAAACATAAAACAATAACGTGCTTATAAAGCATTATAATAGCAACATATTGAAAATATTTTTTTATTTAAATTAAAGTTAAATTTCAAGATATATTAACAATGTTGGAGAAGCGTGATAGAAGAATATTTCATTGGAAAAAATATTTGACAATATATGCGTAGTATTACAAAAGATTGGTAGGAATACTTCTATAACAAGTATTAGATACATTTGTGTTGTTAAGTACCCACATATTAATAAAAAAATTAAATATATTCCTTCAATAAATTTTCTTTGCTATGAATTAAATATTTTATTATTCAACATTAGAGTGTAAAGAACTAAGCTTTACTAAAGATGATTAGAT
This sequence comes from Ornithomya fringillina, assembly GCA_963978525.1. Lineage (NCBI taxonomy): Eukaryota > Metazoa > Arthropoda > Insecta > Diptera > Hippoboscidae > Ornithomya > Ornithomya fringillina. Next base: position 18,951,414 of record OZ021694.1, on the reverse strand, counting down.
TTCATTAAAAAAAAAAAAAAATAGATAACCAACAAAAGAAAACAAAACGTCGGATAAAGAGAGAAGTGAAAAAATAGGATTTTTGTTTTAACTTTAATTACAAATGTATGTAAAAATTAATCCTCTTTATAAAGAATTATCAAAACATGAAAACATAAAACAATATTTATACTTTTGGAATAGGATTTAAAACAAATACAGACCCAGCATTAGTGTGCGTATGATAACTTCAAAGGTATAACTAGAAATCATTCATACAATATGTGTCTGCCAGAACAAATCTCATATTTTTTTTCACATTCATTTGGAGAATACAATAAAAAAAAAAGCATTAAACTGTAAACTGTGTATTTGGTTGGAGAAGACAGACAAACATTCAAATGAAATTTTAAAAAAAGCATCAAACAGACACATAAATACTGACTGATAGTTAATTTTGGTGTTATATCCCAGCCTAAACATAAAGTCTATGGGTTGATACAGAGAGAGAGAGAGAGAGAGAGAGAGAGAGAGAGTAAAGCTGAGCCTTGAATATAAAGAGAAAGTACATATAAAACAGACAGTGATTGTGGGGTTGTACCTGAATTTTGTGTGCTTCGTTAAGCAAAGTGGATGTTAAGTGTAATGCGATTTTTATGTAAATTTTTCTCTATCGCCCTCATTCTCTTATTCTATCTTTTTACCCACAATTACGTATTGTGTCTGAACATCAATGGATTGTACAGTTAATAACAAGTGAAAATGTTATAGTCGGTCAAGCCTGACCATTTAATACCCTACACCACTTAACTTCTTGAATTATGCTACAATTAGTTTAGTTGTGTCAGAAAATTCAGAGGCATTGCCATATAAGTCTCTACGTAAAATACCATTATAAGGGAAGGGATTCTAAAAATGGTGCGACCGGATTCGAATTTGTTACAGTCATATATTAGGATATCTTCACCTAAATTTATCAAAAATCTTTTATCATTTTTAAGCCAAGACATGTTTTTTGTACCAAATTTCATCAGAATAAGTCAAAAATTGACATGGACAGCCAGACGGACAGTATAATTGATCCACTTTCATTTGTCGTTTAGAAGTCTCAAACATACATGCAAATTTAATATTGTTTTTGCCACATGTAGTGCTGGGTATAAAAAATGAAGAAAATGCCATGGTCACGGGCAATAGGATGTATAGGTAAAGTGGATAAAAAAAAAACTTTATAAAATAAATTTTCTGTAAAAAGTTTTGTTACAAATCATACTTCTATAGATTGTGTGTATAACGGTCTGCTAAACATATTGACTTGTATGGTTAAACTCGGTCTATAAGCATCACTGAGTGTTGTTTAATCAACTATTCATGTTATGTTTGTATTGTTGTTGTAAAATTTCAATAAATTCCGGTTTTATTTTCAACAAAATAAAAAAAAATCTCTTCATAACTCAGTCAGAGTGTATGCAAATTTAAAAAGATGTGTTGAGAATTATAGAATTATTCATAGTATTGAATAATTTTTCTAGCAAAGTGTAAATTTGTAGCAGGTCTAGAGAAGAGAAACATATGTAATTGAGATTTGAGTCACAATTTAAAATAATTAATTAATCAGTTATTTTAGATTAGATCGATTTCGATACATGCGACTCAGATTGCCATCATAATTGTGTGGTCTTCTATATAATATAACTTATATTTATAAAACTAATAAAATATTAATTAAACTATAAAACAAATATTATAACATCCTCGATAGTATAGTGGTTAGTATCCCCGCCTGTCACGCGGGAGACCGGGGTTCAATTCCCCGTCGGGGAGTATCATAGTGGGTATAAGCACTTTTTTTTTAAACCCTCCATATATATACAAAATTCGTCATTGCGTTTGCAACACCTAGGAATAGAGTATACATATATATATATCAAAACATAAATCTATCTAGACGTATCATGGGCGAAAATTTTTAGAAACTAAACTGAGTCTAGTACTTTGAGTACTTATAGTTTTTCCACGCAGATCGCTATTTAAAATGGTCAAAATCGGCCAATCGCTCACAATCAAGAAAAACGTTTATATCTACAATAAAAATAGATCTATGATCGTGAAATCTTTAAAATTTTAATAAATCTAAAAAGCCAATTTTTCCGACGTCCTCGATAGTATAGTGGTTAGTATCCCCGCCTGTCACGCGGGAGACCGGGGTTCAATTCCCCGTCGGGGAGAAACATTTGTTGTAGATTTTTTTTTTATACTTAACAATTCATAAACTGTACTTTGTGATTGAGTCATAACTTTCCGTTGTCTTCCACGTTTTTGCCTACTCATCGAACTTTCTTAAACGAAACAAAGTCCAATCTTGTTAAGGAATTCATTTAAACATTTATAATCAATTTACAAGCTTTTTTATTATTTCATTAATCATTTCTACGGTTAGTACATTACATTTTTTACTCTATATATACAACTTGTTCAAAATGCGACAACACACCACTCTAAGAAGACTTTAAGAGATTGACGGAAAAAAGAAAATGAAAAAGTTTTTCAAATTCATAATTGTGATTACGTTCATGATCAGTTGTACAATTCAATGGACATGGAGGCCGAGAATGCATAGTGTGTTTATAAAAGATATTCCGAATCCCAATAAGCAGTGTGAACAGTTTTGCCGATTATTGTTCGATGAAGAAGCTGTTGGCCTTATGAAAGTGTATAAACCAAGAAATATTTATATGACATGGTGCTTTATTATAAGAGGTTTCATTGTGGACAAGGATGGACGGATTAAAGAAGACAGTGCCAAACACTGGTTGGGTAAAAATATTCTCCGGGATTGCGGTAGCAGCGCTATTACATCGGGCGTACAATTGGTGAACTATATACATTGTTTAAGAGATAATAAAGATACCTGGGTTCACTTCGAAAGTCGAGGAATGGTTTTATAAATCGTATATATAATATATAATTATAAAAATATGTAAATATAAAAAAACTTATAAGATTACCTAACATTTCTATAAATGAATCATTTAAATAAATAAATATATGACGAGTACTTAATGTCTGCTGCTTATTAAATTATATTTAGATTTATTCAAGTACTTTGATATAATTAACCAAATAGATAGATTTTTATAGATTGTTGGCGTGGTACTTCAGAAATTTTAACCAATTTATATAACAATCTAATTACAGAAATTATATCCATGTACAAATATCTTTCACTGACAAATCAAAACAAAACTTTACTGAATGAGATGAAGTCAACCCCGTAATATGTAACAAAGCGAAAGCGTTACTAATAAAATATAATTAAAAAGCAAAGTTAATTAATTAAATTAACTAACTATTATTTCTATATATAAAGTATGTTTACCTGAAGGAATATTATAAGTAAACTGGAAATAACTTTGGAAATAACAACGCAATGATACGTTCTGTGATATTTGTTTTGGCGATAATTGTCGCTATTGTTGGACAAATAAATGACTGGGAAGCAGATATAGTTATCGATAAAATACCGAAGTTAAAGAACGTGAGAAGATATTGCTACCGATTGTTTAAGGGACATGATCGATATGGTTAATAATGCGATGGTATGGTGTTATGTGTTTAAAGGGTTGCTTCTTAAAGGTACTAAAATAAATCCTGATGCGGCGGCGAAATTTTTAGGTGCTAATATTAACAAAGACTGTGGAACGCCGGTCATAAGGAGCGCTAAGGCTGCCATTGCTTTGGCACAATGCTATGAAAAGAAAAAAAAACACGAACTCTTCAATTTGGAAAATTTCGTTTTTAACTTTTATTGTTTTACTTTTTTATATTTTCTTTTTCATAAATCAATTATGTAAATGATTAAATAAATTGATTAAATTTTATTATAACCACTCATCCATTTATATTTACACAAGAGTGTGTGGTTTTATGGTTTATCCTTCTTTTATTACTCAGCCCTTAAAGGAATTTATTAATATGACTATTTGCTACTGCTGGTAATAGTGGTGGCGGTGGCAATGGTGGTTACTTTACATGATACTGGTACTATCTTTATAAATTTAATATGTGCGCAAAATATTTTTGCAAAATTTATGGCCCTAAACTTGACAGATGTTTGAAATGACTCGTGTAAGCATATTTGCTATTATTATGGAAAATAATTTTTCATTGTTATTGCCAATGTAAACGGAACAATAAAATATAAAGGAAAGGAAAGGAAGGGAACCCTTTTTGGTAATAGTATTAACTTCATTTCATGCTATTAATCATTTACAAATCATTTATAAACAAAAGAAATTTAATCAATTAAATGAAAGCGTTAAGTCTTAATGGTTACCTTCCAAAGAAATAAAAAGCTTTTTTCAATTTTCCAAAAATCCTCTATGGGAAGTAGATCTAAAATCTTCTTTACCAAAATACATTTCTTTGCATCTAATTTTATTGAAATATTCTAATAGATAAAATCTGTAGTTTGCTTACAAATTTACATGGACATACAGACGGACAGAAGTACATGATTAAATCGATTGAGATTTTTATTTTGAATGAATTGATATAAATCAAGGTTTGTGTTTAGATGTTACAAACATTCACACTTACTTAATATACCCAGTATGCTATTAATTATGCAGCGTATATAATATATACATGGACATACAGACAAACCTGATTAAATACATTCGTTTTTGGATTTTGAACCATTTGATATAATTAAAGACAAGAATGGCGTTTACGATTTAGAATTTAAAATCATTCTTATAAAATGGATCTGCGGGAACCATTTTATTTTACATTTTAAAATACATTTCGTCGCATGTAATCGCCTGTACTATATTTACTTGTTCAAAATCTTAGATATGCATCATTTTTAAAACCATTCCCCATATGACTTGTTCTTTTAGGGTATTAATTAGTCTAACTTGATTTTCACCTATTTAATGCCTTCTTACAAAGTACTTAACACAGTTTCTTACTAGTCCAGTATCATCACAATCAATTCAAGTAGCTCAAGAGTGGAAAATATGCACAACAAGCCACCATTTCGTTTTGTCCTATAAATTAGAACAAGACAACAACAAGAACAAGTACTACTGTCTATAACCTAAGGGTAATCAAGTTTACTGCAACTACCTACTACATACTCTTCGGGAATGTACTCTTTAAGTCCTGACTACACAACAAGACATTGTTTTATGGCCATTATTTTGTTAAAAAGAGATGTAGAAAAAAATATATATAAAAATATTATTTATGTTTTATCATAACTGAATAAAATGTACTCGGGTTATACTATTAGTGTTTACTATTTATATTGTAAGATAAAATATTTAGAATTGTTTTTATAGCAAAAACAAGTAAGAAAACTAAATTTGGCTTAGGCCAAATCTTAAATACCTTCCACAACTACATAGAAACAGTGGGCGTGGCAGTGCATAAAGCTTTCAAGTAGAGTTTTTTGCCAAATGTGGGCGTGTCTATTATACGACCACACCCAAACTTAGTGGGAAGTATACCAACTCTAAACTCTTATGTGGAGGGTATAAAAATAGTCATCTTGTGAATCATTCTCATAAAAAAAAATGGAAAAATATAAACAAATAAATTGCATCATTATTTATAATAAAAAATACATTTTTATATAAAAAACAACAAGGATGGTAATAAAATATATTATTTAAAGATAAAGTGGAAGAATATAAGTCTAGGCTATTAGATAGGATTCTTTTTGCCATGATTACCGCTTTCCTAATAGAAACATTTTAATGTTTAATATTTTAATGGGTTCCCTTAACCCCAAACAAAGTGTTTTTAACGAAACAGACATAAAATCAGGGAAGTTATTTCCTATCTCTATCCATCTGCCACTTTCTATTTGTAGCCTAAAAAAACGTATTTGCTTTTCACTTTTACTTGTCCTTTTTCTTTCGTTATCCTTAAGGACTATTTCTATTTGTTGTTCTCATTTATTCTTGCTTTGTTTTTTTTGCCATTCATAGCATTTTAAGTTTGCAAATTTACTTTTCATGTTTTCTCAGTTCGGTTAAGATATTCTTTTGTGCCTCTTTGCTGGGGTAAAAGTATTAAAAGATTTTTGATGTCATTTCAGTTTTTGTTTTTTTTTGTTTTTTAGTTTTAAAGTAAAGAGACAATTAAATTATTCCCAAATGTCTAATGAGTTGGTTTTGTTTCATAGCCCATCATCTCGTTATGTTGAGGTATTGAAAAGAAGAAAATGAAAAATGTAAATTCAAGGAGAGGTAAAGAACGACACTCAATGGATTACTATGCTTTGGTATTGTACATATTTTGAAAGGAAAAAAATGGAAGGTATCATTATTATTCACTCACCCGAATTGAACTGTAATGTGAAGAGTGAATGAGTTGCATGGTCATTCCTTTAAAGGTTTTGGAAGGTTCTTTAGCTTAAATTAGTGAGATGTAGAAAATTCTTTTGAAAAAATGATGCTGTTAAGCATTTCAAATGTTTGACATTGTATAACATTTCACACAATTCTCATTTGGTTTATATTGTTCAGTGAACAATTGATTATTAGGATGTACGGATATACGGACTAATAGTAATTATTTCTTAAACAACCATGGTAAAACCATATTCAAAAATTTATTGCATTTTAATAGTGTCACCCTCATCAAGAACATACGCAGAAATACTGAGAGAATAAATAATATCAAACCAATAAAAAGTTGCGGTGTATGAGCAGGTGTAGCCAGCAAAAGTTTACTTATAATCGTTAAACGGTAAATTCTATGAATATTCAAACTTCGTTGAAATGAGTAAGTAAAGGCGTAAAGACCACCTATAGCGTTCATTAATACCACATTCGCCACACAATTATAATGTTCTTATAAGTTATGTAGTAAGTGGTTACAAAATTTATTAACTGGTCCTTAAACATATGTAGACACAACGACACTAATAACAATAACAACAACATTCATTAATTAATTAGTTGAAGAAGATAAACATTATCCAAGGGGGTGTTAACAGAGCTGCTAACGTATAGTCCTTTAGGCTAACTAAGTGGGTGGTTCTGTTGGTTTTCCTTTTAACTAATTTCTATGGTATGCTGGTAACCACCCTGTTGTTATTGCTGCAAGGTATAGTTAAGCAAATGCTTTAATTAGACTTAAGTTAAAGGTTGTACAAAATTTAAAGATTTTTAGGGATTTTTATAAAAAAAAGCATTCAATTTTATACTGATTGTCTGTACGCCTGTCCTCTTCTTGTATAAAATTATATTCTTACCTGTGACACTTCCCTCTATAGAGGATATTTTCTTCACATTTTATACAAAATGTGGGCGTAGCATTTACACATTAACAGAAAGTTACGACCGTAAATATTCCATAAAGGCAGACACCCGGACGGACGTTTTATTAGGCTAGAAATGAATAATATTACTGTCCTCTTATTATTTAATAATATCTTTATATCAAAATAACAATAAAAACAACAATTTTGATCAAAACTTTTATTTGCAATTTGTCTAAACATATCAATCTCAAGCAATTAACCAAAAACTCAATTATTTTACAACTTTTTTTCTTATATTTCAGTCAATTATTGTTGAATTGTTCTTTTATGTGCCAAACGCAAACATCCGCATCCGCGTAATGTGAAATACATAAAACTTTTACTGTGAAGGATTGTTTCCTCTATCCAGAAAGTATTTTGCTGGTCATACGTTGCATTTGTCGGATACAGTACATTACCCAAAAACAATTGTGAGGCTAAAATGAAATAAACTAAAGGCGAAACAATTGGCTTTTAAAACAAGTTCATTGTGTTGTGTTTGTAAGTCTTCTAACAATGATTTAAAAAAATTTGTTGGTTTTCTCTTATTTGTAATATTTTGAAAATCCTTAAGTGACCAACAAACCAAATATAACAATTGCTTGCTTGCCATGTCTGAGTGTGTGTGCGTGTGCGTTTTTGTGGACATTTCAAGTGTATCCAAGCTTTTGTTATTCTTGTATTTTGTTATTGCTATTGTTGTTGTTGTTATTTTTTAAATGACCCAAGCGTAACATGTCCAAAACAAATACATGGCACAACTCAACAGAATATGTCCCAAAAATTAAAAGAAACTTATAAACTTTCTGTACCAGGATGCACTCTTTTTTTTTTTTTTTTTTGTCCATTTATTTCTCTACAGTATGCTTGAGGAACGATTGTTTGTTATAAGTGGAGTGCGATAGTGGAAATGTGTGTTGTGGAGTGTAAACCTTTTAATTAGAATTTTTGTTTCAACCAAAAACTTTCTAAATTGAGAAATTTTGTTGTGAAAAATTTTAAGCGCAAAAGGACATTTTCAGGAAATTGAAAGGAAAGTTTTGACATTTTAATAAAAAAGCAAACTAAAGACGTGAACAAACACTTCTGCTGAAGAATGCGGAATAAAAAATTAAATAAAAACAAACGAGTCAAAAAATAGTTATATATAACTTAAGAGAAATTTTTGATACTTATAAATTTAAGAGCGTGGTCTTAATTAAGTATCTAGTAGTCCTTCAACCAATTCCATTCAATTTAAGTACCATTCTGAGTGTAAGATCTATCAATATTTCTATATTGGAGTGAATATCTTAATTTTGCCGATCAGGAGAATATTTACCATTCTCAAACATGCAAATGGACTGACGGACATGAACAAATTGATTTAGAAAGTGATTCTGAATAAGCCGAAATTGGTCACGTAAAATCTTAAGATTTCATTTAAGTCACATTTTGGGTGTTTTTTTTTTTTATCTCTTACAAGTAATAATAAACTTTTCCACAAATTGTCCATACGTCCACTTAAAGTCAACTTTTCTATATCATCAGACCTTCAACAATTGTCTTCAATAATATTTAAAACTTCTATCAAAATTCATCACCAAGTGTACGAAAATTGTATAACTAATTATGCTTTCACTGTGCGTACTTGCCCCACTAGTCAAATGTCAATTTGTTGGTACATTTTTTTAATCACCATTTACAATGGTTGGCTTTTGTCTTTACACAACTACCGTGTGCTAAGTAATTTCACCCTCATTTCAGGTAATGTTTGGTTTTGTCGAGGCAGTAGCAAACATAAAAGTAATTTTATGTGTATTCATTAGTGAGGCGTTGAATAACTCCTTTTAACGGTACTATTATTAAGTGCGTTTTACAAATGGTCCTCTTACTACATTCAAATTCAAATTCACATGCTCTAACTATTTATCACCGTATACCTTAGCGGAGTAACATTTCATTTGCCCTTATCTTATAACTGGGGACTGGAGTGTATGGCGGTGGTAATGGTGGGTTGGATACATACGTTTGACTATAACAGTGAAACATGTTACTATTAAAATGTTTGTAACGCACATTTGACCACTAATTGTAAATGTGTATGACATGCTTATACACAAACACACATACACACAAACATACATGAAATGTCAATGGGTTCATGGTGAAAATAATGGAATATCCAACGAAAAAAAAACACTTAAAACTTAATTGTATAACCGCGTTTTAATTTGAATGTTATTACACTCTGCACTCGCAAATGCCCCAACATACTACTTAGTGAGTAAGTAGGTTTTTGAATAGAGATAGAGATGGTAAGTATATAAAATAGAATTAGTTAATTTTATTTTAGTGACACACACAGAGAAAGAGAGCGAATTTAATTTAATCTAACAAAACAAGTGCCAGTCACTCATTTTCAATTTACTGTGAAGCCCTAATTGCAAATGATTGTGAATGCAGTTGTACGCAATGACATATGCAATGCTGTAGAAAGAAAGAATTGTAGAAATTTTATTTGAGGGATTTTTTATATAAATTTGGGAATTTAAATTTTTTGGTTATCTATATAATTTTATATATATAATGTAAAGTTCATTTAAAATTGATAACTTTTTATTAGAATATATTTAAAAAATCTTTAGGATTTTAGGGTAAAAAATTGAAAATTTTTGGATATAATATAATTTCAAACAACAACGAAGCAGCTACAAACTTTTATAATCTATAGTATCGTAGAGGATTTTGGGCTTTTTCTAAAAAATTTTGGGAATGTAGGGAAAAATTTCTAAAAATTCTACTATCATAAATAAAAAATATATTTTCTTCCTAATTCCAAATGAATTAAAAGCTTTTAATATGTCATCGTTCAGTCATTAAGATTTTGCAAACAATTTATAAATATTATTTATAACGCTATTCATTGACACAAATGAATGTGTTTTTCATTTTATAATCTAATGATGTCATCAGAGTGAAAGTGACCCAAAAACATAGCAAAAAATATATATAAAAAACTTGTATAAACTAAACACTCACTTGTTTACTCGGCTTCGTTCATATCATTTATCAGTCTATTCATACTAAAAATAGAAGAAAAGAAGAAAAAGAAGATTGTGGTTATAAAAAACTGTTGATAAGCAAGTATATATAATACATATATATAGAAATGAAATATGAGAGACAGTTAAGGAGGTTTAGTAAAATTTTATGAATAACAATTATCCCCTAATATCTCTAATATATATTTTTAAATAATTTTATATTCAAATTCTAACAAACACCCAAATTTTAATATTATATAATAAATAAGACATATTTTAGAAAGATTCCCAAAAAGTTTTAGGAATAATTTCCAAAAAAAAAAACACAGTCTAATTTTTAGGGAAAAAATTAATATTTCAAATGATTTATAAAGACATTTATTATAAAACAATTATGAATTTTTTCGTAAGTTCCTAAAATTGAAAAAAAAATACCCAAAAATCCCCAATTTTTTTTTTTTTTTTTTCATTTTAGTGAATAGAATTGTTTTAACATATTTTAGGAATAGCAAATAATTTTTTAAGGGGATTTTTTTATTATATTGAATATGTTATGATCGTAAAAGGTTTTCGGTTTTGTTTTTTACTCTCAGATTGTTAACAAAATTGTTTACAATGACTGTATGTTAGTAGTTTTATTTACTTTACGACGTAAAGGGCAGTGAAAGAGTAGATGCTGTAGGTAATGACCTTTGCTTCTATACATTTAAGGGTTCTTTTGTTCACACATTTTCTATAAGCTTAGTAGTATCAACTTGTAATAGAAGCTACATACTCGTATTAGATTTAGGTTAAAGATAATTTTTTCATTATAAAAACAAAAACAAATAAAAAACATATTCATTTCAGCTTTTCAATAAACACAAATTGTGTAGCATTGTAGCTTAAGCTTGTAGTTTAAGATTTTCTAAATTAAAATAATGCTTTAATAAAAGACAATAAAAAAAAAATATATTTTATAAATTTTCTAAATACTAAGTAGAAAAAAGAAATTTTCCCTTATCTATACAATTTCGAAAATACTTGTTTCCTCTTCAAGTGTTGTTAGCAAAATTTTTGCATTTATTTTCAAGTATGTATATATCGCGAATATTTTACTATAATCATTTATTTATAACAACTGAACTGAACTGAACTGAACTCAACTGAACAGTTAAATGTTTCCATTATGGAGTTGGCGGTTTTTTGCATTACTTGCAACCGCAATGAAGCTAAAGAGCTCTTGAGCACATTTCAAATATAAGTTTGTATCTATGTACACATAGACGAGTATTTATATGCAAATATGAAAAGTTTTTGGTATCAGTGAGATAGTTATATTATATGCATATGATTTGGCTGCCTCATATTATGTGTCACAGTTAAGTGAAGGTGGGCTGGGTGTGCTCGAGTAGGATAAATGTTTAAATAAACAACACACAAATATTTCTCATACATTAAAAGCATTTAGATATAGATATGACTATGTTAATAGCGTTTAAGTGTTGATGTCGTTATTGAAAAGTAGTTTTCAGGGTTGCCATATTTTTCAGAATGTGCTTTTATTACAAATGAAAACAAATTTAAACGAGTAAAAAGGAAAAACATAGCAGAAGCCACATGTGATACACTCTGAGCATTTATATTAGATTGTGGGCGTGGCATATACATAATTGCTAAATTGTGGTTGTTTCAAATGGAAAAACAAAATTAGTGTACCCCCACCTTAGCTGAAAACGCTTGAGAAATTCTTTCGCTTCAAATTTCATTCAATCCCGAGTTGATGAAAAGCTTTACTCTAAATTTTACAAACCCCAGTTTCCCATTTTACTTAAGCATGGCAACACTTTGTCAAAATATCATTTTCAATCTGGAAAATTTGGCAACATTTCAATGGTTTTCACATTACATACACATTAACTTGAACTTAAGTGTAAATTTGAGGAAAACCTCTTAAACCACTTTGGTTGATGGCAGAGAAAGTTTTTGTTTACCATACAAGAAAATTCAAAAACACAAATTATTTCAAATATATCTATGACAACGCACAACGCACAACGCACAACGCATAAAATGTATCGCATACGGTTCTAAAGAAATTTTTTTTCATTTTTGTTGTAAACATTGACAAATATTTGAAGTTAATAAAGTTTTGCCAAAGCTATGAGTGCCAACTAACGACATATGATACTTTACTAACGAGAAAGAGAATGTTAACCTTTTTGGTAAAGAAACAAGAAGTTTTTCAATTTTCCAAATAAACAAAAAATTAAATTAAATAATTGTGTTAAAAATTTCAAATTTTTCGAAAATCGTTGCATTTGAAAATTGATATCAAATGAAAAGTAAATGTAGGAGTGCGGTATAGAAAAGAACAAGGAAAAAAGCAACATTTAGAGGGTATGAAAATTGTAAGCATCTGCTAACAAAAATTTTTTTACAGAGTTTCATCATTAAGGCTCTCTGGGAATTAAATAGCCGACTAGATACGAACCTCAAAAAACAAGTGAACTTCTTACGATATGGTGTTTTATACAACGACTTTTGTAGGTGCTACAGAAATGAAGCAGAGGTAGAGCATCTGCTTTGTGATTACTCGACTTTACAGGGAAACTTAGAATCCCATTCCCAAAGGGTCTAGGGTCACTAAAAGATGCAAAAATATTCGATCTCAAATGATTTATAACATATTCTGGATGGTTTTCTTTTGAGCATAATTTCAAATAGTTATTGCGGGTAACGCAATATGCATGTGGCCCTAAGTCAACGCCTTTAGCGAACATCCGGCCTACCTATATAACCTATAATCTAATGGGAGTTGACTACATTGATGCAAATTTTTAAGGGTAATCTTCGACTACAATAAGTGGCGTCATACCACAACCCTATCAGAAAGCGTAGTCATTTACCTGCCATGCCCATTGTTTGTATGTACATCTAAAGGTTATTTAAGATTTGGCCAGTAATAGTTTCGGTCAACATTCGGCTGTATCATGAAATGTGATCGTTAGAGATGAAAATTATATGGTAAATGCACAAGTTCGTTCTAATTATCAACAGAAACAACAATATTTGCCCCAAGCAATGTCATATCCAGCAGCTGCAGCCCTTTTACTTTCGTTCAAGCTTTAGAAACACATGGCAATAGTGAAGCGTTACACGCTATGACCTTAGCTGGAGTAGCTCATGCAGCTGCCAACGCTATAACCAGCTTTGAAGTGAATTTAGTCTTCTTTACTTCTTTTTTCTTTTTTATTAGTTAATGGTTTGAATTGATAGTAGGACAGTATAATTAATAATCAAGCTTTTTGAATGACTCTGATCTATGATTAATCAAAATTCACGAGAGAGAAAAAGAATTATATCATAAATTGGAATTTTTATCAAGGGCATTGCATCAAATTGCATTGCATTAAATTAATTCATAATTAATAGAGTTCTTCTGTTTGTGTGTGTGTGTGTTGTTTGTTCATTTTTTTTGAAACTACATGTCGCAGTTTAATTACAATAGAAGGAAAGAAAAGTAGGGAAAAATGGCTACACTGACTTTGAGTATAATAAATGGATTAAAAGTTTTATATATAACTTAATTCTTTTACCTAAGAAGTCTGGGACTGTCCACTACTTCATTGATATCTCTCACTGGCAGTTTGATTTAGTTTGCAGAGAATCACCCAAATTGTTTAAAAAAAAAAACAAACCAAAATTACAAAAATTATCGAATTGCTTTTAAGCAAAATAATAATTATTTTTTATAATTATAATTAATTATATACGTACAATATATTTTTATTGGTAATATTTGCAATAGAATAACTAAAACCTGAAAAACATTACTTGACATAATAGCAATTGGCCAAGGCCAAAGGCTTTTCTTTCAGAATCGTCAAATTGTTTTTTTAATAAACTTAAGTAACATAAAAATGCATATTGGAGTAAATAAATTGTTTTTAAGGTAAAAAAATAATAATAATTATATAAGCATGTTTTCAATTTAAGTAACAAAAAAAATATTTGTACAAGTGTTATTATTTATCCTTTCAGAAAATAATTTAAAATTTGAACGCTGTTCAAACCCCAATGGTCCTTTATTATGTCAGTAAATATAAAATTTTATTATTTACTATATTTTGATAATAAATTGTCACTGCCAATGGCCGTCATAGTGAATTCCGTTTGTAGACTTCTAATGTTTAAATTGTATCCACTTTTTATCAGTATTAAAGTATATAACATGTTCTTAATGATCAATTTAAATCGTCTTAAATCATCTAAATAGAAACTTCCTATGTAACGGACATGATTTGACCTTTGTATATATAAATAATTTCATATATTTTATGTTACATAAAACAGCACTTATTAGAATATTTAGTCATAGGTTATAATTATATTCATTCAAAATGCCAATTTAAGGCGATACTTGTTACTGGGTATAGTTCAAGATACTGCTTCCGAAATAATGAGGAAAATTTCTTGTAAATGTTTAATAATTAATGAAAAAAATTCAAAAATAGTGGTGAAAACCAAACTTAATATACCATCTACTACAAGTGACGTAGTGTATAAGAACAGATGGTATGGAGTAATTGTATACCATATCGGATTCTATTCGAATATATAAAAGCCCGCACATTGGTATCATTTTACAGTGTTTTTGCTAAAGTGCTAACAATTACAACAATAACAATGAAAGTTTTAATCGCTATTGTTTTAGTAGCTATTATCGTTACTTGTAATTCATCGGTAAGATTTTTTATTTTTAATAACTTATATGAAAATATTGTTGCATACGTTTTTTTATATATAGTTAACTTCAGAGGAAAAAGAAAAGTTAAAAAGAAAGGTTGGGGAATGTAAAAACAATAATAAAGTTACTGAAACAAACCTAGACCTTTTGAAAAAGAATCAATTTGATGCATTAAATGGTGATATGAGTGTTGAATGCTTCACACAATGCTTGTTACAAGAAACCAGGGTTTTAAAAGAAGGTAACTTAGATGAGAGCGTTATAAGAACACAAATGGGAAAATTTCTATCTCAGCAAGAAGTTGAAACAGTTCTCCAAAAGTGTAAATATGAACGGGATGACGAAAAATGTAGTGATGAATTTGAGGTATACAAGTGCTTCATGCAAACTGCACCAAAGCTTCAAGGGGCTTGGTCGCTTCTTAAATAAAAAAGTATACTATATTTGAATTGTAATATATTACAATAATTCAATAAATTAATTTGAGCATTTAAAAGTTGTCCTCTTAATAATTACACTGCGTTATAAAAACAGACTCTTTTTCATTAGACTTAATAAAAACATTAAATCATTCATTTTGTGCGTTGATTTATTTCATGTTTGTTAAACATTTTCTTTTAGGCGTGGTCCATTCATTTTTGTTGTTACTTTTGAATGTCACAACCCAAAAGTGGGCGCTTGAGATCTCACAAAATATATGTTTTCTTAATTTGCATTAAAATATTGTACGAATTGCTTTAGGCAGAGATATCCAAGTGTTTACCTTTTGTTGGAAAGAACACGCTCTTAAATTGTATATGTTAAGGCGAGAATTTTCTCTGTGCAGATTCTTAAAAAGATATATAAAATGTGATCTATATAAAATTTTGTTTTATTTTACTTAAGTTTAGTGTTGATTATATAAAAAATTTCATTACATAGCTGCTAATAATATTTTTTTATTATATTTATAAAATATTTTATTTAAAGATATAACATCTATTATATGAAAAAATTTATTGTGGTGCTTCATCTGTTTTTGCAACAATTATGAAAGGCTCTTTGGGCGTTTTTTTTGAAGAATGCATTTATAAAATTCGTAGGATTCATCTGCATTATTAGGAACAGGTTTTTCTTTCATTTTTCAGCAATGTTGGATTCTACGTGATGAACGTGATGCTGATCAAGAATATATTATATATACTTTGTAGGGCCTCAGACACCTCCTTCTGGCAAAATACAGTTTTTTTAGCTTTTTAGAAGTGTAAAACTCTCACACCAACTTAGTATACACTTAACTATTGTACATGCACTGTGAATGTAAGTATGTATAGTAAACAAATTTACCATTTTAAACAATAGTCACATATACGTAACCATATAAACCTAGAAAAACTAGCACTTTTAAAAGTGCTGTTCACTAATTACTAACAATTGTGATATAATAATGAACACTTTTGCAATTATTGTTTCGATAGCTTCCATATTTATTCAATTGATTCAAACGTTTACACAAAATGTAAGTTTTTATATATTATGAAAAAAATAATAATAATAATTTATATATTAATTATTATTAAATAAGAAAAATTATATTATAGGATTATCCTGCAAAACCCATATTGCAATGTGCTCAAGAAGCGGACATGGATAATGTTAGAAAACTGAGAACTGGCGACTTTTCTGAAATTGAAAACAACACCAAATGTTTTGCTAAATGTTTTATGGACACAAATGGATTTTTGCAGCAAAATATTACACAAATGCAAAAAATTCAAGAGCGTTTGATTGAATTGGATGTAAATCAACAAAAAGTTACAAACATTCAAACAGGATGCAATGATACCGTAATTGTGGAAGAAGATTTATGTGAAAAAGGCATGAAATTGTTCGAATGTTTTTATGAATTTGAGGTTAAAATTTTAGATCTTCTTTGGTCAGTGGGTGAAAAAGCAACACCGGCTTTTGATGTGTAATAACAAATTTACTATAATATGCAGTAAATAAATCAAATTATTCAGATTGATTAATTATTATTTTCTTAATTTGTTTTTAAGTTCACTGTTCAAAGGAAAGGTTTTATGGATAGGTTTTTCTCGTAATTGCGCTTTTTGTGTTCTTTTGAAAAAGAACCTAAAATACAATAAAAAGCAAGTGAAAACCCCTAATTTTGACTTAGACTACATTTTAAATATCCGCATCGAAATGGACGTAACAGGTACATGATTACGTCTATTAAGGTATTGCGCTTCAACTTACAATAAAATTTTACGCTAAATACGATTTAACGTAAATTGTGAACGTGCTTGTTATTTGAGTTCGCCTATTTTTAGCACAACGATGGAGGGAATAATTATAAATATGTGTATCGAATTTCAACTTAATAGCTCAATTTTTGTGGCTCTTCCCCGATTTTGTCCATTTTAAATAGCGATCTGCAGAATTAAAAGTATCTGTAGAAAATTTCACATCAATATCTCAAAACTTACGAGCATGAGTGTGTCAACAACAGACAATCCTAGATCGCCTCAGATTTTTGATGCTGATGGTATTACAGAGGAAATGACAAACTTATTACACCCATCATCTTATGTGGAGGGTTTAACAAATTATTTACTAATGCATTGTATAAATTTATATATATATATATGATGTGCTGTTTATAAATAATATACAAGGACATATCTGCTGAACACATTCTTCTTTTGTTAATTAATATTTATACAATTGTTCAATTATTATGTAATTGAAGGAAATTAAACAATAATATTTGCATTACTTTTTATTGTTAATTATGCAGTAATCATTCTTTTTTGTCAAAATATCATTTTCAATCTGGAAAATTTGGCAACATTTCAATGGTTTTCACATTACATACACATTAACTTGAACTTAAGTGTAAATTTGAGGAAAACCTCTTAAACCACTTTGGTTGATGGCAGAGAAAGTTTTTGTTTACCATACAAGAAAATTCAAAAACACAAATTATTTCAAATATATCTATGACAACGCACAACGCACAACGCACAACGCATAAAATGTATCGCATACGGTTCTAAAGAAATTTTTTTTCATTTTTGTTGTAAACATTGACAAATATTTGAAGTTAATAAAGTTTTGCCAAAGCTATGAGTGCCAACTAACGACATATGATACTTTACTAACGAGAAAGAGAATGTTAACCTTTTTGGTAAAGAAACAAGAAGTTTTTCAATTTTCCAAATAAACAAAAAACTAAATTAAATAATTGTGTTAAAAATTTCAAATTTTTCGAAAATCGTTGCATTTGAAAATTGATATCAAATGAAAAGTAAATGCAGGGGTGGGGAATAGATAAAGAACAAGGAAAAAAGCAACATTTAGAGGGTATGAAAATTGTAAGCATCTGCTAACAAAAATTTGTTTACAGAGTTTCATCATTAAGTCAACTATCAAGCAAAGAAATTCTTTACTATAAACTACACTAAATGTTGTATTTACTCAATAGTCTATTACTTTTTGTTAAGCATTGACTGTCATGGTCATTGGCTGTACTTTGTTGACAAAATAATGTTTGATAACATTTGTCAGTGATTTTGTGGCACTGCATCATATATTTGAGGTTTTTCGCTCCCCTTATTCAACTCATACCCTTCCCTCTCTCCCTCACTTATTATACAATATAAACAGTCTATGAAAATAACTAAAATGCTCAGTCCTTTGACATTGAGGACTGGGCAGCAGTAGGGTTTGTGTATTTTGCTATTTATCACACATCAAACTTATCCAAAGCAAATATAGACAATTCAGCAAATATCTGTTATGTTATACGAACAGTCCAACAACAAGAACAATTATAAACAATATAATAAAATCAATAGCAACGGCAGCCCTCCACCCACAGAGACAGATCTCTGACATTGTTGTATATTTGTTTTGTTTATTTAGTAAATTAAAATTCTCTACTCTGTCCCCCTTAACATACAAACAAATTGCTATAACAATGCAGGCCCGTACATGCAACCATGCATGCATGCATGCATGCATTGCTATCATCAACCAGCCTAATAGTTAAGCTTACAAATGTTGAGTACATATGTTCATACGAGTATATGGAAAATGGACAATGCTAAATATTTTATTTTATTGTTGTTGTTTGTATACGTATATGTATTTGCTTTGATTTCCATTTTTATACCCTACACCTAGGATGAAGGGTATACTTAATTGGTCATTGTATTTGCAACATTTAGAGGAACGTATAAAAAAGCCAACAAATCATTTATAGTCTTAATCAGCATCGAAAACTGAGTCTATCTAGATATGTCCGTCTGTTTATGTCTAATTTTTTCATGTAGATTTCTATTATTTTTATTAGACTTGGGCAAAATCGGTCAGGAGCTAAGACCACAATCCACAAAAATTTATTTATATGGCACAAAATTTGAGCCATAAAGTTTAAAGTTTGGTATATATACCTGCCACGCCCACCATATGTATGTCGATGTGAAGGGTATTTAAGATTTGGTTTTAACATTAATTTAGTTTTTTCAGCTTGTTTTCTGTTGTTTTTGTGCAACAATAAAATATATATTCCATGCAACAATAAATCAAAATCTCTCTTGTTTCTATCAAATTGCTGGTAATTGGTTGATGGTGGGATGTAGTGAATGGGGGGGTGAGAGAAGGTTAGCAAATTGTTTACATTTTCTTATTGTAACAATAACCCACACATGCTAACAACAACAAAGAATGTTCTCTATAGCCTACCCTTGGAATATGTTTAAATAGAATTCTTTTCAAGCCATTACATTTTATTGGAAAACATTTACAATATACGGAAAAGAGAAGAGAACAGATATTTTTCAAAGAATTGCAACATATTTTATTTATTAAAACAGTTTTTTATAAAAGAGAGAAAAAGAAAAACTTAAAAAATTTAATAAATAAAATTTTTTTTTAAGAAACAGCGAATCAAAATTTTAAATTCTATACTTAGATAATGAATATTTTTACCACCCCAGCTCGGCTTTTTAAATTTCTTTATAATAATTTTTAAGCAAAAAAAAAAAAAAAAAACTAATAAAAAATAAAATACCCAAAATTCCCACTTTTTTATTTAGTACATTGCTTCACAAATAAATTTAATAAATTTATCTAAGGACCTAAAAACCGCAAGAAAAACCTATAAGAATATAAATGCTTCTCCCAATTATTACAACACCTCCTCTAATAATTGACAACCACCAAAACTTTCGATTAATTTTTTGACCAATATTTTTGGTGTATTTACAGAAAACTTTTTTTGAAGCACATAAACCCAAGAAAAATCTTTATTTATTACTAGAGATGATGGTCATTTGAGATCGTCAGTAAAGCCACAATTAACAGTTAGGAGCAACCCCAGCTATTACTGCGGATTAAGATTCTAATCATTTTAGAATCATAATTTCTTTTACATCACACGATCTTTATCTATAGGGTAGAACGTCAGTTCAAACCGCTACTGATGACAAAATTTTTAGCACAGAAGCGAATTATTTAAGAGTCAAATAATATAAAACAAATGAGAATTACTAGCATAGATTTAAAAACAAAATAATATTGAATGAAAATGATTTAAAGAAAAACAACAACAACAAAAACTACACGGTGTAAATGTATTTTGTACACAGTCTAAATCTAGTAGAAGTTTAGCAGAAAAAAACTAATTTCCCATACCGGGAATCGAACCCGGGCCTTCTGGGTGAAAGCCAGATATCCTAGCCACTAGACCATATGGGATATAAGAATCTTATAAGTATATCAGAATTTTATATTGATTTTCATGATATTAGCGAAAGATTAAGTTTAATGTTACTTCAAGGTTTTATATAAATAATCTTCCGAAGAAATATTTTATATATTTTCCTTCCGCATTCGTTAATTTTATATATTCATAAAACGTTTTAATTAATTAAAAAACACTTCATTTTCTGTTTTTTTTATGTTTTACAATTCATTGTCGTATGTTATTACATACAGATGAGTCTAGGTTGTTGTTTCGTTATTGCGAAAAAAAAAA
This sequence comes from Ornithomya fringillina, assembly GCA_963978525.1. Lineage (NCBI taxonomy): Eukaryota > Metazoa > Arthropoda > Insecta > Diptera > Hippoboscidae > Ornithomya > Ornithomya fringillina. The sequence continues at coordinate 18,930,343 of OZ021694.1, read as the reverse complement.
CTATTCGAGTAAGTTTTCTTGTATGGGGTATTTTGGGTATTTTTAAACATAATTTTGGGAATACTAATACTTATTTTTATCCGCTTAACTGTTAAGCGGATGAAAAACTTTCATGCATTGAAAATTTTTTTTTTACATTTTTTTCTAAACAATTTTTTTTCAAAAGGTTTACAATTGAAAATTCTTTTCCTTTAAAATCCATAGATTCTTTAAATAAAGTAACATAAAAAAATGTTATATAAAATTTTATTTTTATAACAAAATTTTTTATCATAGTTTACCATAAATGTATTTTTTTGTAAAAAAAGAAAAAATTCAGGAAATTGCTTTAAGCTGAAATCTTACGCTTTACTAAACATTTCCTTTTCTATCATGATGTAATAGTGGGAAGTTTGCAGGCCAAGCAATACAATAAAACGAGTTTCAATATATATTTTATATGGTTATTGTTGTTGTTGTTATTGCTTTAATTTAAGATCGAATTTTATGCATTTGGCAAATTGTATGGTACAAAAGCAACAACTACAACACAAACACATTTACGGCTCTTCAGTGTATTAAATGACAACCAGTTCTATTCCAAATATTGGTTTGTATGCAATGTTGTGTGTAAGTGTAAAAAAATTTATGACCAATACAAATATGTGCAGCTGCTCTAACATCGATTGGTTTTCTGTATATAAAACGAACAATAACAACAACAACAATTACCACAACAACAACAACATTGATATTGTGCAACAAATCGAAACTTTTTGTATCGGTTTGGGTGTTGTATGCATGAGTTGTTGGAGTAAAAAGCCAAAGGACTATTGAGTATGTGTGCGTGTGTGTATTTGAGCATTCCATTTGTATGACCATTTTACAGTCTATGTCTACTCGTACCGTATCGTTTTAACAGCCATTTTGTAATGTTTATGAATGTGATTATTTGTTAAAGATATTTATATGCGTTCAATGGCAAGTTTTCCGATTTTCTGTTACTGCTACTACAATACTACTAAAGCCCCATTCAAGTGGTTAGCATGTGTATGTATGTATAAGTTATTATGCGTTTTTTTGTGGTTGTTAACTTTTATGTTTTGTATTTTTGTACCAACAGACTATATGGTTAAATACCGTTTAAAGCAATTGAGACGTCTACAAACTTTACCAAAAAAAAAAAAAACAAAAACTTAAATTTTAACTTGAAACTAAAAACTATAGAACAACTCTGGTTTGATAATAAATATTTGTTTTCTTAACAACCTCATTATTCTAAGCATTCACATAAATAGTTATCACCTAACAAAAAAAAAAAGAAAAAAAAAAACAACACATAAATAATTCTTTTCTTAACATTTTGGTTTTATTTCTTATGGTTCATCAATTTGTGGCCTTAAGCAAACACATAGTTGAAGACCGCAATCATTTATGGAACAAAGTATTCTCTAGTGGGAGGAAGTGTTAAATGTTAACCACACAAAACTTCTAAGGATATGGTCAAAAGGTCATTTTTTATTTTTTAACTAATATTTATAAAAAAATAGTAATTCAACATCAAAAGGGATTTTGGGTATTTTGGTATTAATTTTTGGGAATGAATTTTTTAAGCCTTTTAAGCTTGCAACAATCGTTTTTATTAAAATAAATTTATTATATTAAAATTTCGTGCTTTTTTTACAACGTTTTTAGGAATTGCCTTCAAAAGAAGAAGAAATTATATTTCAAATATTCAATAATCTTAACATACTACTGTATGTTTAATTGAACACATTGTATGTTTTATATGAATTTATAAAGAAACTTGTTCAGTATTTTGCTTAAAATGATTAATTACTATTTGATATTTTAAATCTGTGACATGTAATAAAATGCACGCTTAAAATATGTTGGCAAATTGTATTGTATTGTAAATTGTAGACAATAGAAAATTTCTCATTCTTAGTGTTTTCCAAAAACAAAACAAAAATATGATAAATGACTAATAAGCGTTGATTCAATGTGTGCCTTTGGATAATGAATAATTTGAAACAGTCATCCAGAGAGTGTCATTTTAGTAGCAGCAAAACAGTTAATAGTCATGACAACATGTCTTTTCATTTTTACTGCTTTGTTGTAAGACTTCTTCAAGTCAGTTAATAATGACAGACTTTCTTTTATTGTTTTTCTTTTTATCATCTGTCTCTCCCTCGCTTATAAGATTTTCTCATTATTATGACTAAATGTAATTTTGTCGCCATCTTAAACTGTCATTTTTGTTTAGTGTCGCTAAGGTTGTCAAGTAGTTTCTGTTGTTTACAATTTCAAAGTTGTTTACATGAAATAAATCATAAAATTTTATATTTTTTGATTTAATTATATTATCAATGCTATAAACTTAAATTTAAAAGCTTTTTTAATAAAAACACTAAAAACTTTTTAATGAACGTACGGACAAAATACATTGATTTATGGAAAATTTACAATTGAAAGCGTAATCTTGTAGATTAAAAACAAAAAATTTGGAATGACACCATAAATATTGGTCCGCTTAATATTATAATACTAAGGTTAGAGGGCATGCATTCAAAATTGAAATCTGTTTCTGTGTTTATTTAAAGTTAAGGATTTCTTAGAATTTTGGCCCAAATAGAAAAGTTATCTTAATTTTGACAAAAATGTTTACCTTGACTGATGTTCTAACGTTGACTAATCATAAAAAACAATTATAAGTGGGTCCGTATTTGAATACAAAATTATGTCTTTATTGAAAAACCCGTTATTAGCAATTTTCTAGTAGGGAAAATTATATTCAACGCAAAAAACATAGCATACATTAAGGGGTGTAGAAATCATTAAATACATAAATATAGTTCTAGTCCATATATTTGTACAGTTTATGTAAGCAGTCAATATAACTGCGGTCAGACCAATTGTTTAAAGCTGTTGTTTTCTAGACATTTGTTTACCTCTAAATATTTGTAATTGACAAGGATATGTTGTTTGTTTAGTTGTTTGGTAACAAAATAATGTGTAAGTTAGTCAATGAAATTTGCTTTCAATCAATCAATAATAATAATGAACTGTCATTCACGTTGTTGTTGTTGTTGTTGTTGTTGTTGTTATTATTATTATTATTGTTATTATTAAAATGTTTTTATTTTTTATGTAAATAAACACTAGCAGTGTGAAAAATTCCAAAGCCTCACTATATACTCAGCTGATAATTGAAAGAAAAATTTCCGCATTCCAATAAACAGCAGTTTTCAACTTATATATAAATAAATAAATATTTGTTAAACCCTCTATGGGGGTATATTAAGTTATAAACTTGAAATTTGTTGCACATATTTAAAGTTAACTCCTCCATCGATGAGCCAAAAAATGGCGAGTCTACAATGTACAAAAAACTATATTCCACGTAAAATTCGACTTTCAAGATTATACGTAATACAAATACTATTAGAGGGTGTAAGCACATACTTGCCACGCCTACCCTTTGCATATAGATGTGGAGGTTATTTAAGATTTGACGTAAGCTAAATTTAGTTGTTTTACTTGTTGCATAAAACTTAACCTAAACAAATATCAACCTTTGTCTCTGTCTTCTGTCCTTCATACGAACTTTTTAATGAATTCCTGAAAAGTTGATGCCCTTGCCAATTTATCAGAACCGATTAAAAATGAATTAAAAACACTTTTCAATTTTATTTTATTTTATCATCTCTTTTGTTTGCTAAATAACACCATTTGTTCACTCCTTCTGTTACCCAAGCCCTTTTTTTCTGGTTTTTTTTTTTTTCAATATTTTTAATACATTTAAGATTTTGTTTATATAACAACATGTGTATAAATGGTGGGTAAAGTCTGGGTTTGGTTGAAAAATCCAAAGTAAACACATGATGGGTTTTTTCCATGTGGTATGCGGACGTACGTACTAAATACATATATAACATAAATGAAAGCGAATGGAATCTTTCCAAAGCAAATGTAAATGGATTAATGTCTCCATTTTGTTGTATTTGTTTTAAAATAAATTAGCATACAACTTAACCGGAACAATGATTTTTGATTGATCAACAACAATAATAGAAGAGAAGATATGACAAAGGGTCACAATAAATGAATCAAATGCTACAACTCCATTCCAAAAAGTCTTTAACAGCTTGTATAGAGTAACTTAAGTCTTTATATGACAAAGAGCACCTAAATAAAAGTAATTATTGGTAATTATTTTTATAAAATTTGTGCTGAAGAATAGATCAATAAAGTAAAACGTGAGAGAGCTAATTTTGGATCCGATTGGGCTATTCTAAAACCTTAATCCATACAACTGTTTTTCCAAAAGTGATTTTTATAGACAAGCACTCACGTTTACTGATACATTTAAACTAATTATACTACAAATTGTAAAACCAACCTACTCTCTGTGGGTATAAAATTCTAATTCTGGCAAAAATTTATTTACATTACCTATGAATTCAATTCAATTCAGGTCACTCACTCTTATAATTATGTTGTCTATCTAGTAAAACCTGCTGTGTTGATAAACACCTAAACAAACAATCATTTCATTGCTGCTGATAATTATTAAATATTTGTTTAATACATAACGCAAAACCCCAACTCGTCATTGCTACATGAGGGACATGTCTGATCAATCACTGGAAAATTGGATTTTCATAAAAGATGGGACAGATGGAGACATCATTCCGACAATGCAAACTCTAATTGTACGTACATGTATATGTTTTTGTACACAAAGGTTAGCGACAGTTCAATTGAATAACAAAATAATAATCGCCTTTAATAATACAAAAGTTTTAAGTAAATATCCAGCAACGACAGCAAAATATTAATTAGAAGGAAAGATGACTTTAAATCTTATAAGTGGATTAGGAGTTTTATATATAACTTCGTTCTTTTTCCTTGGACGTCCCGGAACTGCCCACTACTTTATTGATATCTCTCACTGCCAGTTGGTTTTAGTTGGCATAGAATCACACAAGTTGTTTAAAAATAAAAACCGAAATTACTTAAATTATCGAATTATAATTAATTATAAATGTATATAAAATTATTATTTTTATTGGAAATATTTACAATAGAATAAATAAAACCTGAAATGTATTACATTGCAAAAAGCTTTTAGACAAATTATATGTTTAATAAATTTATATGAAATGTTTATATTGCAGACATTAGTAAATAGATTGTTTTTAAGGGAAAAATAATAATTATATAAATATATTTTCAACTCAAGTACAAAAATATTTGCACAAGTGAAACTTTTATTACGTAAAATAAAAGTTATTGAATACGTTTTCATTAAATAACTTAACGTCAAATAGTTGAATTGAAAAAACGTAACGAAGTGTAAAAAATTAATGAATAAAAATATTCACAAATTGTATTTTGTAACTTATAATTGTCATGTAACAAAAGGCGTTTAATTTTAAAATATATAAAAGGCCCTTCAATGCTGCACATTTGTCAGTATCCCAAAACCGCTTGAAATATAAAAATGAGAGTTCTAATTGCAACTATTTTTATGGGTATTGTTGTCATCGCTATATGTGCATCCATGAAGGAAACCGAAATTCAGAACGTTAATACCTCATGTTTAGAAAAATCTAATGGATTCACGAGGGTCAAGGCTAAAAATTTGAAAGACAAACTTTTCAATAATGTTGAAGAGGATCCTAACGTTTTATCTAAAGCGCGAAAATATGCACATTGTCTATTGCCGAAATTGAAATTTATTGTAGGCAATAAGTTTGATGATGAACATTTAAAAGCACGTGTTAGTGAATCTACTGTAACAGAATGCAAAAAACGTGGTGTCCCAAAGAATGAAGAAAAATCTTATGAGTTTCTAAAGTGCCTTCTTGAAGGAACTGTCAACAAGGCGTTTATTATATTTCCAGAATACGGTAGTTCTTAATTGTATATATGAATATTATAAATTTTATATTATGCAATGTGTAACAATGATGAATTACAATAAAGTTTTTGGTTTTCGCATTCAAATGGTCCATGACACATAATAAGTTTCTTATCTATGTTTAATCTATAAAATCATATAAGTGTAAATTCCTTGCAATGCTTGCGGGGAATCATTTATCTACCGAAGAAACTTGTGAAGGTAATGAAAGCTTATAATTATTAGAAAGAGTAGCACTATATTGGAAAATGTATTCTAGAGTTGGATTCACAGGTTAGGTTTAATAAAAATAAAAATTTCAGGTTCAGCTTCTGGTTTAGAAATAAAATAAAAAGTGGAAAAACAAGTAAAGAAACTAAATTTAGCTTAGGCTAAATCTTAAATACCTTTCACATTCGCGTGGCGTGGGCGTGGCAGGTGTATATATAATGTATACCAAAATTAAAATTCCACTTGAAAAAACTCTTTCATTTTTATCCTCACCTAGATTTGAAACATACAGAGACGAAACATATGCCAACTCACCTACCGACAGCACCCCTTTACCAAAGAAACATTGAAAAATTCTCTTGAAATATTTACGTAATATATTTTTCTAATAGGTAAATACTTTATACAAACGTACATATTTCCTATGTATGTCAAGTTGTCAAATTATACTTATCATATTTACATAGTTGCTTGTAGTAAAGCAAAATGTAAAATTGTTAAAAATATTGAATTATACAAGAGGTGCCTCAGTTTGATATATAAAAAGAAGAACTTTCTACAACTCACAGTTCTTTGTTACAGAGCTTTAACAAACGACTTCGTTGCAATAATGAAATTTTTATCAATTATTTATATCAATTATTTGTATAGTCCTTGGCGTTACTTGGGTGCATGGCCAAAGGGTAAAATTCTTCACAAATATTTTAGATCAAAAGTAATAAATAATCGTTGTTTTAGTTTTCAGAGTTAAGTCAAAGGGCCCAACAACGTGCTGGTGCACAAATAAATAGATGTAAAAGCGAGAATAGTATCGAAGAAAGTATTTTTGAACAAATAAAAAAAGGCAAGTATGATGGTTCCTCAAATGCGCCTTGCTTCCTTCAATGCGCTTTAAAGGGCACTCAAGTGTTAGGGGCAGATGGTGAAATTTCGGAACAAAGCGTAATGACTTTTCAGGGACATTTAGGAGGACAACAACAAGCTCAACAACTCTATCAAAAGTGTAAAAAATACGAGAATGGTGATACCTGCGAAAACGCTAAGGATATATATGACTGCTTCCGCAGTAACAACGCTGGTTTCCTATAATAATGTTGTAACTTTAAGGATATATGGAAAATAACATGCATCCTTACATGTTCTTTGTCTTCCAAAGAACAAAATATTTAATAAAATAAAAGAGCAAGCAAAAATGAAAAATTGTTCTTTTATTAATACCCGAATCATTTTTACACATATCGTATGTAAATATTCTAACACAAACAATTTATTAGAGAGAAATAAAAAAATTTTCTAAACATTGCGATTTTCTTAAATCTCTCTTTATTGAAATACTAGCTGTTGGCTTTGCCCAAAATCCTCTCCAGAATCTAGTGATGCACACATGCCGTTGTCAGATTTCAGATTTCCCTACTATTTAAATATTGTGAAATACTTATTGTGAATACTTAATTTCTTAATTGGCAATATTACTATCAATGGTGGGTATAAAAAGGGGTTATAGTGACATAAGTACAATAGTTGGACATATGGTCTCGCGAAGTTTTTTGTAGATATTGGTATGTTATATAATATTGTAGAACATTTTTTTGTTTTAACATCAATACTTTCCGCAGCGTATTCGATGAAAGATATTTTATGACTAATTTTTTTACATCTTGAGTTAAGTAATAATAGGAATGTCCATAATTTGGCAATAAATATAGCCTATGTTACTCAGTGATAATGTAGCTTTCTAATAGCGAAAATATTTTTGAAATCGGTCCAGTAGTTTTTGAGTTCACTCGTTACATACAAAAATACAAATCTTTCCTCTGTATAATATTAGTATAGATTTAAATAGTCTACATACCCTGACTCTGAATACGAAAGAAATATTTAAGTATTTTTAGATAAAATATATCTAAGAAAATGTATAATTGTAATGTAGATCAGCGGATGAGTGTGTTAGAAACGGAGTAGGAAGACATGTTGCATGCCAAAGAGTAGAGGTGCGTGTGTCTCTCTGGAATTAAATAGCCGACCAGATACGGACGACAAAGAGCAGGTGAAGTCCTTACGCGACACTGCTAGGCCAGGTTTGGTGTTTAATACAGCGACTTTTTTAAGTGCTACAGAATAATAATAAAATTAAAAAAAAAAATTAAATAAAAAACACCCCACCCATCTATATAACCTATAATCTGATGAGGGTTAACTATATTGATGCAATTTTTTAAGGATAATCTTCATCTATAATAAGTGGGATCATAAACCTTAATAATGGTAATAATGTTAATTAGTTTAGTTAAAAAAGTTAAAGTTTTTATAGCAGAATATATATAATTGATCAGTAAGTGAATTTATCTAGACATGATAGTCGCTAAAAAAAAAAACCTTATAAAGTCTAAAACTCTACCATGGAAGTTGTTACGTAACACAACCCTCTTAGAAATCGTAATCATTTACCTGCCACGCCCACTGTTTTTATGTATATAAGAAGTATATTTAAGATTTTGTCAGTAAGAGCTTCGGTCAACTTTCGGCTACGTTGACTCTATGAAATGTGATCGCTGGAGATGAAAATAATTTGATAATTGCACAAGTTCGTTCTAATTATCAACAGAAACAACAATATTTGCCCCAAGCAATACCACATCCAACGACAGCAGCCCTTTTACTTTCGTTCAAACCTTAGAAACACATGGCAACAATGAAGCATTACACGCTATGGCTGGAGTAGTTTATGCAGCGGCCAATTCTATCCTATAGACATTGAACCAAATTTACATTTTTTACGTCTTGTTTATTTTTTGATAGTTAAAGATAATAGGGCAGTATAATTAATATTGAAGCATTTTTGAATGATTCTGATCTATGATTAATAAAAATTCAAGAGAGCAAGAAAATTATATCAGATTTTTTGAAATTTTTATCAAGTGCATTGCATCAAATTAACACACAATTACAATTACAATTCATCTTGATCAAATCCACCTGTTTGTGTGTGTGTGTGTGTGTGTATTGCTTGTTCACCTAAATTTCTCTTGGAACTACATGTCGCAGTTTTTAAAACAACTTTCGACGTATTTTGATAAAATAACTTGCACAAAAATTATATAATGACTTGAATAGAAAAATATTCATATTGTGATGAGACCGAATCGAACGATTTCTAGAAGCATATAATATTTCTTTTGGAAAGAAGTGTTTACATAATTATATATAATAAGTGTACATATGTAATTTACAATAATTTTTTTTTAACACAAGATCGTCAAGGTCAAGTATAGACATGTCCTTGAACATGTTTATTGCATATTTCTATTATTGACAAAATATCAAAAGAAACAGTTGTATTTTTACAGGCCAGCTAACTAAATAAATAAAAAATAAATAAACAAGAATATGAAAAATATTTACCTCTTGCAAATAAACAAGAACTTGTTGTTCTTCTACTATATAAAGATGGTCATTTTTTCTATCTTCACTAGACTTTTACAAGTTATTGTACAAGCAACTTAAAAAAAAAAAATGAAACTTTTCGTAACTGTTACTTTGTTGGTTTGCGTTTTTGCTTGCTGTGAAGGCATGGTAAGTCATAAAAAAATTTTATATTATATTTCTTTTATTTAATTAATTATATTTCTTTAATTAAACGAATTTATTGTTACAACTACTTAGATAATATTAAAATATATTGCTTTATACTTTTAGACGCTAAGCGATAAGGATAAAAATAGTTTAAAGCAAAAATTCGGAACATGCATGAAAAGCACTCATTAAAACAGGAAGAATTAGGACCATTTCTTAGCAGTAACTTTGAAAAAATGGACAACGATGGAAAAGCTAAATGTTTTGTAGAATGTATGATGGAAGAAACTAAATTTTTGGAACATGACAAGATAAATGAAGAAAAAATAAGGCGAAAGGCAAAAGGTGTCTTGGATAACAGTGAAGTAGACAACCTCTTAACATGTCACTATTCGCCGAAACCGGGTTGCGACGATGAATATGCCGTGTACAAGTGCTTCCTTGAGAAAGTTCCTAAACTTCAACAACTTTTGCAAAGTTTACAAAGTGAATTTACTTCACAAAAATAAATATTTTCCAGAAATTGTATATATTACAAAAGTATATACATATATACATATCATATATATATATATATGTACAAAACAATACAATATATAAATAAAATATCCTGAGCATTCCAATTCAGTAGTTTTAATTTGAAAAAAAAAAAAATTAAAGGCTTATCATTATAACGAATGAGGCTTCAGAGATCCTAAAAAATATATGTATTATTAACCAGCAACAACATTTTTACTCGAATCACGATTTAGAAGCAAAATTTGAATAGATTTAACAATGTTCGTGTGTAAGCTATAGATCGCATTCAAAATTACATATTATATATACGTATCCACGTCGACTCTGTTTATAATGTAAAATGCTAAATAAATTTATGTTCTCTTTTATCAATGTTATGAAAATGGGCGGGGTCATATATAAGACACGTTCGCAACTTACAAATGAATGAAAATGTTATAGTCGGGCAAGCCCGACCAAATGGTGTAGGGTATTACACCATTTAACTTCTTAAATATTGCTACATTTCGTTTAGTTGCATCTGTATACGCGAGACGCTGCCATATTAATTACTTTGTAATATATGTCATTATATGGGAAAGAGTTCTAAAAATATTCCGATATAATTCAAAATTTGGTACAGCCATATATTAAACGAATTAACTATTATTTAACCATTTTTATCAAAAAATATTAAAAATTGCGATATTTTCCCATATAAGGACTGCTTTTATAATAGGACCTTATATGGGGAAAGGTTCCAAAAGTGGTCCAAATTCGTACATTTTCAATACAGTTCCTTTCTAAGTCAAATTTAATGAAAATATCTCAAAAAATATGACCAGTAGCGTGCATAAAAATTTAAATGGGCATACAGATTGATATACTGCTCTAGTTAAATCGATTTAGATTTTGATTCTGAATCGTTTGGAATGCTTGAAGTTACAAATATTAGAACAAACTTGATGTACCCTTTTATCACATATTGTAAAGGGTACAAAAAATCTTTACCACAATTTGACAGCTGAGGTAAAAGACAAAATGTATTTTAATAATTATTGAAAGAAGGCTCACATGTAATTGATTGTTATTGAAATATTTTTTCCAAAAGCGGAATTATGCAATTAACCAGTCGCGAATATTGACAATTTAACCAGAAAGAACAAATAAAGTATTTTCAATAACACAAAAATGCTTATTAATTAGGTTGCTTATGTCTTTTTAAAGAAGTAGTTCTATTGAAATTCTCCTGAGTGAACGAACAATGAACACTTTCGCTACATTACTATTTTTAGTATTTGGTGTCCATAACTTATTGGCGACTGAAGTAAGTTAAAGAAATAATGAAATTAAATGAAACATTTTTGATATATAATTCTTGAGTAATAAAATATAGTAATTTATTTTATTAATAAATTTATTAATAAATGATAATTTTTTATTAACATTAATTTAATTTATTTTCTTTAATTTCAGAATCATTTTCCTTCCTCGACCATTTTACAATGAATGCAAAGCCCGTCTATTCCCTTAGATGATGTTAAAGCTTTCAGAGATGGAACAGAAGAAGAAGTGAGTGAAAATTTGAAATGTTTTACGAAGTGTTTACTGGAAAGCATAAACTTTTTAAAAAATAATTCCATACATATGGATATGATTGTTGCAAAATTGACGGAAATGAAAGTATATGAAACAAATTTATAAAATATACAAAGTAATTGCAACGATAATTCGCATGAAACATTTCAAAATAAAAACTCTTGTGAAAAGGCCTTTTCATTATATGATTGTTTTGAGGAATTTGATGTCTCAATTTTGAAACTTTTTTGGTCAGAAGGTGAACAGGCAAAACCAGCTTTTTCAATAAATGCCTAATTGTTAATACATTTCATATTATTGTATTTTATTTAAATAATTATATTTCACGTAATATATTATTTTTATAATAAAATGTATAATTAATAAATATAATAAATTAAATATTATTTTAATTGTGATGAAAGCGTAATAGCACATAAAAAGGTCACGAGGTGATATTAAGATTTTTTAAAACCTTAGCGGAACCCAAACGGAAATCTTTCTGCACTTTAAATAATGAAGGAGTTTCACTTCTTGAATTAATTTGATTTTATAAGACAAGATTTTTAGGTAAAATTCGTCGAAATTTGGTTTGAGAGCTAGTGGGACCAGTGTGAAATTGACTGATTGGCCCATTTTGGGCTGAAATATTTTCGGTACTTCGATCGATTCAACAGGAAAATTCAATATTCTGACTGGTGGCAAGATTATTATGACTGAAATTTGGACTAAACGCTCTTAAATTTTGTGCTAATTGCGCAGAATTTCGATAGTAATTTTTTATAATGTCTAAATGTTGGTCATATGTGAACTTCATCATAATAAAAATATTAACCTTGACTGATATTTTAATGTAGACAGATTGTGAAAACCTTCAAGACGTATTAATGCACAAATTTGTTACGTCCCTATTAAAATTTTTTTTTATTTGTATGAATGGTTGCTTCGTTCTCTCGCGCGGGGCCATTTAATATGGAAAATGCCACTCCCATTTGTACAAAGTAGAAAATTTGTCCCAATAGTGGTTTAAAACAAAAACAACAAATTTTAATAAAACATTAACATTTCAATAACATTTTTGTATAGCCTTTTCATCTCCGTGGAAAATTTCTCTTATATCATTAATAATTATTCTTTAATTATAAAAATTATAATTTTCTTTGACCTCAGAAATAAAAAGAAAATACTTACGTTTAATTTTAATTCTCTTACAAAAACTTTAATATAAATTTCATTTATTTGCGTTCGCATGGTCGCATGGCATACTCTAAGGTGCTAAATGATTCCGATTAACCGATCATAATAGTTTTCGTGATTCACTTTGAAAACGTATATTAACAATAATTCGACATAAATATTTTTTATTTAAATACAAGCTCTCCTTCATGAAACATGAAAGTTTTAATTTTAATTATTATTGCAAGTGTTATGTATAGCAAAGGTGGGGTTATGGACAATTTAAAGAATATGGTAAGTTTTGGAATAAATAAGATTATTCGCTTTATTCTAAATTAATTAATTTATTATACTATTTTAGATACCTTCTTTGTCCACCAATGAACTAAATAAGTTAAAGGAAAAAGTAAAAAATTGTACTGAAAAGTATAAAATTGATCCTGAAAAACTGAAATTAATCAAGAAAAATGAAGTTGAAAAATTAAAAAACGATAATGCTGCCAAGTGTTTTCTTGAATGTTTGCTGGAACAAGTCAGAGTTTTGAAAGATGGTGAAGTGCAAAGTGAAAATATGGTAAAGAATTTGGGAAAATTTGTCGGTGAAAAAAAACTAAATGAAACTATTATGAGCTGTCCATATCAGAAAAAGAAGGACTGTGACGAAGCTTTCCAGTTATATGAATGCTATTTACAACGGCATTCTACGATTGGTTGGTTATGGAAGCTAGTTTAAACTGAACTTTGCTTAGACTAAATTTTAAATAATCTTTATCACTTCCTCCATAGTGAGAGTGCCGAATTCCTCATTCAACACCCAGAAAGGGGCATAAAAGTCCCTTAAAAAGTATATGTATTCCTTATCAGCATCAAAAACTGAGTCGATCTAGACATATCCGTCCGTGTGTGCTTTTTTAATGACCCTCTCGCGGTCGTATATTTTAAGATATTGATTTGATATTTTGTGTATACATTCTAGTTTGAAGTATATATTCCTATTTGTATTGAGTAAAATTGGTCAAGAACCCCGCCCCTAATCGACAAAGATCTATCAATTTATCACAAATATTGAGCTATAAAGTTGAAATTTGGTATACTTATTTATAATTATCCCTTTCATCGATATAACAAAAATGGGCATGGTCTTAAAAAAACACGCCCACAATATATAAAAAACCGCTTTAAGTGTAAAACTCTACTCACAAGCTGACACGTAATGCCAACACTATTAGAGAGCATAATCTACGCTACGTCCACTGTTTGATGATTGATGTGTAGGATATTTAAGATTTAGCCTAATTCAAGTTTAGTTTTCTTATTTATTTTTATAATGATATGTTTAAAGATTGATAATATTAATCAATAAAATATTATTTTAATAATGATGAAATGAATTTTTAATTCGAATTAAATTAATTAGTACGAATTGTATAGAATAGCGAAACTTCACAAGAAAAATGTAATGGCGGCAAATATTATAAGCGAGGTGACTCACTTTCAACTTCAGCAGAACTTCATGAGAGAAGTTTCATCTCTTTATCAAGTAATAAAGAGACTTTATTTCTTGAATTAATTTGATCAACTCTCAAATATTGTTTAATAATTTTCTAAAGTTGCTCATTTGTGAACTTTACCATGATAAAAATGTTAACTGTTATAGTATCGCCTGTAGAACCGTCTGTAATATAACATAGTTGCATACATATACATATGCATAGCGTACATTGTCCGATCGACCATACCAAACAATCATTGTCTTGCATTTTTGATGTGCAAGCAAATTGTGACAAATTATGCGACGGTCATTTAATACGTTCAACACTTGTGTAAACAACCAAGTGGCAATGTCCCCATAGCCTTGAATTTGCTAAAAGGAATGCACTCTGTTCAATAAAATAACATATCGCACAGATGTGTGGGCGCGCATTCCAATGAAATGCATCTTTGTATAAAAGATGAAATTACTAAAACTGCTTATTTTGCAAATGTGTCGTCTGGACGAATGTCCAATCGACACATCATAATAACAGCGTTCCCACGCATAAACCACATATCACATGCACACAAACCAGAAACTAGAAAAACCTATAAATAGGGAAAACATCTAGTTTGTAAATCAATTCTATAAAATCTATTCTTTAGTTCAGTTAATTAGTTATAATCCGTATTCATAATAATAAATAATTTAAAAATTAAAATAGTTGTTTTTTTTAAAAAACTTAAAAACGGCAACTAAAACTGGCGCAGTCGGTAGGATCTACGATGATCCCTTAAAACGCGAAATAAAATATAATTAATCGACGAATGAAAATCGTCAAAGGATCTCAGAATCCTTAAAACGCGAATGTAAATCGCGAAATAAAAAAATAACTAATCGACGAATGAAAATCGTCAAAGGATCTCAGAATCCTTAAAACGCGAATGTAAATCGCAAAATAAAAAAAAAAAAAAAAATAAAAAATAAAAAATAGAAGACCTCACAACCCAGCCAAAGGGTATATAAAAGAAAAGCCAAGTATTGAAGGAAGACCTCACAACCCAGCCAAAGGGTATTTAGAAAAAAAAAAAAAAAAAAAAAAGCCAAGTATTGAAGGAAGACCTCACGACCCAGCCAAAGGGTATCAGAAACTTAAACAACATTAGCAACATCAGCAACATCAACAATATCAACAATATCAACAATATCAACAATATCAACAATATCAACAATATCAACAATATCAACAACATTAGCAACATCAGCAACAACAACAATATCAACAACATTAGCAACAGCATCAAGTAACAAAAAGAATATCAGTGAGTAGAGTGCTTATATACGATAAGATAATATAAAGTGAAATATTAGAAAAATTTTTTTACGTGAAATGGAAAACACTCGTAGAAGATAAAAACAAGAGAAAAATTTTTTTTTGAGAAGTTAGATTTTTGAAACGTTTATACTAAAATAAATCACCTTTGAAAGGTAAATAGAAGAAAAAGCGAATTTTAAAATCTTGTTTCTTAGGAAGTAAGAATTGAATTGAATTAAAATCTTAAAATTGTAAATTTGAGAGTTGTGCACTTATTTGAATTTTCAAAATGGCAACAGAACGACAAATACAATTGCCAGCCATTGACCCATTTAAATTTTTGGGCAATTTACCTATTTTTGACGGTAACAAGGACGACTTACACACTTTTGTGACACTGATTGACAGGGTACATCCTGTTTTGCAACACTATGACGTTGTACAGCAATCGATTTTTTCAGACCTAATAAAAAGCAAAACTAGAGGTAAGGCTAGAGAAATTTTAGAAATTAACAGTCATTTAAGTTCATGGACAGATATTAAGACAGCATTATTAAATAATTTTGGAGAAAGAAAATCCATAGAAGAACTTTACGACGAGTTACGCGCTGTGACCTATAAGGGTAATTGCTTGACGTTTTATAACGAAATTAAGGAAAGATTAAGAGACTTGAATAATAGAACAGCCACCTCAACGGAAGACGCAAATATTTTGGTTGGAGTTATAACCAGTAATAAGAAAACTGCACTTAATATTTTTAAAAGTAAAATGGCTGAGCCCATGAAAACTATACTTATGTGTAGAAATCCAGGTTCATTAGAGTATGCTATGGACATACTGTATGAGGGAGGTTATGACAAATTACATAGACCAACAGAAAGCAAGTCTAAGGATAGTTATCAGAATCCGCGCTACAATAATTATAATAAACAAAACTATAACCGTGGATATAATAATAATACATACAACAGTAATTTTAATCAGAACAGAAATCGAAATCATAATTATAATAATTATAATAATAATAATTATAGACCTAATAATTATATTGGGCAAAATAATAACAACAGAAATAACAATAACAGAAACCAAAATCCTAGTTACTATAACCGAAACCCTAATAACCCCCAATACAACTATCAGCCAACCAGGCAATTTAATACCAATAATCAAAATCCGAATCCGAATCAAAATCCAATTAACAGACCTACAAATAACGTCTTTAATCCGCGTAATATGATTCCCCAGAATCGTCCAGAACCCATGGACATTAACAACGTACGTACTGAACAAATAAGACCTAACAGACGTACACAAAACCAAAACAATAACGACGGAAATAAATATAATGTACAACGCAATGCCCAAATAACAGAAAATTTTCAGGAACATGCCTCAATGGAGGACTTCCGTATATAACTGTAGAAGCAAAAATAGCCCCATTAAAGTTCTTAATCGATACGGGAGCCACCCACTCAATAATTAATCCGGGACTTTGTAACCCAAAATGGAAAACTCCTACAGAACTTACAATAATAAAAACTTTACAACATACAATAGAGGTGAATGAAACAGTTTCTATACCTCTGTTTAAAGAATTAGGCAACGATAAACAAAGAGTACAATTTTTAGTTTGCCAATTTCATGATAAGTACGATGGGATAATAGGAAATAATATTCTTTTGCAATTAGGAGCAGTGATAGACCTAAAGAAAAATATATTACATGTAGAAGGTAAAAAAGTACCCCTACAATTTGGACATGAGGACAGAGAGTATTCTTTTAATAAATCAGGAACCTATAAGTTAAACCTATATACGCAACATAAGGACGGATTGGTCTACATAAAGAAAAAGATATCAAAAAATAATAAAGTAGAAATAAAAGAAGGAGTATACGAGGCAGAGAACTATGAAATTAAAGCAATAGTAAACGCAAATATCGAATGCCCAAGCATTGTTAAATTTCCTACATTAGAGACAGAAAAGGTAACTAAGGAGAATTTTCACATATATGATACGGACAAATCTTTGAGAAACGACATTAGTAGGGAATTACGAACAGACCATTTGAATAAGGAAGAAAAGTATAACTTAATGAAGTTGACTAGTTCATACGAAGATGTTTTTTATACAGAAGATTCTGATTTAACATTCACTAATGCAATAAAGCATGAAATTAGAACGACAACTAATGACCCAATCTTCGTAAAAACATATAGATATCCTTATATACATAAAGACGAGGTACGTAAACAGATAAATGAAATGTCAAATAATGGAATAATTAGGCACAGCCACTCTCCATATTCGGCACCCGTTTGGATAGTTCCTAAAAAATTGGACGCAAGCGGTAAACAAAAATGGAGACTTGTTGTTGATTATAGGAAGTTAAATGAAATTACAGTAGATGATAAATATCCAATTCCTAATATTGATGAAATATTGGAAAAATTGGGAAGAAGCATGTACTTCACCACTTTAGATTTGGCCAAGGGATTCCACCAGATCGAAATAAATAAAAATGACATACATAAAACAGCATTTAGTGTAGAGAATGGGCACTACGAATTCGTACGTATGCCTTTTGGACTAAAAACAGCACCAGCGACATTTCAGAGACTAATGAACAACGTACTGCATGACTACATTAATAAAATCTGTTTGGTTTATCTAGATGACATAATTATTTTTTCCACCTCACTCCAAGAACACTTAGTTTCATTGAGGAAAATATTTCAAAGATTACGAGAGGCTAATTTAAAAATACAACTAGATAAATGCGAATTCATGAAAAGAGAAGCCGAATTTTTAGGCCATATTGTAACTCAAGACGGTATAAAACCAAACCCTAACAAAATAGAAGCAATAATTAAATTTCCACTACCAAAGTCGAAAAAAGAAATCCAACAGTTTATTGGACTAGCAGGTTATTATAGAAAATTTATAAAAGATTTCTCAGGTATTGCAAAGCCTATGTTAAAGTATCTAAAGAAGGATACTAAAGAAATAAATGTTAAGGATGAACAATATGTAAAGAGTTTTGAAACTCTGAAACGAATAATCGTTAACCACCCTGTTTTGATTTATCCCAATTTCGAGAAACAATTCACACTTCAAACAGATGCCAGTAATATAGCTTTAGGAGCTGTACTATCACAAGAAGGGCATCCAATATGCTACGCAAGTAGAACATTGAATCAACACGAGAAGAATTACAGTACAATCGAAAAAGAATTATTAGCCATAGTATGGGCTACTAAACATTTTAGACCATATTTATTTGGAAGGAAATTTTTGATAGAAACAGACCACAGACCGTTGACATGGTTGTTTTCAGTGAAAGAACCCAATTCAAAATTGGTTCGTTGGCGATTACGCCTACAAGAGTACGATTACCAGATCGTATATAAAAAAGGCGTACAGAACGGAAATGCAGACGCTTTGTCTAGAATAGAAATAAATTTAGAAGAGAACGCTGACATAATTACCGAAACAGATTGTCCTGTTAACTACTATAAAAATCAGATAATATTCATTAAAACAAACTCTGGATCATTGCGAATCAGAAATTCAGAAATGTTTAATTCGAAAAGGAAAACCGTATACGCGAAAGAATTCGATGAAAATACCGTGATAACCCTCATAAGGAATCATTTTAACCCAAATAAGTTAAATGCAATACATATAACAGACGAAACAGTTTTTGACAGATTCAAGGAGGTTGCTTTGCAACATTTTAGTAATAGCCCCAATAGAAATTTTAGAATATTGAGATGTAAGAAGTTGTTAAGAGACATCACAGACGAAAACGAATTGACAACATTGATCGAACAGGAACATAAGAAAAATAATCATAGAGGAATAAATGAAAATCTGGGTCAATTGAAAGAAATAATATATCACCCACAATTAAAGCGACGTATTACACAATATATAAATAATTGTGACATTTGCAATAAGGAAAAGTATGACAGAAACCCTCTAAAATTAAAATTTAAGGTGACAGAAACACCAAACAAACCAAGAGAAATAGTACACATAGATGTGTTCTATAGTTTGAATAAAACATTGTTCTTGACATTTGTCGATAAATTCTCTAAATATGCACAGGCATATAAAATCCAAAATAGATCTTGGACAGAATTCAAACTAACTCTGACCCAATACTTAGGATCATATGGACATGTGGATAAGATAGTTGTAGACAATGAATTAGGATTCAAAGCATTACCATTAATGGAATTTTTAAGAGAACAGAATATAGAGATACATTATACTTCTAACAATAATCATACGTCAAACGCCGATGTTGAGCGATTGCATAACACAATAAACGAACATATTAGATTGTTGAAACACAATCCAGAAAATGACTTAGAAACAGTCGAGGAAAAAATCTATAAAATCATTATATACTATAACAATTCTATACACTCCACCACAGGAGTAAAGCCAATAGATTTTATAACAGGGAATATAATTCCAGATGAATATCTTATTATTAAAGAAAAAATAGAAAAGATTAAAGAGAGAACAATAAATAAACTTAATGAAAAACGTGACGATAACGAAGTCATAGAAGGTCCCATATATATTAAAGAAGTTAGAGGAGGTAAAAATTATACCAAATTTAGGAAGGTAAACGTACGCAAGATGGACGATGATCATATAATAACTGTTAAAGGACATAAATATTATAGAGGACACATTAAAAGAAAAAAGAAATTTACTAATGCAAATGTGGGAATAGATAACGACAATATAGTAGGTATGGACAATGATTTGAACCAACTTCAGAATACAGCATAAAAAATTATAAAAGCTTAGTTGATTGATGGTAATTAATGAAATGTATAATTGAAAAGAAATATATAAATACACCTACACTGATGACATCCCGTACGAATAAATAATCAATCACTAGAAGAAAAATAAAAATTAATAAATATTTGTATAACAAATACAATGAATAATCTATTGAACAAAAATCAAGGAATTAATAAATAATAAAGGCACCCATGTAGCGTTGCAAAGAAATTAGAAATCAGCGAATATGATAAAGGAAAGAACATTTACCCTTGTAGAATAACAAAAGGAAACATATCCAATAAAATAAAAACTTGTCAAAGTATTGAATAAGTAATAGAGAAAATGAATCTAATTTATACCCAAGAAAAGCTGAATCAGAAGAAATCAGATGCCACCAAGATCAATAATAATAATAATAATAATAAACTAAATCATTTACCCACTCTGATACATCACATTCCTTAATGTGTATACCTCTCCATAATAACGAAATAGAATATCCGAAATAAAGCGGCATAATAAAAGGGCATACAATCTTGCAGTGTTGACATATACCACTGGTAGACGAGATCGTCTTACCTAATGTAAACAAACGCACTTGCAGTGGACGTCTTTTTCAGCGGAATGTGTAAACAAATAGGCCCCATGCGTGTAAACAAGAAATGATCAGCATGCGTTGATGTATGAGCGTATTGATGCGTTATACAATCGCAGCAGAAGTAGGGAAACAGAATAAAGAAACAAAATTAAGGCAACTCTTACAGAATTAACTGACCGACCTCAACATTGGGAGAATAGTAAAAACAAATATATTTATCACAAAAACACTGTAGAACGTTTAATGTGAAAAAAAATGAATATTTTATTTTGGTTTAGAGAGAAATGCAAACTTTTAACCAAAACTAAAGGTTTTGGAAAGTGAGAAAATTAATGACGAATTAAATATTAGGATATATAAAATCAAATTATAAAAGCTATTATCTTTTAGGGATGTTGCTACAAATCATAATTCTGCTATTGGGTTTACCATTGTATTCAACACAATATGTTGACTACCAGGACCTCACAAATAATCATGGCTACTTACCCATAAGACAGGATGAGGTCAAACTAATTAATAACTACGAGAAAATAATACACTTAATAAATATAACTAAGTATAGAGAAAGTACTGATATAATAAAACAAAACATAAATAATTTAACATTGTCCGTAAGGCGTAAACCAATATTAATGACCGTATCTAGTAATCTGATTATTTTAAAAACAAAAATAAATAATTTGGTACCTATACATAGAAATAAGAGAGGGTTGGCAAATTTTGTAGGTAAAGGATTAAAATATATTGCAGGCACAATGGACAGTGATGACGAACAACAAATTTACGAAACATTAAGAAACTTGACAAGTGACGCTAGAAACAATGAAAATAAAGTTGACTCATTGATAAACCTTGGTAACGTTTTGTCCGACCAAATTCAAAATATAACTTCACATATTAATAGTCAGCAATCAAGGGTTGCTAGTTGTATTAATAAACTAAAAAATGTGTTGGCTGTTAGGATAGGCCACGCAGAAGATGAAATAACTTTACTAGAACAAATTTTCCAAATTAACAATGACATTGCAATGTTGCGTGACCACGTAGATGACATAACCCAAATACTTTTTACTAGTAAACTAGGTATAGTGGCACCCGGCATATTGACAGAAAAAGAGTTACACATAATCAACGACTTAGATACCTACAATAATTTAAGAGTCACTGTTAGAATCTTTGACGAAATAATAATTATAACAATTTTGGTCCCAAAATTCGAAAATGATACATACACTAAAATGATTTTTGTACCCATGCCTAACGTAAATAATAAGTGCATACGACTCTCTCATGAAGAAATATTATTAGACAAATATAATAATATATATAATAAAAATGTATTTAAAAATTTAAGAAATAACTTAATAAGTTTAGAAGATAAGTGCCTATCTAACATAATAAATAATAATGAGGCAAATTGCCAAACGAAAAATTGTAACCAAAGTAGTATCAGGGAAATAAATTCGGGATTCTTGATACTTATGAATTTTAACGAAAGTATAAAAACAAACTGTCATAAGAAACAGAAACAGTTCCAAGGAACATTTATATTAAAATTTTTCAATTGTTTTATAGAAATAGGAAAAAAGAACTACACTAATTATATAATAAGAATTCACGATGAAATTGTAATATCCCAAATGTTAACAAAAATTAAGGAAAATAAGTCAATGAACTATGCCGATTTAACGGCTGAAGAATTGTCAATTGCACATGTACATTATAAAGATATGTTGGATGGCTCAATTAGAAGCCAAAAAATCACTAAAATTGTAAACACGGGAACAGACGCTGTAATGTTCATAATAATATTAATATTGATATATGTTTTGCTTAGTAGAAAAAAGTCCGCAGTTCTCCCAATCTCGCCGGAGTCTCGATCTAACGGTGGGGGTGTTATAGTATCGCCTGTAGAACCGTCTGTAATATAACATAGTTGCATACATATACATATGCATAGCGTACATTGTCCGATCGACCATACCAAACAATCATTGTCTTGCATTTTTGATGTGCAAGCAAATTGTGACAAATTATGCGACGGTCATTTAATACGTTCAACACTTGTGTAAACAACCAAGTGGCAATGTCCCCATAGCCTTGAATTTGCTAAAAGGAATGCACTCTGTTCAATAAAATAACATATCGCACAGATGTGTGGGCGCGCATTCCAATGAAATGCATCTTTGTATAAAAGATGAAATTACTAAAACTGCTTATTTTGCAAATGTGTCGTCTGGACGAATGTCCAATCGACACATCATAATAACAGCGTTCCCACGCATAAACCACATATCACATGCACACAAACCAGAAACTAGAAAAACCTATAAATAGGGAAAACATCTAGTTTGTAAATCAATTCTATAAAATCTATTCTTTAGTTCAGTTAATTAGTTATAATCCGTATTCATAATAATAAATAATTTAAAAATTAAAATAGTTGTTTTTTTTAAAAAACTTAAAAACGGCAACTAAAACTGTTAACCTCGTGTAAAGTTTTCATATATGGGCTTTTACTTGTTGTTATTATTATTATTGTTATTGTTTTTTACAAATAAACTATTATTATAATCCACAAATAATAAATATAATTAAATAAATATTTTCCTCGCATTTATTTATTTTTTACATATTTCTTCATTGAAGTAAAATAAACAATTTTATACATTTCTATTATAAATTACGCAGCAGGCATCTAATATTGTTATATAAAAAGGAAGACTAAGTAACTGCAACTAACTTTAAAATATTCTTGAGCTTTAACTACGAAATTCTTTGATATCATGAAAATTTTAATCACTATCACGTTAATAGTCCTGGGCGCTACTTGGGTGCAAAATCAAAAAGTAAGATTATTCAAAGAAATAAATCAAAATTGGAATTAAATGTATTAAAGTTTTTATAGTTAAACGAATTACCAAAACCTCTACAAGATTTTGCAAATAAAAATATCGGCGAATGTAAAGAGGAGCATAACATTACTGAGGAAGTATATGAAGATATAAAGAAAGGCAATTTTGATGATGAATCTAAAGGAGTGGGATGCTTCCTTAAGTGTGCCTTGTATAAAACTAAAACAACAGATGAATCTGGTAAAATAATTAAAAAAGCCATTGTAGACGAATTCGCACAATTTTTGAATGGACAAGAAAATGCAGAATATATTTACAACACTTGTAAAGTATACGAAAGTCGTGATAATTCGTGTGCAGCCGCATTGCGTATATACGACTGCTTCCGGATACTTGATGCAGGTTTCTTGTAAATATTTTTAATTTTCATATATAAAAAAATTTTTAAGTAAAAAAATGTAAATTAGCTTAAAAATTCTAATAATAAATAAATAACTAGCAGTAACAATGAAAAAAAAAAAAAGACTTTTCTACAATTATTTTTGTCATATTTTTTTTCAATATATCAGAAAGACTAGATTAACTCAAAACAATATCTCCATATCTACAATAGTAGGCGTGGAACGTATATTATTACGCCCTCTAGAAGTATTGTATTTATTACATATGCGCTTGCAAGTCAAGTTTTATGGTGAATACGGTTTTTTTTTTATTGTGGGTGTGTCTGTTATCCGACCGTGCCAATTTTCGTTACATCGACAAACTTGGTAATTATAAATATATGTATTGAATTTTATTTTAATAACTTAATGTTTGTGGTATATATATAAATTATTGTCGATTGTAGGCGAGACTATTGACCCATTTTTGCCTATTTTTAATAGCGCTCTGCATTCAAAAACTAAAGTACCTGTACAAAGTTTACCTAAATTTACGCCCGTGAGAATGCCAACAACA
Organism: Ornithomya fringillina; assembly: GCA_963978525.1. NCBI lineage: Eukaryota > Metazoa > Arthropoda > Insecta > Diptera > Hippoboscidae > Ornithomya > Ornithomya fringillina. Next base: position 18,905,389 of record OZ021694.1, on the reverse strand, counting down.
GACAGACCCACCGATACGCGGATATACATATCCAGATCGACTCAGTTTTTCATGCTGATAAAGAACGTTGCAAAAGGAATGATAAACTTAGTATGCCATCTTATATGGGGGGTATAAAACTAATTTACAAAAAACATAATTTTTCAAAAAAAATTAATTAATTATTTTTTTCAAACAAGAATTTTAATTATATTTTTCAAAAAAAAAAAAGTTTTTGAAGAAATATATACTTACTCTTACTCTAATGCCAAAAATTAAATTCTTAATAAAATTTCGAACCAATTAATTATATAATAATAATTTTAAAAATCATATTAAATAATCAAATTATTATTCAATATAAGTAAATTTCTTTACAAAAATCTGCAACCATATCCATATAACTCTTTGTGTGCACAAAAAGCAAAATTACAATTATCAGCGCAGCCACCACAATTGTTATTTATTCTTTCCAAATCAGCCGAGCAAGAATATGATATTATCACTTCACTTTGTAAAATTCCCTCACCATTAAGAAAACCAATTTTTTCATAAAAACATTTTAAATTACATTTGGCTTCATTGTCATTCTCCACTTCTGACCACTGGTAATCGTATCTCATTTTATTAAGACTGTCCGCAGCACTTAATGAAAAACATGCTTGAAGGGCTGCTAATTTCTCTTTATGTATTTCCGCCTTTAGCTTATAATTCTGGACAGGAAAAAAAATTGATTAAAAAAAACTAAATGAGTGAAAATGTTATAGTCGTATAATCAGTAACCGTTTGTGAAATTATATACAAATCGGTCTTAGAAATGGTCCGTTCGGGTCCAACTTTGCCATAGCTAATTACAATATTAAGCTTACTATTGTGCACCAAATATTGATAAAATTTAATAAGGAATGAGGTTTTCTTCCCACATATAAAACCTTAATGATATAAATGTTCTAAAAACGATCCAATCCGCTTCATTTTTAATAGGTTTCCTTTTTGGCTCTGAATATATAAAATTTCATCGAAATATCTCAAAAAATTAAGCATGTACGTTTCTACGAAACTTACTTGGACGCATAGATGGAAAGATAATAGATTCAGGTTTTGTTTTTGAATCGATCGGCATAATTGAAGGAGAGTGTGGCATTTATCGTTTAAGAGTTACAAAGTTGCCGCAAGTGGTTTTGGGTAAAAAAATATCCCTTACCTGACCGCGAATCAAATGAACCATAGCAACGAATATTAAAAATTCCATCACTTGTGTAGCTGTCACCATTTTGATAGTATTCTCCAAATCACTCTTATAATTCTAAGATAATTCAAACGTAGTATTCAAGTATGAAATTAAAAACCAACTGATGGAAAACTGAACTTTATACTTTTCACACGATATGAAATTAGTTTTTTAGTTCATTTTACAATTGTTCACACAAAAACAATAAAAAATAATTTAAAAGTAAACTCACAGTTGTTTAAACAATTGCTTGGTATGCAAATATTGAAAGAATTATGTAAAACGTTTAGAAAAACAAGCTTTGTTTTTAGACCTTGAAATTCCTTAAAGTCATTGATAATAAAAAAAAACCTGTATCATGTAATAAATGCCTTTTCAATAAGGACATAACACTTTTGTAGTTACGTAAAACATTAAATAATTGAAATATTAGACTAAAATTTATTTGTAGTAACTAACTAAAAATACCTGCAAAAAGGTTTCCTCTAGCATTGCTTACAAAACTAAAGTCAATTATTTTTTTCAAATTTTTGTATTTTATCTATAAAACTGTCTAATTCTGGAACTACCCTCGTATTTTGTACATATTAGTACATATTGAGGTTATGTTTAAAGCTTTTCCGCTTCCATGAATGAAAATGAATGAAATCACACTAATCAAGTGGCACAGACTCCACCTAGTTTTCAATTTTTTACCTTCTACATGAAAGACAAGCAAAACAGTGAAGTATGATGAATTTTTTATTCCAGCTTTGTTGTTTTTGTTAAAGAAGAATGAGATGGATTGATTATTGTCTACTCACTGATACACTGATTTGTTTTTTGAGGATTCAAATTATATTTTAAATTTGTTTTTATGCTTCTTTGATTTGAGCTCACGCATATTTCACTCATTCTTGGTGGAACATACGAGGACTATGTTGATATGATTGCGTTTTGTGATATCGATGAAAGTTTATTTTTGCATATTGTTGCATTGTCGTTGTTGTTGTAGTTGTTTATTACTTTATTACATTGTATACATTCAACCAATTGACGTGTTAGTGATGGGCTGCGTCAGTTTCTTAGATTAGTTACTTGTCAGCACATGTAGTGCTTAACATACGGCCATCATGTGATATGCAGATGATGAAATCATAACGTTAATAAAACTGTCAAAAAGTTCGTAAAAACAACAACAACAACAACAATATAAATTAGGCTATAGTTTCTATAGGGGCAGTTTAGGGGTATTCCAGATTTGTTTTGAAAATTTTAATTTCTGTTTTTATAGATTTTTTTCATTTATATAAAAATGAATCTTTTTCATTTAAAAAAAAAAAAAACCAAAAAAAATTGTAAAACTGTATTAAAATGTTTATAGGATGATGACCCGATTTTAGCTCTTTCGGTTTACATTTATATACATTTATAATCCACATACCATTTATGTTCTTATATTTACCTGGAATATATTATGTATCAAATGTAAAAATCCTATCGATTACTTTTAATTACAGTTGAAGTGTTAATTCACAATAAAATATCATTTATTGTATATACAACACATACACGTATATGAACACATATACATAGTTTTTATTATTGTTGTATATCACTGCGTTCAGTCATGAGTTCATTTAAGCTTTATTTATATATTTTATATTGTATGTGTTTGCATACAAGTGTTTAATCGTATGTAATTATGAGCAAAAGCATACACCAATCCATGTGTATATATTGTATGTATAAATACCAGCAAACGTGGTTATTTTAATGTTTAACTGTTTACATATAATAATTTTTTTTGGAGTAAATATTTATTTTATCTTGTAACGCGATGTATAAGGTATATATCAGACAAAACAAGTTGAACAAATTGTTAAAAAAAAAATTGAATTTAGTTTAGCATGAATTTTATATATTTTTTACATCTATGTACAAAATATGGGCGTGGCATATAGTTGATTATGCTTCCTAATAATACGTTATATATTCCGTTACGAATTTTGTACAAAAATACATTGTAGGCGTGCTGTATGGCCACGCCAATTTTTGCCAAATCGTTGCCAATCGTTGAGTATATGTTTTAAAGTTCAATCTATTAGCGTAATTTTTTTGACAAATAAGGAGACTTTTACGCCTTGTGGGCATGGCTTTAAATCGATTTTCTTAAATCATATAACTTCAAACCATCAAAAATATAAATATTTGTATATATATACAAAATTGTAACTTAAAATGCACGGATATACGGACGGATGTGTCTAGATCGTTTTAGATTTAGATGCTAAACAAAAATATATATACTTTTAAGTGTTACAAATGAAACAACAAATTTTACACAATTTCCATCACCACAATTTCCATAAACACTGTGTATAAAAAAGGAAAAGAATGTTTGTTGTAATCAGCAATACCTTAAATGTTATAAACATCGACTCTTTGCTAATTATAATTAATATTTGTCCTTAGATTTTTAACTCTATTAACTACTTATGCATATAACGAAATAACACCTAATATACAAACAAGCCCTCTATGTTAAATTTTTTTTAAATAATAATATTAAAAACTGATCACTAGAGTATATTGTAGTTTGTGTATGTATTACTTCACATATAAGCACCCTAGCGGTGGCTTTTTACTTTAATATTTTCAATAACTTAAAAGCGATCATCTGTTGCCAGACATCTGTAAACTTGCTTATAGTTAAGAGAGCAGTAAAAGTATAATACTCATTAATGTATTAGCGGAAGTAAGCGGAACAAAAATAAACAAATGGTATTAAATAAAAGTCTAACTGTTGCTGTCTTCACTGAAAAGGAAATATATCTATGCTCTCTATAGGTACTCACCGGATAAAACGCGAACTTATCTCAGCCAGCAATTGCCGAAGTTCATTACACAAAACACACTAAAGCCTACGAGCTTTTATATGAAAAATTTCTTTGCTTAATGCACACACGCGCACACACATTTTAACACTTGTGTACAAATGAATTACGCAATTAAAACCTTTGCTACTTTTTTTAGAACATTTTAGTGAAAAATTGAAGAAAAACGTTTAAATTTTGAGAATTTCGATGATTTTTTTACTAAAACACACATTTTATATAAGATTTTATACATATATATTAAAATTATACGATTTTCCAACACTTTTTATGCACATTTATAAATTTTTTTTTTTAATAACGGACTTTTTTAACATTTTCAAAAAAACTAATCGAAAATGTTATTAAATTGTTTTAAAAGAGTTTTCTAAAAATATTTTCTGGTCTTGCCGCCATTTTTTCACAATTAAAAAATTTTAGCGTTATGTTAAAAAGCAACTGATCACACCGATTGTTAAAAACGAACTGAAAATCAGTGAATTTTCGGGTGATTTTCTTAAGATTTGGTAGGGAGAGTGGGTTGTACATAAAAAATGAGCGTTATCTGCATGCAGCACATTATGGGTTTGTAATCTTGATTTTAAAAAGAGTAAGAAAAAGAAGAAAAAATGTGTACGATGGCGAAAAATTATCTAATATTGGCCGACATTTTCTATATATTTTATAAAAATTATAAAATTGTACACTTTTTCGAATAATTTTACTTTATAATTATTCTTTTCAATGAGAAAAAAATTAATAATTAAAAAATCGTATTTCTATTAAGGATTTTGCAACATTTCTCTTCAATATTTATACCCTCAAAAACAACACTTTAACATCCTTACTAACAATCTGCACAATTTACTGCATTTTAAGTTGTGAGTTTGAGGGTCAAAAATTTTTACAAAAATATTGAAATATTCGATACTTTTTTTAATTATTCATCTTGGAAAAGTAATTATTGAGATTATTAGGGAAAAATCGAATAAAAGCCACGCCTACAATCGACAAAAATCAACCTATCAACCACAAAAATTGAGCTACGAAGGTGAAATTTGGTACAAATATTTATATTTACTGTAGACATTAATGTGATAAAAGTGGGCATGGTCACATAATAGATTTGAGCATACCTTATATGGTATAAAATTCTATTTTAAAGTTTATATGTAATACATACACCATTACATACAGAGTATAATTATATACCCTCCACGCCCACTTTTAGTATATAGATTTTTAAAGATATTTAAGTTAACCTAAAGTTAGTTTTATTGTGTTTTTCAATATATAATAAACGAAAATCTTCATACTCAAACTCAAAGTCTAGACCAAGATTTCATTTAGATAATAAAATCCAATTCATTATAAACACTTTTCTTCTACACTTCTTACATTCAGTGGCCGCCCCTTTGAAGTTTCAGTAAAATCAAATAAATTTAATCATATCATCATATAAGTGGAGGGATGATATGAAGAAGTATTCATTTTATGGTTTGTTTTCTCCTTCCGGTTAATAAATGTATAGAGAAAAAATAAAACAGGAAGTTTGCGTATAACCTTTTAACCTTAAGGCATAAAACATAGCTATACCTACATATTTAAACAATAAACGGTAGTTGGGTTTGTATAATAAGTTAAGCAGGGAAAACGTTCTCTAACAAAATTTAAAGATATTTAAAAGAATCTTTATTACATACAGTTATATAAATAATGTAAATCATTAATATATTAATCATTAACGTCTAATTTATATAAGTAATTTTTTAACTTTCTTAATATAATCTGTAAAATAGTGTTCTTTTAAGAAAACTTAGCAAGCTTGGCATTTTTGTATATTACAACTGGTGAAGAAAGTTTGAAAAGCCTTTTAGAACATATATGATTGGTTTTATTCTTGTTCTTCTTTTAAATATTTGACTTCTTGCTAATCTTTTAATCACTGAATAAAACAAACATCGGACAGATAAAAATAGGGACTTATCTGGACAAAGATTTTAATATTGATGAAGAAGAAACAAGACAAATTATTAGAAAAAGATCTTAAACCATATATTCATTTCTGTGGCAGATAAATATATTTTGGTTTATTGTGCACGTGTCTGTAATCCCACCGCGCCCATTTTTAACACATCGATACATAGAATAATATTAAATATTTGTACCAAATTTCAACTTCGTAGTTCAATTTGTGTGTTTGATAAGTTGATTTTTGTCGATTGTGGGCGTGGCTTTTATTCGATTTTGCTCTAATAATCTCAATAATTACTTTTCCAAGATGAATAATTAGAAAAAGTATCGAATATTTTAATATTTTTGTAAAAATTTTTGACCCTCAAACTCACAACTTAAAATGCAGTAAATTGTGCAGACTGTTAGTAAGGATGTTAAAGTGTTGTTTTTGAGGGTATAAATATTGAAGAGAAATGTTGCAAAATCCTTAATAGAAATACGATTTTTTAATTATTAATTTTTTTCTCATTGAAAAGAATAATTATAAAGTAAAATTATTCGAAAAAGTGTACAATTTTATAATTTTTAGAAAATGTACAGAAAATGTCGGCAAATATTAGATATTTTTTCGCCCTCGTTCACATTTCTTCTTCTTTTTCTTACTCTTTTTAAAATCAAGATTACAAACCCATAATGTGCTGCACGCAGATAACGCTCATTTTTTATGTACAACCCACTCTCCCTACCAAATCTTAAGAAAATCACCCGAAAATTCACTGATTTTCAGTTCGTTTTTAACAATCGGTGTGATCAGTTGCTTTTTAACATTACGCTGAAATTTTTTAATTGTGAAAAAATGGCGGCAAGACCAGAAAATATTTTTAGAAAACTCTTTTAAAACAATTTAATAACATTTTCGATTAAATTTTTTGTGGAGTTTATAAAAGATAATTATTTTACTTTAAGAAAATGTTAAAAAAGTCCGTTATTAAAAAAAAAAATTTATAAATGTGCATAAAAAGTGTTGGAAAATCGTATAATTTTAATATATATGTATAAAATCTTATATAAAATGTGTGTTTTAGTAAAAAAATCATCGAAATTCTCAAAATTTAAACGTTTTTCTTCAATTTTTCACTAAAATGTTCTAAAAAAAGTAGCAAAGGTTTTAATTGCGTAATTCATTTGTACACAAGTGTTAAAATGTGTGTGCGCGTGTGTGCATTAAGCAAAGAAATTTTTCATATAAAAGCTCGTAGGCTTTAGTGTGTTTTGTGTAATGAACTTCGGCAATTGCTGGCTGAGATAAGTTCGCGTTTTATCCGGTGAGTACCTATAGAGAGCATAGATATATTTCCTTTTCAGTGAAGACAGCAACAGTTAGACTTTTATTTAATACCATTTGTTTATTTTTGTTCCGCTTACTTCCGCTAATACATTAATGAGTATTATACTTTTACTGCTCTCTTAACTATAAGCAAGTTTACAGATGTCTGGCAACAGATGATCGCTTTTAAGTTATTGAAAACGTTAAAGTAAAAAGCCACCGCTAGGGTGCTTATATGTGAAGTAATACATACACAAACGACAATACACTCTATTGATCAGTTTTTAATCTTGTAATTATTAAAAAATTCAACATAGTCCAGGGCTTGTTTGTATGTTCAGTGTTACAAAGAATAAAATATTATTACATTTTGCATTTAAATGTGAAGGCTGTTTAAAATTACGCCAAATCCAAATTTAGTTTTTTTTTAATCTCACTCCTAAGCATATGCTTAGCACTACAGCTAGACAATAAGTCATTAGGTTGGTGTATGTAAAAGGATGACTTTATCTTTCTCTTTCTTTAAATCTTTCATTTCATTCTCTTGTCTTAACTTTTCGATATAACAAAACGGTTTGTACTGTATATAGACTCCATGTAACAGCATATGTATATATATTCATTAGCTAACATTGTACCAGACCACCGCTACTTGCCGTCTGTCTGTTTAGTTTGGGTTTGTTTGATTCGTTTGGTGTTTGTCTAGGGATCTGTTTACATTATTAGTGTTCTTTTGTGGTTAATTAGTGCTTTCATTTTCGCACCAAGAAGAATGTTATTTCTTCTCAACTCTGATACTCTATCTTAACTACTCTCCCTCTCCCTCTATCTCTCTCAGTTGCGCTGGCTTTATGTGTTCCTTGTTTCTTTTTTCCTTCACGGATAATCAAACTTATTTAAGCAGTAGTTTGAGTTAAAATGTTATATTTCCGCCGTTGGTTCGTGTTCATAGTGTTGTAACGGTTTTTTTGTTTGTTTTCTTTCCTTTATTGTAGAACAAGCCCGTTTTTGTGTAATTACTTACTTTAGACGTTATTAAAAATGAATGTTTGTATAAATGTTTGAGTAGGAAATCAGCAATGGTTTTTGGTTTTGGGTGTTTTTATATTGTTATTATTATTGTTGTTGTTGTTATAAGCTGCGTTATAATGTTTTTGTATTCCTTGGGTGAGACTTGTTTTATTACCCTTTACATAAAATAGGAAGTATACTAAATTTATCATTTCTTTTCTTTAGCAGCATTAAATATTGAGTCGATCTGGACATATCTGTCCGTATGTCCGTCCGTTATTTGCATTCTCACGGTTGTAAATTTTAAAATATGGAACTGAAAATAAGACACGTGCGCTCAATCGATAAAAATCCATTTATCTGCGAAAAAAAAGTTGAGCAAAAAAGTTTTACACGTATTTATAATTACCTTATTCTTCTCTGTGCCAAAAATGGGCATGGTCTGATAACAAACATGCCTAAAATTTAAAAAAACCGGTCGCAGCAAAAAACCAGACTTGCAAGCATACATAGACTATTAGAGAGTATAATCAGGTACATGCCATGCCCACTTTTTGTCGATAGATGTGGAGGGTGCATAAGATTTGGCTTACACCAAATTTAGGTTTTTATATAATAATATAACAAAATGTGCTGCTGTTGCTGCATAGCTAATAGACAAGGTCTTAATTGTGTAAGAGGACTTCTTTGCCAAAAGACTTGCTTTCTTGGGGAACTGTTATACATAAATTTAAACGTATATGGCAGCGGAAATATACACACGCTTACAGTCATTATAAAAATTATAAACATTTCCGACATTTTTGTTTCCATAAAATGTTCTTTTTGGCAATGAAGTGTTTTAGTGTTAAATGGTCTCATGTGGCCTCAACAAATGTTTGTTTTTTTTCTTCTTATTATTTTCATAATGTCTTTAAAGTTTTGGCTAGATATGTTAAAAAGGAAAAATTTGGTTCCATATTTTTAAATTCCAATTTTTTTATTCATAAAAACATTTTATATATATTCTGTCATAATATACCTTTTTCATAGGTCTCTCTTTTTATCGTTACAATCTGTAAAAATAAAGACTTCTGTTTAAAGATTTGTTCCTTGGTAATCCTGGTTTAATAAGGACAACTTGTGACCCTGAATAGGGCGGTATTTCTATAAAGTAAGTTAACGAAACCAGCCAGCATCCCTTAGATAACTACAAGTTACGCTGTGGATGAGTGTCATAGTTAACAAAAAAAAAAGAGGATATTGTTTGTCTCTAGGGGTGAATTCGTATACATTTTTCTTTTCTTTCTAATTTAAGCGAGTATTAGAACTTTTTTTGTTACCATGTCATTAAAGCACTTTCTGCTTAAACATATTCCTCAAGGAATTCTTCAATATAATCTTATAATGCAAAATATTCTGAATAATATGTGATACTAGATAACATTCATGACGCGAAAATATAATTTTTTTTTTCTTATATAAAAGCGTGACTAGGATTTTAAATAACCAAACATTTGATGTTATTTTTATTAATTTTTAATTCCATTCTAAATTATGTAATAAAATATTTCGCAATAACCATTTTTTTTTAAATTTATGCATGTATGCTATAAGCCTTAAAAGGAGGCTATAAAATAAATTGCACGCCAAAATATTTCATAATATTAGCGAGTTGTAGAATATTTTGCATATATTTAGGCTTATGATTTCTATACTTTTCACATGAGCTATGAAATTGAAATTTAGTATTGATATTTACAATTACCCCGACTATGGATGAGTCAAAAATGGGCATGGTCGGATGGAAAGTATGCTCACAATTTACATATATTTTAAGACCTTCTAAAAATGATCCAATTCGGCCCATTTTCAATAAAGTTTCTCTTTGGGACCGATATAAGTCCTTATACTTGTCCTTGTCCTTGTATTTCATCGAAATATCTTAAAGAATACAACCCGTAGCTTACACATATATGTATAAAAACAGACGGACATGACTAACCGATTCAGATTTCTATTCTTAATCGATTAGTATAATTGACGATGGGTGTGATTTGCCCCTTAGAAGTTATAAACATCCGCACAAACTTAATATACCCTTTGCCGCAAGTGCAGTGCAGTAATAATGAATAAATTGTTTTTCCACAACAAAAACAAAATAATCTTTATTTATAAACAATAACAAACGAACGATAAAATAAACCACAAATAAGGATGATTACACCTGATAAAGTTTTTTTTTTTATTATTTTTATTATTGTGCAATATTTTATTTCCCACCAAAGCTGCCACTGCACTACAGAATAGGTGGAAAAAAACAATAAAATATAATAAAGTTAATAATGAAATTGTGTCATCGAATTAAAATGAAATAAAAAGGAGAAGCTGTTTAAATAAGTTTTTAGTAAATAAACAAAAATACGTTTAAAGTTTTTTTTTTATAGTTTCAATATAAACTCAAACCAGAAAACTAAATTTGGCTTAGGCCAAATCTTAAGTACCCTCCACTTTTACATACATAAGGAGGGCGTGTCAGGCATACGATTACGCTCTCTATTAGTGAATGTATTACGTATCAGCTTGCAAGTCGAGTTTTACGCTGAGTATGGTTTTTGTAAATTGTAGGCGTATCTGTTATCCGACCACAGCCATTTTTAGTACATGGGTGGATGATGATATGCACCAAACTTTAAAGTATGGTGGGTCATTGGTAGTAGCAAATATAAAGAGTTAGGTCGATTGAGGGCACCAACAGCAGGTGGACAGACGGACACAAGGACACACTTGACTATTTCGAATCAGTTTTTGATGCTGATCAAGAATAAATATACTTTGTGCCTCCTTCTGGATATTGCAAATGAAATAATAAATTTAGTATACTTTCCATCCTATAAGGAGGTTGTAAAAAATATATTTTTTAATGCTTCATTTATTTGGTTATAAAAACAAGATTAAGTAAATATGTTATTTCATTAATGAAATTTTCCTTATATGAAAAATAAATAATTTTTTTTTTCAATTTTTTAAATATTTAATTATTTTTTTTTTAATTCATTTATTGATAGAATTGTTTCGTTTTAAAAAGTGATGCTGTCAGTTCGGTTATTTTGTAAATAAAAGTTTAATTTTATGGTTTTGGAAATGAAAGAGAGAAAGAGAGAGAGAGAGATAAACTTTACTTTATATAGTTAAATGTCTGGGACTGTCTGCTTATCTGTTCTTGTTTTTTTGTTTTTTAATGAAAAGTAAACATAATGTAATATTCAAGCTTTAATTATTTCCTCTTTTACGGAGTTTTTCCATTCACCATTCACCAACTTGAAGCTTTATGCATGCATGCATTCATTTGTTCAGATGTCGGCATTAACATTTCTGTATACTCCCCCCCACCACTCCATATAGTAATTGTCATAAGATGGCAGAGTCAAGCAATTATATTGTAAATAGAGGACAGACAGACAGACCGACAGACAAGACATATACATTATATGTGCAAATAAATAAATAAAAGAAACAAAAACAAAAACAAATAGACAACATTTTCTCCTCTTTCACTTGCCTCTGCTTATGTGTGTGTGTGAGCTTTACTGCTGTTATTTGTACATATTGGCAGAGTTTTCAAATTTTATTCAACTTGGTTAACGTCAAAGAGAAAACAACATCATTATTATTAACATAAAACGTAATTTAATCTTTACGTGTGTATATTGTCTCTATGGCCAATTTTAATTGGCTTGAAATTCTTTTTTATGATTTTTTTTTTTAAATCATTTCAATAAAAATCAAGATTTTTTTAAGCCATTGAATAAAAATATATAAAAATAAAATAAAATAAAATAAAAATTAATAAAATTAATTGAAATAAACAAAAACAACAACAATTATATATACAAATATATATGAACAAGAGAAAAAACCAATTTACAACCGTGAGAGTGACAATAACAGACGGACGCACGGACATACATGACTAGATGGACACCTTTTTCACTAAAGTAAACTTTTCATCTATTTCGCGTTTAAAAGAAATGTTTTATAACAAGTTTATCTTACCGTCAAATGTTGCTATTAGTGTCAGGTTTTAATAAAAATATCCATTTCATAATACGGGGAAGGCTGAGTTACGTTTTTAAAAATAAATTTATTCTTTACTTGCTTTTATTTTTGGTTTTTTGTTTTTGTTTTTGATAAATCATAATTTGTTACATTTTATTGCATACATTGGTCACCACAATCAAAGTTTTTATAGCTAAAGTTTTTTTTTGTTTTTTTGTTTTTTTTTGGTTTTTGCAGATTTAGATTTTATTAATAAACGGTAACACATGTGTTTCAAAAGTTTCATTTCATTTCTATTAGAAACAAAACAAAACCAAAAAGGTATTATTTTTCAACATATGTGACCACTGGGTTAAACGTACATAAAATTTAATAAAAATATTACTCTAATAACATATATTATTGCATCTAATGGCTATAAAGTACAGAAATATATTATATGGGTGCAAGGGGAGTTATAATGAAAGGGTTCAAATTGTTGCTTAGAAAAAAAAGGTAGGAAGAGTATGCAACAGGTTTTTTAGTTAATAACATATTTTTTTTTTTTTAATACAAATATGAACTGAATTGAAATTCAGCAAAAAGGTTCTTTATTAATTTGTTCCTAGGGCATACAATATGGATATCAAACTAAAGGGCTGCATGAGTAGAGTGTCATAAACTAAGTAATTTTGTAATGAATCCAATATGGCGGCTTTTCAAAGATGTTATTTAACTATTATTTACAACATATTCAATATGGGTATCAAATGAAAGGAATTGACCAGTAGAATATAATAAGATATATTTAATGATACTTTATTCAAACTCAAGGTCCTTCTGATGGTCTATTAAAGATTTTTATATAAGACATGGTTGCCTAATAAAAGATGTTAACAAGTAAAGTGCCTTAAGATAAATGATTTAATTACTAAATCCAAGATGGCGGCCATCCCAAAATTGCTATTCTCCATAATATAATCAATATGGGTATCAAATGAAAGGAGTGGAGGAGAAGAATGCCTTAAGCTATGTATTGTTGTTTTAAATTAAATATAGCAGACACCACTATAAAATAACAGCTTTTTTTGGAAATATTTCTATTATAATTACGTTTTTATGCGGAAATTCATACAGATTTAATGAAATCATGAAAAATTTTATAATAATCCTCTTATTTGTATTTTCCATCTTAATCTAAAGAAATCAAACCTTATTATTACGACCATGCATGATAGTTATAATTATATAGGTTGCCTTTAATGTAGTTGTTAAAACACATCTTTTCTTTTAACCAAACACACGTGACTTTTGTAAATGTAATCAATTTTTCTCTTACCCGCCCCAAGCAAAAAAGTTGAGTAAAGCGATTACTTTCTCATATTACAGCGAACTTAATTCATTTCAGTTGATTTAATAACTACTTTCATATTTGCTTTTCATGTTTTTCTTCTTTTTTTTTATCGTTTACTTACTTACTTACTGACTCTCACTCCCCTTTCAAACTAAACGCCCTCATCATTTACAGTTTTCACTAATAATACAGATTTTTTTTTTTAAAAGGGCAGCCCGCGCACACACACGTGCTGTAATGTACGTTCTCTATGTTCTATTGCTTTTGTCCTTTTCTACTTTTCCTTATATTTACACAATTTCTTTTCTATCAATATTGTCATTGACAGATATTCAATGACTTTGGTCATTACCTTCATATTTGTCAAGTTGAAGATAATGATGATGATGATGATGATGATGATAATAATGATGATAGTGATGTTGGTAATCATTATTGAAGAGAGTATAAAGGTGATGGTCAATCATATGAAAAGAAAATGGTTTTCCAGTATTATTTGTTTTGCTATCGCTTGTTATTGATGGTATTGTTCATTATTAAGTATACTGAATAGCAGCCATGATTGAATGCTGCTGTCTTTTCATTTTTTTTTTTTGAAAGTTTTCCTTTAAGTGAAATGTAAATATTTTAGTTATGATTTCTATCACTCACTGATAGCTTGTTTAAGAACTAGAGAAGAAACGTTTTTATTCAATTAAATAGAACACTATTATTTATCTGGGTCTTATTTTTATAATTTTTTATAAAATAAATATTTTTTTTAAATTTTTTTCCTTATGCTTATTATTTATTTATCAAGATATTATCGAAAATTTTCACCTAACTTTCAAACTGAGATGTTCTTGTTTACGATTGTTGGAGTATTTTCCCTTAAATTTGTTGATTGTTGGCTATCAATGGTTAGCAATTAGCAATATTAGTACTTTATTGTTGTTGTTATTGGTATCATTATTGTTGTTGGGTTAATAGTTTATAAAGGGACAAATGCACTCAACCGCAAGATTTAGAAAATAGAAAAGTTGACGTTTTGAAGAGGAATAAAGGTCAGGATCCGCTCTTTTATCTTAACATTTATATTTGAAGGTTTTCGCAAAAATTTCACTCAACAGTTTCCATCTCTTTCCTTCCACTATAGATGCAGAAGAAGCTTGAAACAATTTATTTGTAATATGTCACATAAATGTATAAAAACTTTATTTAAAAATATATTAAAAATAGGCATGGTTGGATAACATAAACGATTAAAATATAGAAAAATGCGATAAATATGATTAATGCTTATTTATTGATTAAAGAAAAACTCAATTCATGCCCACGTTCAGGCCCATTTTTAAAATTAATTAAGTTAGATATTATTTTAAAGTTACTAGATCCCAAAATTTCTTAACATCACTAGCTTGTTGAACGAAGCATTTATACAAATCGAATTCAGGAGTGCAGTCATGTCTTGGTTCATAACTCTGGCAATTTTTCACTACCGTATTAACCGATTTTTCGCTAACGATTTTTTTCAGTTTCTGCTCCAAAACGTTGCTAACTATATTAACGCCTTCTAAGATTCCAAGTTCTCTCAGCATACACTTGACAAAACATTTTCCAACGGAATTTTCATTAAGATCTGCCAGATTATGTTCTTTCAAAGACTGCAAAGTATTTTCATTAATTTTACTCATCTCGCTTGAAAGACATATTTTAATTTTTTGTTGTAAAGCACTATTTTCCTCAGGTAATAACTGAATATCGTTGCCGAACTTCATTTGTAACATTTTAGCTTTACAAAATACCGCACAAATAATAACCATTAAAACAAAAATGTGTAAAAAATTCATTTTTATAATGAATCAATAACGAGTACTTAATGTACGTGTAGTTAAATCAACCACTATTAATGCAAAAGTTATGGATAAAGTTGACACTCTTTACTGACAAGTCTTCACTAATAACTTTTTATTATTTTGAAGTTAAAGAGCAGAGTATATTCATTTCGTTACTTTATTTGTAACATTGTCTGCTTTTATTTAAGAGATTCATTATATTGATGAAGTTTAAGAGTCTCTCTGTTGTTTATACCATAGGCTTCATTTAAAATCGCAGCCAGACATATTTTCTGAGGGATTACCAAGGCAATTACCATTCTTATTCTATTCTTATAACTCCTTTTAATCAAATCAATTAAATGGTTAATATTATATACCCATGTGGAACGCCAAGGACAATCTTGGGGCTTTATTTTAGACTTTTGGTGTTTATGTTAAGACTGTGAGGCCAATATCAAAATTTCGAACCACATGTAGATATATTTTTCAAAGCAATACACGGGGGATATTACGGAAGACTATTCTTATACTATAATCCTTATCCCAAGCTAGCACAATAGATCTCATTTAGATCATAGTGTAGGTCTTTCTATATAATATATTCACTCATTATTTATAAAAATAACGCACAACTGTTTTCTATTTACTCAGCTGTCCAAGTAAACCGCAATTTCTGTGTTCATCAGATAAAATTTTGCTATTAATTCAAGAAAAATGACATTTTTTTTGAAGTACTCTAGAATTAAAGCTTTATAATTAACTTTTCTTTTATTTTTATTTATTTACTTATTTACTTTTTTATTATTATTAGTTTAGATTTAATACTTATAAAATATAAATTTTATATCTTACGTGGAGGGTATAAAAAATGTTACAATTATTTAAATAAATTAATTTTTAATATTTTAAAATTATTATTATGCTAAAACTTCTTTCATAAAAATTCTCAGCCTTAAGATAACTTTAAAAAATTTCTCTTTAAAAAAAGTGTAATATTTACGGTTCTTTATAGAACACATTTCTGTGCTGTTAGCTCTGTTTTATATATATATATATATATATATATATATATATATATATATAGCTATATATACAACAGATAAAGCGAAATAACTTTAAATATCAAAGAAACTGAGATTTTTAGCGCGTAGATGGGGGCCATGCAATCAGTTGTGTATCATTGTTATGGTTATTTGTTAAATGAAAACAAAAGTATGCAATATGTGTATGAATGCAAAGAAAGAGAACAAAAAATGAAAGGAAAAAAAATTGCCATAAAAGAATTTATGCAAAGGAATAATAAAATTTTATATTGTGCGTGTACCTACCATACCATCCGTTCCTTTCTCCATGAATTCGACGTTATATGTGAATATATGTTTATAATCAAACAACAATCAGAGAACGACGAGAATGATGTTGATGATATTTCACTTTTGTATCAGAGACCAGCTGGCTGCTGGCTGCTTGGCTGGCTTGGCTGGCTTGGCTGGCTTGATTGTATGTTTGATGTGCTTTAGTGGCATATGTGAATTGGAGTGCATGATTGCACTTGCACTTGCACTTGCAATTTCTCATCTTCTCTGTGTAAATGTGTTTTTAAGCAAACACAAAAGAAAACCCCTACGAATGTGTTTTAATGTTGGGAAATTGGGGAATTGTGCTTTTAAGGCGCAACCAACATAACACACAAAGTGTGCTACAAAAAACAAAAAACAAAAGAAACGAATAATGTTGATGATGACGCATATAAATTGCAATCGTGATATTGTTCTAGTTTATATTTCATATCGGTTTGCAGAAGTATAATATTTTTTTTCTCTTTTGTGATATTTTTTTTTTTCGCAATTTCGCAATTTATTAAAATCAGGGTTGATTTGTTATGCATTTGGTGCAATATGACGCAAGTAATTTTTGTTTTTCTCCCTCTATCTATGTGCACTGCTTACTACCCTTGTTAGGAATTTTTGAAATAATTACTTGCTTTAGCCATATATATAAATCATTTCAAGATCTGAATTTTTTTATATTTTTCGATCATATCTGGCTAAGGGAAAAACATTGATGAAATTTGGGCTAAAAAACAGCAAACCTTATACCGATTGGTAAAGAATCAAAATCTTAATCGATTTAATCAAGTCCGCCTGTATGTCCATTACTTTAAATATACACACAAATTGCAAAATATAGTAAAAAATACTGAAAACTTTTCCTTAATTAAACTAAATAACTAGATTAAGATTTCAAAGCAAGTCTTCTTTTGTTAAACGCAATCTCTTTGATGAAGTGTCTCTTTCATTTTATATAACCCCTGTAATGGAAGCAAGTTAAATTATCTTTGGTTCCTTCCCTCTCCCAAAGAAAAAAAAAAAAAAAAGATGGACCAACTAACACTAACTAACCAAAAACTTAATTACAACCTGTTGATTAGTGTCATATACATTAAAAATTTTAAAACATTATGCATTTGACACCTTAATGACCTTAGTTCTTACATAAACATACTCACCCATCATGAACATCGGTATCAAATTTTCATCTAAATACAAAGAAGCAGCAGCCACTAAAAAGAGATATTTTATGATATCATTTGTAAACATAGGGTTTAGGTGTGTGTATGTGGGTGTGAATGTTTGAAAAATAGGTTTTTTTTTCTGCTTCTTTGCCATTATTTGGATGAAATATGATACGCACAGTAAATGAAAGTTGTAGGTTATAGCCATGCAAGCGGATGTAACGTTCCAGCAATTTGTCTAGGCAGCCTGCTGTACTACAATCATCTTATGGCAAGTAATTGACTTAATTTAAAATTCACATCATACAATGAAGAGAAATATTTTACAAACAAGTGGTGTACCGGATGGAAATGGAGAGAATTTTTGTAAATACAGATGTTGAGTTTTCTGTCGAAGGTACCCAATGAAGCACTTCATTTATACTATATTTAATACATTTATAAGGTTAATGAAACAGCTTTGGTGAGTTTATAAGGAGATAATTTTTTTGAAGGACATCGATTTATTTGCTAAATTTTTACTCAGAAAGGTTACATTTAAAAATTTTAATCTTAAAACTTTAATTTCATGTTTATATCATGTTATGCGCCCCGAAGATAGTTGAATCTTATATACCTCATTTCCTGTCTTCATATTTCATTTTTCGGCGACCTTGATGACTGATCCACCCTTGTATCACTTTGGTGTTATCCCAAAAACGGTTGGATTTTATATACTGCACTTCCTGCTTTGACATTTCATACCCCGATGATAAATCTACCTTACGTAACTTGTTTCCAGACGTGTTACTTTATTTTGGAGTAACGTTGATAGCTATTCTACTCTTACATTGTTTTGGCTTGACGTTAAAGATGGTGCAGTCTTCTGCACCGCAATATATCATTTCACTATGCCAATGTCTCGATATTGGTTGGATCCTTCCTTTGAGCACGTGCTTAATAGAACGAAGTAAATTTCTCCAACTCTCGTTTTATCCATGACACTTCCCTTTGGGTAGATCACACACTTCCTAAAAGAGAGTGCCACAGCTGCCTTCATCTTAATGGCCGGTCGGTCTTTATGTGACGCATTTCATATCGTGGCTCTTCATTTTAATATAATCCTTTTGCAGCTTGTTGGTATGACTTCGGTATGACGTTTCGAATCTTACATAGTGCACTTCTTTTAGTGCAGCTGTCGCTGACGTCCTCTCCGCTAATATTGACGTTGCAGCGTTCCAGTTAATTCATTGCACTAGCAGGTGCAGCTATTTACAGATATATTTTTGTTTATTTTCTTTTAACCAAAGCCAAGGCCTATTATTTGATATAGATTACGAAAATATTTACTCAATATTTTCTATATAAAACTATCACAAAAGTTGCGACCATTAAGTATAACCTTTTCAGTGAATATAATCATGATGGTGAAATTATTTCTCTTCACTATTATTTCAATCATTTCCTGTATTCAAGCTCAATATGTAAGTTTTATGGAATATTTTCATCCAAATTTTTTATTTAATCTAATCATATAATTTACTAAGCGTGACCGACTACCACCCGGTCAAGCAGGTCAAGAAAAGATTTTTGATTTAACTGAAAAGTGCAAACTTGAAGAAGATGTTGATGAAAATATGGTGGAGAATGCACGACGTGGTGTTTGGGTCGATGTGACTGAAGCAGGCAAATGCTTTTTGAAGTGCTTCCTAGTGAATCTGAATTATATGAAGGGCGGTAAAATAGTAGTGGAAAAGGTAATGCAATTGCAAAGACTCGTTGGTGAAGAAAGACTAAAAGGTATTATTGAAGTTTGTAAACAATACGAAGGTAATGATGACAATTGTGAAACCGCCTATCAGTTGTTTAAATGCTTCCGTGGTTATGAAGCTACTTTCTTATAAAAAGCTGCAAAATTATTAATAAAACTCTAAAAATTTTATTTTGAATAAAATTTAATATTCAGAGAGGTTTTTAAGGAAGAAATTCTTTCCACATTCACTTTCAAACCTCTAACAAATGTTTAGTTTAATGCCTTTCCATTAATGAATCATCAAGGGATTACGGTTATGTCTGGTAATGTAAAAGTTTCTCTTATTGCCGTTTTCTTACTTTCTCAAAGTTTTCCATACCTGCATATATCATTTAAAGCAAACAACATTTGTTTTGTATTTATGATCCTTAAATAAATCTTATTTCCTTCCCTTCTCTATGGCCTTCTTCTACAGACCCATTTGTATAACTGTAACAAGTGTTTGTAACAGTTTTAGATTGTTCCATTACATTCATTTCCACTTTTTACCTTTACCTTCACTATTCCATTATATCATCTTTTCTGTGAAGAAAAATTGCTGGAACCATTTGTCTTCTTTAGTTTACATTACATTTCCACATTGTTCTCTCTATTCTTTTTGCTATTTCAATTACACCTGCTGCTGTCACTCACTAACTGAAATGAAATTGTCTATACAATGGTTTTAAACTTGTATGTCAAACAAAATTTTTTTGTAAAATAAAAATCGATTTTTAAGAAAGAAAACAATTTGTATAAATTGCTTAAATTTATTAGAGATAGATAAGAAAAGTAGGTTAGTGCTGGATTCTAGTCACGTAGTCATATGAAACATAATATATGCGTATTCTAAGTTTGTCTTTCTATTTGCAACAACCGGAAGAAGAAGTCAGAGATCCTTCTAAGTATATATATTTCTGATCAGCATTAAAAACTGAGTCGATCTAGACAAGTATGTCCGTGTGTCCATGTATCCGTCTATTGTTGGTATTCGCACGGGCATCAATTTTGGGATATTGAGCTGAAATTTGCATAAATATTCTAGTTTGAGCTTATTGTTATTTTAATTGAGCTAAATCGGTTAATAGCCACGCCCACAATCGACAAAAAATCTCTACATCTGTCACAAAAATTGACCTATGAACTTAAAATTCGGTATGCACATCTTTTATTATCACATCCAACGATTTGTCAAAAAAGGGCGTGGTCGGATAACGGACACGCTCAAAATTTACATAAACCATACTCAGCCTAAATCTTGACTCTCAATCAAATGCACTATTAGAGGGCGTACCGCCTACCGTTTGTATCTGGATGTGAAAGGTATTTAAGGTCTGACCCCGTTTTAGTTTTCTTACTTGTATAGTTTTAAATTCAATTTGAAAACAAAATGACTTTAATGTGTGATTGAAAGGAATTTTGTGAAAAGAAATGCAGTTGTATTCATTAAGATTACTTTTATCAGTGTGTTGTTGGCGGGGGCAAGGACATGAAAAGTGATTGTTTCCAATTTCATTTTACAAGTTTAATGTAATTTACTACAACAGCACTACATTGTGTACGTTGTCCAAGGACTTGATGGGATATTCGTACCGTTAGCAAGTGCTCTGTTCTATACTCTATGGACTGTCACATGACGCTTCAACTCTTAATATTATGCATATGGTTTTATGGGGCCAAGCAAATGTATGCTTACTATGCTGCCATTGTAATCTGGTCTGTATAAGCCGTTGTATAATGGCAGACAAAAATTTTATCATTGTCAACATGTCTGGCTCATCCTGTTTGCTATGTGGCACTTACTTACTTACTATATATTTCCATCTCTTTTATTTATATGCATTTAGTTTTTATTATAAATATTTTATAAAATTGATTTTCAAAATGTAGAAAAACCTCCTAATGCTTACAACATAAAATATAACCTACTTTGTTTTATCAATTTTATAAAATGCATTGCCTAGCTGTAGGCTAATAAAAAAAAAATTGAAATTTCTAAACTTCTTTTAGGCTTAATAAATTTCAAATTTGTAACGTTTTCATTATACATCAAAATTAAAGTGAAATTTTTATGAAAATTTTATACTATGTGGCATAGATTATAAAGCTATTACATTGTATCCTCCAGCATGCCGCCCATTATGTTTAAATTATAGAAGTAAAGTTGATATTTCATGTATACCTTAATGACTTACGCTCTGTCTATATATGAATAATACACAGCCACTAAATCCACTAACCGCAGTGACATTGCCTACCGCATTGATGGTCTCCTCTGTCTTCCATGTTTAACACAACAAAGTATGTTTTAGACACGTGTTTGGTTTCTTCAATCTTGCATTATGACAATGTAGTAAGGACACTGTTTTATTGTGATTATAATAAATACATATTAATATAATTGATGTCCTTGAATCACCTACAAATACATACTGTGGTTAATACAATGATAAACAATTATTTTTATATTGTCCACCTAAGTGGTGAGGATGTACTAGGTTTGATATTCCGTTTGCAATACTCAGAATCCCTACAAAATATATAAATTCTGAATCAGCGGTAAAATCTGAATCGATCTAGAGATTTCTGTCCGTGCGTCTGTCTATTGTTCGAATTATAACAAACGTACATTTTAAGATATCGAGCAGAAACTTTGTATAAATACATCTCCTGTACGTACTCATCTTATTTACCTCACCAACTGACCCTAAAACTGTACTATTTATTTATATAAAAGTTATTTCCTTTGAGCTTAAATTTGTACCAGATTTTCATATAAATCCTAACAAAAGATTTTTTTTATTTTTTCCGTTGTACTACTCATTCTTCTACTTCTATATATACATATATGAACATATATATAGTTTAGTAACAATTTTTGTGACAGTATTGTAATGTGGAAATGTGTCAAACGAAGTTTATGGCAAGCAATTTTATATTAAAAATTTAACAAATAACACTTTAGAGACATGTAGACACTCCATCTAACAGACATATTGTGGTATGTATGCCAACACTTTATTATTTATATGCGAATATATATAAATATATAAAGAAAGTGAAGAATAAGAAATTAGAAAAGCAAATATTTTAAGATTTTAATCGAATTTCATAAACGGAATACAAGTTTTGTTTAGAAAAAGTGGAAAGAAAGGATGGTTGAGGATCAATTTTGTACCAATTTCTTTAGTTATGATTATACTTTCCTCTTCATCTATTTTTTTGATATTGTTGGACCCCCTAACTGTTCGTTTTTAATTAGAACAATAAATTTATCTTCTAGGATTAGTTTTTATGAAAATTTGAATAAAAGTTTTTTACTAGACTAATAAAATTATCGCGCGTCCTCTCTCATTTAATACGCCAAGTATTTGGAGGTCATCGCGTTTTCTCTCGTTTTAAACCCCAGGGTATCGTCGTCCCTGCATTGAAGTTTCAGTCTCTACCTAGAGCTTCGTCCGATTGGATTACTGCTCGATTGCCATTCTGGCTAAAGCATTTACATCTATAAAAAAAGACATGAGTTAATCATGGAGAGCGTTGTCTTTTTTTTAACCAAATTTTAACTTAATAGCTCAACTTTTATGGCAGATAAATATATTTTTGTCGATTATGGGCGTGGCTCTTTAACAATTTTTCCCATGTTATGTGTAAAACTAAATTTCAGCTCAATATCTTGTAATTTACGACCGTGAAAGTGCCAACAACAGACGGACGCACGGGCACACATGTTTACATGAAGAATATATATACACTTTGTAGGTTCTCTGACCCCTTTTCTGGGTGTTCCAAACGACAAACTTCGTATTGGGGGTATACTTATATATACATATATATCTTATGTGGAGGTTATAAAAATGTCAAAATATTCGAAATATTTTTTATATTGTTGACAATAATAAAATGTTGCTATTACATATGCAAACGAATGATTTGTAACTAAACCGAATGGATCAAATAAGTTGAGATGCAATGAAAATTGATAAAATATTTAGTCTCTCATCTGTCGATTGTTTGTCAAACTACTATATACACTATATAGACTATAAATCTAAAAATACGTTATAAATAATATTGACAATTTCAACTGTGTTTTAATGGCTTTACCATATATATAGTATCAATTAATATCTAGTAAACTATAACACAATGTGTATATTTACTCGTATTTATATCCGTTTAAAATATAAAATATATTTGCTGGAATACTAGAAGTTTTTGTGTTTAGTGAATTATTTTTTTTTTTGTATTATTTATTTTAAGACTGTTGTTGTTTGTGTTATTATTATTTTATAGTTTTGTTGTTAATAAAAAGTATTTTGCATAGATTGATTTTCATTTTGTTGGTGAATGCAGATTGTTTGCTTGCATAGTGACCTATATTTAAAAACAATTTCCAAATATTTTATAGATTTACATATAATTTCCATTACACAATAAAATATTAGTAAACAATATATATAAAATTTTATACGTTAAGAGAAATTTTTATTTATTTAGAACTTGTAGTTTTTTAATCAAAGAAAAATCTTTTTTAATTTTATTGTAAAAATTTTTCTTTACACCATTCAAATAAGTTTGAGAGTATACTACAAAGTGTCATTTTATTTTGCAACAACTAGAAGAGCTTACAAAATATATGTATATTCTTAATCAGCATCAAAATCTGAGTCTGTCCTTATGTCCGTCTTGTGTTGGTATTCTTGGTTGTAAATTGTGACACATAACCTTTACATTTGTCACAAAAATTTACCTATGAACCTGGTATTTATTATGTATATTATTAATTAACCATTCCCTCGATGTAAATGGTCGTCAGACGTGCCAATTCAGACAATTTGAAAAAACCTTACGCAGTAAAATTCAACTTGCAATCTGATACGTAACAAATACACTATTAGAGAGCGTAATCATGTACTGACCACGTCCATTTGTTGTACGTAGATGTGGAGGATATGTAAGATTTCACCTTAGCCATAATAGTTCTTTTTACTTATTAAAATTATGTTTGCCTATTTTTAAGCTGATATTTATATAAACAAAATGAATAGCATACTTTTTAGTTTATAATTGAAAAAGGAAACTTTCTATATGATTTAAAATTTTTCAATCATTTACTAGTGATTTCAATTAAGAAAGTGTATTGAAAAGTGTTTTACTAAAATTACCATAACAAAGTACTTACAGAAGAAGAGTTTTATGTAATTCAAGAGCTAAGTTATAATATATAATGTTTTTTCTATTATTTTTATACATTTTCATTAAGCGAATTACCTTTTGATACATTTAAGATACTCTTAAACGTATCATAAGGACACTTGAATAATTTAATAAGTAAAGAAACTATTCTACATAATAAAATTATAAAATTAAATGAATAATAAATCTTTATGTTTATATATCCAAGAAAAAGCATTCATTCATTTAAATAAAACATTTCACGCTACAGTCATCCTATTATCTTTTTATATATACGAAAAAATCTGTCAGTATAAATTCTTATAAAAGCAAATGATTTTTACACTAGCATATATGCAAATTATTTAAAAATAAAAAAATAAAAACTAATTTGCATATTTATTTATACTTTTTATAAGCAAAAGAAAAGGAAATATTCCTTTTCATACCATCCAAAGATGGGGGAGGTATACTAAGTTTGTCATTCCATTTGCAACACCCAGAAAGAAGCATCAGAGACCCTAAAAAAGGATATATATATTTGATCAGCATCAAAAACTGTGTCCGTGCGTCCGGGCGTCCGCGTGTCGATAGAATCTATATAAAAATATATACAGAAATTGAGCTATCAAGTTAAAATTTAATATAAATTAACTTATCCGTCGATTTACTATAAATGAGCATGGTCGGTTAACAGATATGTCCACAAAGCCATACTCCAGGTAAAACTTGACCTTCATGCACTAACACTATTAAAGAACGTAATCATATATCTGTTATGCCCACCGTTTTTATGCATATGTGGAGGGTACTTAAGATTTGCAAGATTTGCCAAAGCAAATTTACTTGTTGTAAAGTATACTTGCACAAAGACAAAGCATAGCAAATTTTTATATTCTATGCATGATAATGATGATATTGAAACATTGTTATCCATCTACTTTAGTATGATAGTGATATCCATTATCATACAATACAAATATATATATTATGGTGATATGATACCATATAAACATCTTCCTTTCTAGTCTGTTAGTTATTTCTCCATCTTCACATATTTGAAATTGATGGTTGTTGAATTTATACTTATATGAGAAAATTCTTCTATAAATATCATTCCTTCAAGTCACCTAAAATGAAGATTCCCTCTTTCTTTACAGATGCTCTGTATTGATGGTCTGCTCCCTTTATAAAACTAATAGCGTTTTTTGCATATTATGGAAATATTCGAAATATTCTAAAGCTTTGCTTATTTGGATGCCCCGTTTAGCTCGATTATGTAAAGGCATATAGAATAAGTGTGCTACTCTCTAATTTTGTTATTCTCCTTACAACAGTAGGTAGATTCTGAAAACTGGGGAATGTTTAGAGTATGAAACTTAATTCAGCTTTAAACTTTGACAGGTAAAAATATTACCGGGAAAGTTGAAATTAGTTCAACAAGATTGTTTTTTGTATTACTTATTAATTTCCTGCCAGTATATCCACTGTTCTCATCTCACTACATATAAATAAGGGCCTATTAAAAAAAGGAAATTTTTACTTAAGCTCCAGAACTTAACTATTATGCTAAACTAGACTCTCATTAAAAGCTTATGTGTTATATTTTCAGCTAATGCGCGGGGCTCTAGAGCAAATTTTTTATTCTTTGGTAAAACTAATTTGAACTAAATGCATATATATTTCTATAATTAGAAATTTCTATTAAAAAATTTTACTTTTTAACGAACAATTGGTTTTAAAAATATTAAAAAAAATTAGAAAAACTTTATAAATGAAGATGAGGCGTTTTTTCAAAAGTCGACCTTCGCCAATTCAATTATTCCGCTCTCTTTCTCTTTCTAAAGCATGATGAGTTAGACAAAGTAGAAAAGTTTTTTATTTTCAAATTCATGTTATGCTTTTAGTATAGCTAAGTGGTATTTCCTTTTATTTTTCTTTGCTTCTTTCCCTTTTTATACCCTATCCATATTATTAAGGGTATATTCAGTTTATTATTTCCTTGGCAACACCTAGCATAAAGCCTTAAAGATCTTTTAAAGTACATACTTGACTAAAACAAAAATTTGCCCATAAATTATAAAAATTGAGCTAGGAAAGGTACGTTATTTATAATAATTTACCAAAAAGGCGGGGTTTTATAACAGACACGCCCACAATTTACATATAATGACTTAGATTGCGACTTTTTAGTTGATACAAAATATATAAATATTTAGAGGCCATTATCAGGTACCTGCCACGCCCCCTATTTTACAAACCTTTCAGTAGAGAATTTTTTATTTGCCCTAAATCAAATTTAATTTTCTTTTTTTTTTATATGTTTTTCATGCGTTGACATTTTTATTAAAAATCGTTTTGTGAGAAAACACAGAAAAAGGAAAAAAAAAAAGAATATTTTACAATATTGCCATAAAAATAAAACTAAATTGGTTTTCCATTCTATACTTTGCTTAGTTTTTTTTATTGCGTTATTACGAAAAATGTCAAAAAGTTTCGCTAAACTATAATCTCCGATAAAGAAGCTTAAAAAAAATGAAATTTTGCTGAGTGAGGGTGTTTCCTCTTTTTACACACATGTGTTTTTTTCATTTTTGTTATATTCCTGCGAATGCAATATATTGAAGAACAAGGCAATTTTTCACCATATTAGTTTTATTGAGCTCTGCTTTTTTCCCTCATTTTTTTTTTTTTTTGCGTTAGCACTTTAGTTAACTATAAATTTACTTTTACGAGACAAATAGTTGTAAGCTTTTTCAAACTCCACCACTACTTACTATACACTGGCACGAATGTATTTTGAATATATTTAGAATTTAAAGCAAGTGCCAAAGTTTATATGAAAAACGGAAATCCTTTTAACACTTAACCAAACTTATGTGCTCCTATGCTTGAACATATATTTCGCTTCTTTTTTTTTTTATTAAAAGGCAGCCCTTGAGTGTTTGTCAGTTACTAAAAGTTTTTCTATTGTATTATCTGTAATTGTTTACTTAAACAAATGCAACCGTTCATGCATACATACGTGCAAATATATGTATATGCACATGGTACGTACGTCCACATAAACTTTCTTTATATAAGCGACGTTTGGGTTTCTACCCTCAACCTTAGTAATGAGAGTATATTAAGTTTGTCATACCATTTGCAAACAATATTGATCAGCAATAAAATCTGAGTCGATCTAGACATATCCGTCCGTGTTTGATATTCTCATATTATAAATGTTAAGATTGTGAGATATTTTCTAATTTCTGTATATAACACGTTAATTAAATTGGACAAAATTGGTCAAAATCCACACCGAAAATCGACCAAAATTTATATTTTGGCAATAAAAATTAACTGGTGAAGTTGAATAAAGTGTTTGTAGTTACATTATCCCTCTATGTGGCAAAAATGGGCGTGGTCATATAACAGACACGCCTTTAATTTACAGAAAAGATCCACAGAATTCATTGAAAAAGTTGATATAAAATACAAAAACTATAGAAGGTGTAATTAAGTACTTGCCACGCTCACTGTTTGCATGTTTTGAGTGGAGGGTATTTAGGATTTCACCGAAGCTAAATTTAGTTTTCTTTTTTTACTTGTTTGTTTTTGGTGTTTATTTTCTGTAAACGGCAAAATAATTTTTATTATTATCATAATTTTACAATATTTATACAAGACAACAAAAATAATAACAACAACATTAGTAAATAAAGTTTTATGTCATGACACAAAACTTTCTTGTTGTTTTACTTCACTTATAATATGAAAACTTCTTCTTCAACTATTACCCATTACAATTTTTAACATATACATACGCACACATACGTTTGTATATATTTGTTTAGAACTCTGTACAGCTCCTGCTCAGTGCCTGGTGTATATTTACAATATATTTCAATATCAACTCACATGTGAGTTTCACAACTGCCACTCTTATTTAAGCTACAGTCAAATAAAGTTGCAAAACTTTATAAAAGAAAACTAACTCATATGTTTGACTGTTTAATATAGTCGGAAATTATATATACGAGGATGGGTTGAGAAGGATTATAACCTTAATTAAAACCTTGATGTGTTAAAGATGATAATAAAAGTAAACAATATTATTTCATTACTTCTAACCTCACTTAAATTTTTAATTTTGAAACCATCCTCGTAAGAGTACCGTTTAATTTTCAGTAGCAAATTGCAAAACAAACAAATAAATAAAATTGGTTGCGAAAATAAATAAAATGTTAGAGACAATCAAGATAAGTTTTTAAATACTCTACACTAGTGAATGGCAGCTAAGTCTAAGTGACCTGTAGGTTGTACCAGTATAGGAAAAAGTATAAGAAACAAAAATCTTACCCAAGCTACTATCAATCAGTATGATTTCTTGTTTAATAAAAGTCTTTGAAAAAACTACTGACAGACAGATGACGTCAACATAGACTAAGGAGCAGAATTATTTTTTCAAAACTATTCCCAATATAGGTTTTTTAAATTTTATTTATATTATCTTAAATACCACGCTTTGAACGTATAATTAATAATTAATGGACTGTTTCTCTGTCAACCTTATGATATTTTAAAGTTACACTTATCCTTAAAAACTTAATATACTTTATACTCATTTTATAAATAACATAAATACATATACTTGAAAAAAAATTACACTTAAAAATTTTAAACAATTTTCCTTAATCTCATTTCTTCTCAAAACCCAATTTTAAAGTACTAAAAAAATATTTAGAAATCCACAAAAGAAAAGAAAAAGATTCTGAAAAGTAGGTCATAATATTTTGTATAAGCTAGCCTTTTCATGTAGGCAACAAAAATTTGCGTAATTTTTTATTGCAATATCTCCTTTTCTTACGTAAGTATGCAACATTTTTGCTTAAAGTTTCATAGAAAAAGTATACAATTTAATGGTATTACCATAATTTCTTAAAGTTTACAATTTTTTTTTACCAAGTTTTTACCTTCGCATTTCTTACGGTGTAACATTTTCAAAATATAATATTTAACATTGTTGTTATTGTATAAAAATTTTTTACTGCTTTACTGCGTTAAGCAACATTTGTGCAACATAAAAATGCAAAACTTTTCTTGTTGGCCCTTATAAAACAATAATAACAACAACTATAAAAACTAGAAGTGAAATTGAATAAAAAAGTTATGATAAAATATGCCAACGACAAAGGGAAAGAGAGGGAGAAGTTGTTTCAAAAGTTGATGGCAGCAATACCATCAGTAACACGCATATTTTTGTGAGCAAATATGGAATATAGCGTCCATATTGTTTGAAATAAATATAACCAGAGAGTCCCAGTTTATAAGCTCTTGTATTTTTAATACCCTCCATAATAGGTGGAGGATATACTAGGTTTTCACTTTGAAACACCCAGAAAGAGGCTTCAGAGAACCCTACATTGTATGTATACTTTTGATATTGATTAAAATAGGCAAAATCGGTCAACGGCCACTCCCACAATCGATAAAAATCTATACAAAAGTTTAGCTTTGAACTTAAAATTTATTATGTATATCTATAAAAATGTTACCTTCATCGATGTGCCGAAAATGGTTGCGGTTGGTTAATATAAGCGGCCATAATCGACAAAAAATTGATACAAAAATTGATCTAAAAACTTCAAATTTAGTGCACTTATTAAAGGTTAACCCATTCATCAATGTACCAAAAATTAGTATAGTCGAACAAACATGTTTACAATTTGCAAAAACTCATATTCACCATAAAACTAGACTTGCAAGCTGATACGAAATACATACACTATACGTGGGCGTAATATATATATATATTTTCCACGCCTACCATTTGTATGCAGATATGCAGGGTATTTTAGATTTGGCCTAGGGCAAATTTTTTTTTTACTTGAATAGAATTTCTCTACACTCTTTACCATAAAAACATTACAAACTATGAAACAATTGTCAGTTTTGGACTTAGAAATTGCATTACTCCTTGTCTCGTCGTCTTTCCTGAGGGGAATTTTACAAATTTATTTGTACGAATAAATGATGATAGTGATGGTAAAATGGGTAAACAGCGTAGAGTATGTACTTTAATAATAGAAAAAAGAATGGTCTCAGGCGTGAAAAACAACAATATTAGTGATAACTGGTTTATAAACACCTACCACATAGAAAGATATTACGAGCAGGGTGAGAAAGAAAGGTTTGAAACGTAAAGTTGTCAAAACGGAACTCTTATTTCCTGTTCTACGAGCTGACAAAATAACAGAAACTCGTACATAAATAAAATGGCAACCCAGCAATTGGAAGTAGACCAATATGTTGTACAGTCAGTCACACATTTACAAATGAAATTTTTAACATGAAGTACACATATATTCATCGTTTCATTATTAGAAACTTCATAAGTATGAGAATAACTTGTGTACCCCAGTAACACAATGTATTTGATATCCCGAACAGTCTAGAGGTCTGGCAGGGGTGTTTACATTAAGAGGAGCCGCGTTAATACGACAGAACCAACAGCATAACAAAACGGAAACCTTTCAAGTAATAACGTTGACTGTACAATAAATTTCTGTTATTTACCCTGCTCTTGTTCTGTACATTTTCCACTTTTTCTTTTTTTTTTGTGAGTAAAACTCTTCCGTTTTGATTTCATAAAAATCACATTTTATTGCAATAACTTTGCATTCGTTATAATTCTTACTGATTGCACTCAAAGTTATGCAACAACTCGTTGCATATTAATACCTGCCCAAATGTAGGCAAATAATAATTGCTACGATTTATAAACGTAGACTAAGGGTATAATGTAAACTAAAAACCTTTCGTAGCATGTGCGAGTAATGAATTAATGTGTGTGTGTGTATGTATAATTGTTACCGCAAAGTAATTGTTGTTATCCGTCTTTGATACTCAAATAATCTTTACTACGTGACGGTTTATTGCCATGTGAATTATTAGGGTGGGGCCCAATGTTTAGGTAAAGGGGAAATGAGTAATAAGAAATGCAATCATAATAATAATAATAAAAGGTAAAGTTATAGTATTTACCATAACAAGGACTACTTTTGAAGCAGCTGAAGTAGTAGAGTAATTATCAGAAACATAAAGTTTAATCAATAGAATAAGGGAAGCCTAGCCTTGTACCAAACATTCACTACAAATTTTACAAATTTTTCTTTAAAGAGAATTTTAAACCAGTAGCTGAAGCTGAACTTTTATTAAATATAGTCTGCAAAGAATAGGGAAGGGAAGGATCCAATCTGCAAAAGTTAAACTTTGTGTGCTAAGTAATATGGACAGATGATCCCACAGGGCAGTAGAAGACAATTAAGCGGCAAACTATAACATATCAGAACAAGTTTAGCTAAAGACATGCACGTAAAGGTTCTCGATATCTATGGAAGATTTCAGGCCATATGCCAAAGACATCGAAGAAGAAAGTATTAGAAGTAGAAGATATTATGCCCGAGACGCTCGATTTTCATTTATTTTTAAACTCTCACTCTCTCTTTACGGTAGCCGAGATGGTTAAGCCTTTGACTTAGTAAACTCTGAACATAGAAGTAAAAAAAGATTTTCGGTATCCATCAAAGGCGATGTTTGTTCGATAAGTGAATGACGTAAAAGTTTGTAGAAAGGCCAAAAGTTTCTTTTAAATCATTCCCTCACAATAAATCACTTCACAAACATAATTTTTCTTAAAGGTTGCAGTTTATCCTTCAGGCGTAGTATTTAGTTGTAATACTCAATACATAATTGGAAAATGCATTAAATTCCAGCTATAATCATAGAACTTTGTTCTTTTATTTAGTATTTTTTCGGTAAACATTTTATATTTCATGCAAAATATTCCACAAACCTATTGAATCTATTTTCAATGGTGACGATGATGACGATGTCCGAAAAGGTGATGATGACGGCCATGGTGATGGCCATGATGATGACCATGTACACCATAGGCAGGTGCAGGAGTTTGTTGAACTATAACAACCGGTGGAGGTGCATGAGGTGCTTGATATACTGGTGGTGGTGAATAAGATTGATAGGCCGGTGGTGGCGCTGTCGGAGTTCCTTGATATGGAGGTGCTGGACTCTGTTGATACATATTCAACTGAAAATTTCTTTGTGAATTGTTTCAAAGTTATTTTAACACTATTTAGTAAATGTTTCAATAGATTTGCTTTATAGAAATTTCCTATTTGTTATGCAAGTTGTATAGATTTTAGATAAGATTATAATAGATAATAGGAATTAATTATAATGATAGAGAAATGTAACACATAGCAAGTTGAAACAGTTTACTATAGATAACGCGTATTATTATTACAAAAATATGGTAGAAAATGCAACGCAATAGAGTGATGATTCATTTAAGGGTAAAGTTTAAAATAAAATTTTATTAACAAAGACTTTCACTGAATTAAGTTTCATGACCAAAGAGAGATTTATTTAGACGTTCAAGTATTAAAGTCTTTATTTGAAAGCTTTAATTCTGCAGTATTAGGAACTGCAAAAATTTCACCTATGATCTCTTTAACTCTTTCTTGTCCTCTTGAAAGATAATGAAAAACTTCGATAATATTATCCTGACACCCAAGAAAAACGCAACCCGTTCTACGTAGCTGAGTAGCTCTGAGTGCAAACTAACTTCTCCCCTCACTTTACTAAGCTTAATTAATTTTTCAATAAAAAATCGTTATTTCCTTATTACACTCATTAGTAGCCTTACTAACCTTGCAATTATTACCTTTCCTCATCCAACTAAGCATAAACTTATTATTCATACTCATATTTTTAGATCACATACGTTTCCATTTTCACGTACCTTAAACAGGTGCTTAACACAAATATTATATCATGTAGTTTTCTAATTAAAATGTAATTTTCTTTCTACTTGTTCGTTTGTTTGCTTTTTTCAATTTCTTTATTACTCTTTTACAAGTTGATACCAGATAATGTGTGTCAAGGTAGAGTATTCTCATTAAATTGAAGTTTTTCTTCTAAATTGCGATGCTTAATAGTATGTATTATGCATAATATTTATATAATTATGAATCAGTATTTTATTATTATTTATTCAATATGAAAATATTGCGGGTGAAAAAGCATTTTTTTTTTTCGAAATTGTTGCATAATAGTGTAAAAATATACTTTATTATAATTTTAAATGTTGTTGTTATAGCAGCTGCTGTAACATATGCTATGATTTTATTACAAAGGGAAAGAAAAAAAATTTATGTAACTTTTTTAAACCTTTTTTATACACTTTATATAAGACAAGAGTACACTAAGTTTGTCATTTCGATTGCAACACCCAAAAGGGGGCATCAGATAAACGTTTGTAGTTTGTGTTTGGCAAGTGATTGCCAATAGATAACCTCTTCTGCTTCCATATTTTTTTCCAATCCAAATAGAGACTCGCTTAAATCATATCAAAATCTATACAGAAATATCTCCAACTTATGTAAAGGCCAGAAATTTCGAATAAAAAATAAATAAAAATAATAATAATAATAAAACATTGCCTACATTTAGGCTTAATCATAGATTAAAACTAACAAACATCTTCTCGGAGCGAAGACTACATTTGCATCACATTTATATTTCATAATTTCATTTGAGTATTTCAAGCATTTCTTGCTTTTAAATCTTCATAATCATAGTTTGTCACAACAATTTGTATTAACTAGTTATAACTCGAGAGACCTTTACTTATACCCTCTAAAATGATTAAGCCACTTTTACGAGTGGTCTTACATTTTTTTTTCATTTGTTTGTTTTTTACTTTTCCAGAACTAGAAAATTATTCACATTCTTTTACTGCAGCAATTAAATGAATGATGTCAATTTATTTTTAATTATCCAACACTTCACATAACCATACAATAGTAAACAGTTCTATATAGGGGTTGTACAGCTGGCCAATAGTAGTACGGGGGTGAGGGATAGAATGTTCACCAATATGGTTGATGCTGGTGATGGGAATAGTTGCGAGAGTGGTTATACAGCATTTCTTTCTGCAGTGATGACCTGATTTACTTTTTAATACTTATAATTGACTAAATTACAGAAAATAACTATAATTACTTTGGACATTTTCCTTTTATTTGTTCATAAATAGAAAAACCTACGTTGCTACAAAAATATTATAAAAATCTTTAGTATTCTATATAATGAAAACAGTATACAATCAGTTGCTCTCATGTAAAAAACTAAAGCATACTTCCAGGTTTACATGTTTTATAAAATGAAGCATACTTTTATGAGAAAAAAATTATTGTCAACACGGTTCTTTAGCGAATTATTAATATTTTTTTAACCACAATATTCCTGCCATGATTTTTTCAAGTTATGTTTTTAGGTCAACTCCATTTATTGAAATTTATTTTTTAAAAATAGAAAATTCCAATTATTATTCCATCTACCCTAAAAACACACAATTTTCTTATCTCAATAAACGAGACAGCACAAAAAAAAAGTTAAAATAAAAGAAAAAAAGAAAAAATATTATATTCCATGGAAAACAAAAACGAAAAAACATAACCGGCCGCACACGCATTTGATATTGTATAACTGGAAACATGCAAATCACCGGAAAAGGCACTCAAGTCTAAAAATAACGGATAATCCTTAAGTGCAAAAGCCAGCAAAAGGCCATCGAATGGCTAATGGTAGTAAAACTTCAATGGAAATTGTAAATGGTTTTAAAACAAAAGGCGTCAACTTGGAAAATGTGTTAAAGAAATGTATGCGAGTACATATGTATATAAATAAACACTTACCGTAGTATAAAATACTAACAGCTACCAAATATTATCAGATATACGTAAAGTATATGAAATATGTACATGCTATAGCGTACATATATATCTAATAGTAAATTGTATAGAAAAAGGCAATACATGTAAATATGTATTAAAAAAAAAAAAAAAACCAAA
This sequence comes from Ornithomya fringillina, assembly GCA_963978525.1. Taxonomy (NCBI): domain Eukaryota; kingdom Metazoa; phylum Arthropoda; class Insecta; order Diptera; family Hippoboscidae; genus Ornithomya; species Ornithomya fringillina. The sequence continues at coordinate 18,869,459 of OZ021694.1, read as the reverse complement.
TGCTAAGCAAACAAATCCTCGCTTTTTATTTTACCTTTTTAGAGCAATACAGTTGACACTCCCTTTGTACGGGTGTTTTTGTATTTCTCTAGCCTTCCGTGTGCACTATTAAGTCATGCAAATTTTAATAAATTCTGAAAAAAAAATTGAATAGAATTTATTTTTAAATAGCAAAAACTTGCTTCAAGTTAAATAATCACTTTTTAAATATACATTTATTTCCGGTCAAATCCGGCTTTACAGCAAAATCTCATTATTGCTGTATATTTATATATCCGTATATACATGCATTTAAGTTAAAAATATATTTTAATTTTTATCATGCTACTAAAAATAACACTAAGACTATATTTTCTATATTATTAGATGGAATTAATTGAGTAATCGCAACAAGTGAAAGTACTCTTATATCACTAAGTCCCTTAAATTATGTCAATGACATATTAGTTACATCCTTAAATATGGTTCTATGGAAAAGGTTCTAAGTATAGTCCAATTGACCTTTTTTTTAAAAGATAAAACATGTCTTTGTACCAAATTTTATCAATATATCTCAAAAAAGTTGAACATACAGCTTTTTTAAAAATGTACAGATCGACAGACGAACTTTATTACATCGATTCAGATTTTGATTTTGTATAATAATTTGTTACGATTGAAAGTGAGTGTAGCATTTGCTGTTCAGAAGTTATAAACATCTACACCACAAGTGACGCAAGGTATGAATATTTTCGATCAATGGTGTCCTAGTTTTAACTGTAGCAGTGTTTTAAGTAACATCCATAAACACTGCATTCTTTTTCTTACTTTGAAAAATGAACTTTTAACCTCTAACCTGACTTTGTTAAAAAAATCGCATACAAATTATAAAATATAGTGATTTGTTTCCTACTGAAATTCTCCAAAACTTCTACTTACGTTATATGGGATTATATTTGATGGTAAAATCTAATAAAATTTTCTATTCTATTAGACTTCGTTTTAATGCAAAAACTTAAGTTTACGTATTTTACCACCACTTAAAAGTATACTTTCTTCTTAAATCATCTAGCCCATCCTAAAACTATACTGTAAAAGTTTACTATTAAATTATTTTCTCTAAATTCTACTTTTAAAAAATACCTTTAATACATACACATATTTTGTGTTGTTGTTGTTGTATTAAAGCAATGCTACATATATACTTTATGTTTTTGTTTGCTCTTCACTGAATTTCATTTTCATCTCCAACAGCTGGCAAAATAATGGTATCAAAACCCTTACACAAGTTGAATGGGCTGTTTAACAAAATATTCGGATGTATAAATAGGTAAAGAAAAAGGGTGAAAGAGATAGAGAGTAGAGAGAATTATATATATATATATAATGTTGTAAAGACAAAGAGGTAAACAAAAAAAAGTATATACATGTATTATATATGAATTAAAGGAATGACAAACATGCAACACTAAGGCATTATCTTAATACACAGTGGAGTAAAGTACTTGAAGGTAAAAGACCTGAAAGTAAAGATTAATAAAAGAAAATAAAGACCAAAACGAGAATATAAATATGAAATGGATCAAGAAATGAAGAGAGCTTAGCAAAGAATATACAAGGAGAGAAATGATTACAAAGTTGTGATGAAGAATAGACTGCAAAGAGAAATGTGAAGACTCTCTTTCTCTCTCTAATGTAACAGCAGCGCCATTTTTTCCAATAGCGGTAAAATTTGTAAACTATCACTCAATCACTCTCTTTTCAACGCATATTTCTCTCGCTTATAAAACTATTGAGTGTTTTTTTTTATAAAAATTCTCTTTAACTAAGAAGAAGGTTTCTCTATTAAAATTATATATATATTTTATAATACTTGTTAGGAATTTCCCATTCAGTAGCTTTTTTATACTGTTAAGGTGCAAACCTTTAAATGCTGTTAATAGTTTTGGAAAATACGTAATGCGTCATGGGGAAACTTTGTATCGAAATTATTTATTAAAAACGTATTTTCCAAAGGATCAATAAGTTGTTTTATCAGGTGCAATTAAGTGTCACCTTATTTGTTTAATAAATTATTCCATTCAGCGTTACTTAGAATATTTGATTTAATCGCATAATATCGGATAATTTTACGATTTACAATTTATTTCGATACATTCATTATTGATTTTATCTTTGTTCTCTGTTCTTTAAACTCTCATTTAGTTTTTGTCAAAATACAAAAAAAAATAATTTACAGTGTGTCACTAGTTAAGTGTAAGCAATGAATATTTTAAAATTTCGCTTCAACTGACATTTTAATCCCGCATTTTGTCATCGTTTTATTTTGACAGATCCTTTAAAATAAGCCTCAATTACTTTTCATTTAATCCCTTAATAACCGCTATTATTTACTTAAAACTTTAAGCCCAAAGGTAGACTGAGTATAGTTGAAAGTAATTATGCCTAAGTAATAGGCAAAATATTAACTAATTATTGTGTTGCCTAAAGGTAGGCAAGGTTATATTTACATTTACTTCTCTTTAACACTAAATAAAGAAGTTTGTTTTTATACATATAGTTTTGAATAATAGAAAAATAAGAAAATTATATGAAATTTTTACTTGGATCTTTAACAAGGATTGGAAAATTAAGAAGAGAACCATTTAGAGGATGTTACAAATCTTTTAAAATCAAATTCCAGCGCAACTGTTATTGACTCTATATCATCCGGGAATTTAAGTCTAAGTATTTCATATATTTTTCCCTGTAGAACCGGGCACACCCTTCAAACTCTGCATTAGAGCGTCCACAGTATTTACATGCTGGTATACCTGCTGGTCATTGTACATGAAAGGCAGTGTTCTGTAAGGACTGCAACCACTATAGAGAAGATGGGACATTTTATTAAAAACAATATGACGGCCATCCATACATTTAATATATATTGTATATTTCTTCACTATATAATATGGAAGGGCTTGACCATTAGAAAGCAAAATTCCGTTAGACTAAATCGAAAATAGCCTTCTTTACCAGATGGTGGACTTTTAATTTTTTCTAAATTCATAATTTATGTGTCAAATGGAAAAGCAAATTGACAAGTAGAATAACAAAAATGGCCACTTACTAAATTCAAAATGGCGGCTAGCTGAGCATGTTACGTTTCGATTTATTGCAATTTATTCAGTATGAGTAACAGATGGAGGAACTTAACACACAAGTAAACGATAAGTTGTTCAGTATTGAACAAAATCGAAACTGGCAGCCACCAGAAGTTATCGAATTATAAATTTATCGAAACTTCAACACTTTTCAAATCAAATAAACAATTCTGACTTACTCAGTACTTACATATATAGTTATTTATTTAATCTAGTACTTATAAAATTAATTAATAAATAAAACAAAATAATAATAAAATAGATATAAATAAAAATATATAGTTTAAGTTTAGGTTTTAAGTGTAAGTTTATTGAGAATTTTTTATTATAGAACATCAAAAATTAGGAGGACTGAAATATTTAGTTTATTATAATGTACATAATTTTTAAAAACTAAATAAAAATATCACATTAAAAAATTATATTAATTACCATCACTTTTATCCTTATTTATGATATGATTTTTTTATTTAATAATTTTTTTTATTTTTTTTTTTTATTTTTTATAAACGACAACAATTACTACAGCATGACAAATGTGAATAGTCGATGGTGTTGGAAAGCATTTCTATACTATACAAATGAATGAATTATAATCATTGTTGTATGCCATTTATTCCTTTCCCTTCTATCACTCTCTGTCTTTCTCTCTCTTCCTCTTTCTCACTCTGTTATAGATCTTATTGTATAACGTTGAATATAATATATAAACTGCTGCTGCTGCTGTTGTTGTTTTTGCTGTTGTCCACCATCACCAATCCATAAATTTATGATAAATACTTGATGTGTGATTACAGCACATGTAACATACAGACGTGTTCATAAAGTGTTATGTAATGATGCAAATAATGGCACATTATATACCATTCTGCTTAAGTTTTATTGATTGTATTCACGTATTAATAATTTTTTCTTTTTTTTTTGCCCCTTTCCACACTTTTTTTATTCATTCATTCATTGTGTTGCGTTGCGTAAGCGATTACGTTGTGCAATTATGGTTAAGAAATAAGTAAATCTTTAAATACACGCATTTCCCTTCACGCAATCATTAACTATAATTTATAATCGATAAATGGTGACGCAAGATGTACCTTCGATTGAGAAAAATCATTTAATTTTAAAATTAAAAATTTATTATAATTTATTATAAAGAATTTTGCTGCGTGCAAACATACAATAAACCGTGCCCTGATAATACAAATCTCCTACTTTTTTTTTTTATAATTAAATATAAAGCTAAAGTTCCTTAACATAGTCTCTTAAGTAATAACTGGAAATAATTTAATTGCAATTTTTTTAATGGCGACCTTTTTACGTTTAATTGAAACCACTCGCCAAGAGGCTAGACATAATTTTTCATTTAATTTAAATTTATTATACGCACAGGCTTACGCATGTTTTATATAGTCAGCGTAACTATGATTATATGGTATAAAGTATAATTATAAAACTCAAAAAGGATTTACAACACAATACATATACACACACACGTGTATATATGTGTATTTGTATATCCTCCAAATGAGATTACAGTATATTAAGTTTGCTATTCTGTATTCTATAATTATCATGTACGTCCGTTTGTCTTAAATTTTAGGATAATTTGCCTAAAATTTAGTACAATTATTAGGAAATAATATCTGTAGGTAAATTTATATTTAAATTAAACAAAAATGTTCAAGTGCCACGCCTTTAAATTAAAAATGTATCTCTCTTTCACAATAATTTAACACATGTTTATAATTAGTTTAACTACCAAAGTAACCAAAAGTGGGTGTCGTATCATAACAGGCACGCTTCCAATATATAGAAAACTATCCTTGAGACTAAAATCCAATTAGTCCAATTGACACATAATGCATACACTAAAATAGAGAGTAATTTAGGTACCTGTCACGCCCTCTTTATTGTATATAAATAGGCAGGGTATATAAGATTTGACTTAAGTCAATATCGGTTTTTTTTTTTATAGTTTTTATATGTATATACTAACGAGCAGTTTTAAAAGTCACATGACAACTATTCATATCATAATATCATATAACAGCAAGTAGCTGGAGCAGCAGCAATAATAACACACATAAAAGGTATACTTACCGTTGTACTTGTAAGTTCTTCAAAAATGCTTATAATGATGATGATTATACATTGTACACGTACAACACACAATCGTATACAATATTATTTAAAATTATGTGAATGCGAGAGAGAGCAGAGATTTATGAGTGTATAAGTAAGTATTGTAATGTAATGCTGGCATATTTCTTCTTCTTAACAAATGTTGCTGGTCATGTACGTTGTATATATATATATATTGACGGTATGTGTTGGTGGTGGTTACATTGTGAAGGTTATACTTTATGCTTGAGTTCCTTCTCTGCTCATAATTCATCGTTCCTTCAGACTACATCTTCTTCTTCGTACTTTTGTGCTTCTTACTTAAGTTTCTTTTCTTTGCCAAGACTTATTTTATTACTAAATATATTTGAACATGTTTATGTATTGGTTGTCTCTACGTTGGGGATCGTGGTGTTTGGGTAAAACCTGTCGTAGTGGTTGCAGGCTGTTCTGTGTGTACATGTGCGTGTACTTGAAACTTTTTCTTCTCATTTTTCTTGTTACTCATTAGTATGATAAGTGTACTATATGCACTTGTACAAATATATTATAAAATAATTACACGTATGTTTGAAAACTTACCTTGCACATCTTCAAACTCGTATAAATCTCTGTGTTATTGCAAAGTATAGTTACACAAGTTATATTTATATACAATGTATGGTTAAAATGTGTGCGTATCTGAGCTGTCTGCTTAGAGAGATCTCTTACATAAAAGAGATGAATGAATGGATGGATGGATGGATGCTTTCATTGCTGTTAAGTGCACTTAATTATAAAGACTTTTGCTACTAAAACTACAACTGTAACTAACTATACTTATAAATGAAATCTGAGTTATGATATTTATTTTTTTTTTATAAAGAAAGTTTTATAAATTTTATATATATATATATATATATATATACATATGTATATAGAAAAGGTTCACTTTCATTTTCCAAAGATTAAGTTATGATTAGAAAGAATTACTTACAAAATAAAACTTTCTTGTTTAAAACTTGATTACATTAAAGTGGAAGAAATGAAAGTAATTTAAATTTAAAAACAAGAAAAAAACCAACAAAATTGTTCTCCAGAAATTACATTCACAGTATATATCAACTTACAAGTTGAGAATGCATGACAAACTTAATATACTCCCCATCAAGCAAGAGCTTTTCATTAGAAGCTTTAAAACAATATACTTAACATCATGCCCTAACACTAAATTTGAATTTCGTAAATATATACATATGTAGTTAAATCGTTGGCAGATTCATTGTGAAAATATTTTAAATGCTAATGTTATTTATGCGGCACGTTATCAATAAATTTTCAAGCAATTTGTGCTCCATAAATATTATCAAGATATTTTCCATCTCGTTACCAACTCCTGGCCTTTAAAAAGGAAACGCTAAGTAAGTCGTCCATGTGCGTGTATAACTCTACACATATTTTCTTTGCATTTGAAATTCAAAATATAAATCAGCAAACAAACAAATAGCATTTAAATAAGATTTTCGTTACAAATAGAACCGCACAAGAATGCTTAGTAAAGGAAGAAAGAAGCAGGCAGGCAGGCAAGCAATGTTATGCTAACCAACCATAATATATATGAGGTACTCCTTTGATATTTCCAATACCATAGAGAGACTCTGTGTAGCAATTGTAAGGATAGTGTTTATGACTCATAATTTGTTTATTGAATACTGTTCAAGTGGTGGCTGCTTGGCTGGTTCTAGAGGCAATGACTTTGGAATGTCACTATCATAGACTAGCCAGAGTAGTATCTCTCTTCCTCTACCCCACCTCCCAAACTGCTCTATAAGACATTTATAATGTTGGAGAATATTTTATAATAAACTTCTTGTATATATAGAGAAAAAATCAAATTCCTTTCCGGCGCAAAATGTATTCGAATATCACTCCTAATGGAATGAAAAAGAAAACAGGAAAATATTATTCAATAAGCATAAATTTATGCAAAATATTATGAACAAAAAAAACAAAATATAAGAATACAAGTTAACTGCAAAAAGATTCTTTTCGTACCAAAACTATATTTCCATGGTAATGCAATATATAAAATATCAGCTTTTTTGTGGAACGCCTGCACAAGCGTGCACATGTATGCATAAGGGATCTATGGTTTTATAGCACTTTATCTTATTGTATATTTTGGGGTAAAAATCTATAAACCAAATAGCATTAGCATCGAAGTTTCGGTTATAGTTGTATAGGGGAAAAGGGGAAAGAGAGGAGAAACAGAAGCAACAGCAGTGATTTGTTTTGTGAAAATTTGAATATAACAATCCTTAAATACCTTTTGAATAAATGCAAAGGTTTTTGCTTCTATAAGAATATATCCTTATAACGCACACACACACCTACACACACACCAACTTGAAGGCATCCGTGCATATTTGTACCTTTGAAATTTATAAATGGGATTTACAGGTGCCAAATCTAATAGCAAAGCTATGTAAGAATTCCTTTGCTGCCAATTTTCTGTTTTCTTATACCCTACACATAATATAAGGGGCATACTAAATTTGTCATTCTATTTGTAACATCCAGAAGGTGGCGTCACAGACTCTACAAAGTATATATATTCTTGAACCGCATGAAAAACTGAATCAATCTTTACATGGATGTCCGTCCTTTGTTTTCATTCTTACGGTTGTAAATTTTAAGATATTGATCTGTACCTGCACCCTATTTGTAAGAAGATGTGAAGGGTATTTCTTGGTCTAAGTCAAATTTAGTTTTCTTACTTGTTTTTTCTACAGTACACGTACACATCTATAAATAAAATACACGTTAAGGTTAATATCTTGGTTTTCTACACCTTAACAGTACAGTTTTGAAAACTTCCTTAGCCAAACGAGTAGGGAAGTTTTGTTCAGGAAGAACAAATCAAATCAGCATTTTCTTTTTTTTTTTTTTTGGTAAATAACAAGATTTTCTCGTTCAAGTTCAAAGTTGAAAAGTGATAAATAAAATAAATCAACAAAAAAATTCTCTTTTGATTTGTATAATATAATGGTAATGCTGGAAAATCCTGACATTGAAATCCTTTAGTAAGTCAATTGTGAAACAATTATTGTGTATTAAAATGCAGTTAAAAGAAATGTTTTTCTTTTATTCTTGCCGTTGACTTCTTGAATGAATTATTTAGTAATGCAACGAAACACATTTTATTTAAAAACTTTTTAAAATCAAGTATTTATAATTTTTTTAAGTTAATGTAATATGTGTACTACAGCTGGAATAAATTTTAGCTCATAATATCTCAATTATTATGTACTTCAGTTACATACAAAATTGTTATGTCCTTGTTGAAAAACCCTTTAAGGTTTACAAAAAAGGTGTTTGATGAAATAATATATCTGCCGCGCCCATAGCTAGCATATATGTATGTACAGTACTTAAAATTAGGCCTAAGCCAGGGATCGGCAAACTGCTCCCACATCAAATTAAAAAATTTCATATAAATTTTGACGGCTCCGTTGCCAACTTACCCTTGGCCCAAGTTAAATTTAACATTTTTATTATTTCTTCAGAAATTTATAAAGCAAAATAGATCGAAGATTTTCTTAAATTCCACAATTTATCAGCATTAGCTATTTGGCTTAAGGATATTTATATAAACACATTCTATACATGATATTAATATACTAACAAAAAGGAGGAAAAACAATTTTTGTGTGCATGACACCATTTATACACTTCGCTTCACTCCACCAAACACCACAACAATATAAAGCGAATCCAGCTTAATAATACATTATTTACTTACAACAGCCTTTATATGAAAATCAAAAGAAAGCGTTAGTAAACTGATTGGAGGGGGCGGGAATTGCTTCGTTTATTCTAGTCTTTTAGACTTTTCTACAAAAATTCAGAAAATTTACGACAAAAGCCATGAAATTTTCCATCCCTTGTGTATTATGATAATTATATATACAAATAAAATAGATTTTGATTTTCATGGCCTTATAATTTGCTAACGATGTATGGAGTGAAGAATGAAAACTTGTGCTATCATATATATTAACGGTTGTATGCCTCGGTCATATATTCGTTTCTATCAAACGTTAACATCTCGCTTTTGTAGAAAAAAAGTATAAAGGAATGATCCTTGGGGACATTTTCTAAAAACATGAAAACTAACTTTTACAGAAATAAATTTAAATTACTTTATATAGAAAAATAGAAAAAAATATATAAAAGACGTGAAAATGTTAGAGTGTCAAGCCGAACCATATGTTATTCTACACTACTGAGCTTCCTTAATTATAGTACAAGTAGTTTAGTTGTGTCAGTAAACCCGTGGTATTGCCGTATGAGTCTCTTCATCAAAGATCTTTATATGGAAAAAATTTCTAAAAATGGTTTGATCGAAAATTTGGCACAGCCAATTGATTAAGCTAATTAATTATTTCTTACTCATTTCTATCAAAATATATTAATAATTAAGGTTTTTTTGCCATATACAGACTTCCACTATAATATGACCTTATAAGCGAAGAGGTTCTAAAATGGTTCGATTCGGTCCATTTTCAATGGGTTTCCTCCTTGACCCAATACATATATTTAAACCAAATTTTATCAAAATATCTCCAAAATTGCGACCTGTAACTTACACACAAATGTGCATGGTTAGACAGACGTATAGACGAAAATGGTTCAATTCAGTACAACTTTAATAGAGTTTTAAATCGATTTAGATTTTGATTTTGATTGAATCGATCGGTATAATTAAAGGTGAGTGTGAAATTTTCCATTTAGAAGTTACAAACATCAACACAAACTTCATATACCTTATACCACATGTGGTATAGAGTAAGAAAAAACCTAAAAATTCCTTGGACAATACTCTAATATGCTCCTTATTTCTTATTACTCATTCCACAATTCTGTCGTAACTTCTCTTTGAAGTTAGTTAGTACTCCATGTTAATTTCTGGTATCGGATTGTTGGTGAATTTTTTCACTTTTCCTACCTGACGGTGACATTAGCTTGGGCTTACTTAATTTTTCGTATAAGTAAATATGTGTCTCTTGTGTTGATATGTTGTGTCAACTAACCGGACATTACGGTTTATTTATGACCCATGTGTTGTGTGTTAAAAACATACACACACACATACATACTTCAAACATTTGTAAATGTTGTCACATTGTAAATCAGTTGTCCTTTGTAATGCATTTCTAAGTAGAATTTGAAATATTTTACATGTCGTGACATTCTCAACCATGTAATTAAATATTTATAAGCTTTCATTTTATTATGTACTTAAGGAATATAACAAACCACCGAACGTTTTATAAGGTGGAAATAAATTTCATTAATTTTCAACTAATACTACAGTTTACCTTCATTATGCCTAATCGATCTTTCAAACTGCATGAAATTTTAAGCGAAGTTACTCATCTTACAAATAAATATTTCCAATAACTAAAATTTACAAGACTTTATTTACTTTAATTATGTGCTTATACTTCATAATGCTATTGACACACCTACAACTTTGACTGCAATCTTGCAAAACTAACTCTATTAATAACATTAAGAACAGTTTCACATGATATTGTAATACAGAAAATATAGAGTACAGAAGTAAGTTTGTATACAACAGCAACAATAACAAAATATGTGTACAACTGTATTCCCATTTAACAAATTTCTATAATTCTTTTATTAACGTACTCGTCATGCTGTTTGCCCGAAAGGAGTTTTTCTTTCATCCTTTGCGTTTTTCTATAGAACTCCACCTACCCATAGAAATCTTCTTTAACAACATTATTTACAAATAATACAATATAGCTTGGCTACAGTCCTGGTCTTTGTATGTTGCATACAGTTGTTTGTATGAAAGTCTAGACTGTGCAGACGTATCGGGTATTATAATTAAAATACTTTTCCAATTTGTTATATAACAAGTTGCTTTTTTTTTACACTCAATTTTCGTTACTTTTTATTGTCAATTGCTAGAATTCTTCTTCAACTTGCATTTCTGTTAATGTAAGAAAAAAAATCGTATTTACTTCTTTTTCTACAAATTTTCTGCTTTTTTGATAAGTTCAAAGTTACACTTTTTTTTTCTTTTTGGTGACTTGTTATTGGATATTAAAAATATTAACAATTTTCTAGTTAGGAGACGATTGGATGTGTTGGAGTTTCCTGCACCATGATTTTTAAGGGAAGTTGAAGAGAAAAAGGAAAAAAATTCTTTATTTTCAATAAATTATTTCTTAGGTATGTAATACATACCCTATTAGAGGGCGTAATGAAGTACCTGCGCGTCCATTGTCGAAGATGTAGAATTTTAGTTTTTCTATGTATATTTGTTAAAATTTTCAATGAATTCTTGCTTAAAAAAGTTTCAAAAAAATCGGGATTTTTCCAAGCACCTAATAGTACTCTGTACCCTTAATTCACTCTGTACATAACTAAAATATTTATATCATAAATATTTCTACACATAATTTCTACAGATTCCAACTCATAAAACACACATTAACTCTTTTGAGATTCTTATGAATAATAAAATTTAATGTGTTTCATTTCTATAATTGTTTTCTAAATTGTACCTTTATATACATACATATGTATGTATATAAATAATGTATGAAATTTGTATTCAGGATTCTCTAAATATCATATAACAATGGCGAATGTCGGTAGGAGTTGTATTATTCTGTGGCGGCGGCGAGAATCAAGTTTATTATGCATTAAATTCGCAAAAGGATACCCTAGCATAAGTTTCCTTTCTATTTGATATTTTAACTCGTTTGCCAACAGCAACAACAACAATGATAATTGTACTTTACTGAACGATCTTAACGAGTATTTGATGATGCCGCGAGGAATTAAATATTAACAAAAAAAATATGTATGTATGTATATGTGTATGTATGCAAAATAAAGGAAAAATCCCAATACAGTTATAAATACTATGCACAGAAAGAGACACTCCTTCTTACAGGATCACATACATTTTGAAAGCACATAGAATGCAAGTGCGTTAGCTGGAGGACACACTGTGTTGGATATAATAACACGCCCAAGATATATACAGAACATTATTTCTATATCAGACACACTTTGTATATATATGTATGTGTGCGTGTATATATGTGTAAATTTGTAACGTTAAAGGGATGTTAAGGGACATTAAGCAAAATAATATACAATAAAAATGATTAACTTTCCGCATGCAAAAACATTGAGGTTGCCCTACGTACAATATAAACTGCAGCGATTTTAAAAACTTGTTTGCCCATTAATACAGTATATTATAAATATTTATGTATGTTATATATATATCTATTCTTCAATAAACATTTTTTTCTTAACAGATTTTTAAGTTTCTTATAAATGTCAAAAGACGGACTGAGAGACAAAATTAATAAATTATGAAATTTTTCATACTAAAATATACTTTTTATTTCTTTCTAGGTGTAACCAACTGTACCTAATGGTAAGTTTACCTATTTGACTTGTATTTTGTATATAAAACTTAAGCTATATTTAATACCTCTCAACCGCCATAGTAAACTGTGTACGTACGTCCACATTTATTGCATGTAAGTACGCATATGCACTCAACTTGATAATGGAACAGCTTCAAAAAAAAAAAAAAAAACTGTTTTAGCAACATATTGCTGCAGAGATTTTTTTTTGCATTTTTTTTTTTTTTTGTTTGGTTTTGTTTGTTTTTGTCAACGTTAAGCAACTGTTGCTGGGAGTTTTCCGTATTGTACGCTAGCTCCGCTTTTTACACCAAAGGACACTCGTTCAATGTCATGGTGGAGTAAAGAACACACACACACACATACACCAAAATCCATATATTTTTTCTTTCTTTTTTTCGGCTTTATATACATACATAAAGGTTTTTTCACGGCTTACTTAGTCTGTGCACTGGAGAGACAATCTTAATATGTTCAGGGTCCTTTGGTATATATACCAAAGGAAAAACAGGAGAATATTGTAAAATTCCTTTTTTGTAATTCTATTGTCAGTATGCTTATGGTTTTTATTGCAAAAGCTTTTTATTCTTATTTACATACAAACGCTCTTCTTTGCTGAAGTTCCTTACAATACTATAACGACCAGTACTTTTTTGTTTTGAAAATTTAATTGAACTAATTTTCTTTGATTTTAGTATATGACTAAGGGAAGGGAAATCGATTTAACCATCTTCGTCGGTCTGTTCTAGGTCCATATAAATTTGCTGGCAATCTAAGATAATTGAATGAAATTTAGTACAAGAACCTGTATAGAGTCTTTATATAATGAAAATTTGCAATTTATACCATTAGTTAATTTAATAATAAATAATACTAAGTTGGGATCGAATCATATTCAGCGAACTGTAATTTCCCTTAAAAAGATTATATGATAATAGCAACACTTTTACAAAAGAGTGCAGGCAACAGTCGTTTTTAACTTAATTCACGTTATTCATGTTGACCCTTTTTCGTTCATTCGTTCATCTTGTTACTGTTGGTGATGCTGTTATTGCTATTTTTACATATGGTGTCAAGATAAAAGACATAATTACGTGAAATACTGAATAAATAAGACAGACAGACAGACAGACAGATAGACAGACAGACATACAAAGAGAAAGAGACTGCAAAAGAAAAAGCGAAACGACTGCAGCAAGCATAACAGCAAGGAATCAAAAACGCATACAGCTTTCGCGAGAAATCCTGCTAACAGCTTATGCATAATATTCACTAGTTTAAAACGAATTTCAAATACTCGTCTATCTACTTAAAATCGTTTAAAAAATATTTTTTATAATTTCAAAATATTTTTTGTTGGCCATTTATTATGTTCACCCTTACACTCTACTTATGATGTAAATATATCAACATTCACATAAACGAACAATTTTTATATCATTAAGAAGACTACTAAGAATTAGTTTTTTATTCTTTCCTAAAATTTTACTCCTACATTTGCTGTTTTAGCCAAAAATCTCCAACAACTAAACATTTCCTGCTGCAGCAGTAGTACTATAATATATATAAATCTTGTTACTTGACTATACTTCATTTTTCATTTCATTTACAAATAACTTTTTTCTTCACATCGCGTGCTGTTTAAAGTGACAAAAAAAGGAACGTGTGATACATGCATATTAACACACACAGTCGCACATACACGGCAGTTAGATGTTTCTGAGTGAGGAGTTTTTGATGGGAAAATATGAAAAAAAGGGAAAAAGAAAACGGGGAACCAACAAGAATAGACGTTGACTATATTTGCATAAGGGATACCGTGTCAACAATGTCAAGCTAATCTTAAATGATTTCTCATTCATATGCATGTTGATGGAGAAATGAATGTGCATTTTTTTTCTTACCTTTTGCTTTAAAAAGCATGAGTTTTCAGATACTTTGAGACTTTTGAATATAATTTTTAGCAGTATTCGTGTGTCCGTATGTCCGTATATTATTGACTCTGAGACGGTTGTAAATTTTGAGATTTTCAGTTAAAATTTTTTACAAACACTTCAATTTTCTAACAAACATATTTTTATTATCTGTGCGAAATTTAGACCCAATCGGTACATTTTTAAAATAATAATATATTAAATGGCAGTGGGTTGCGTTTAGTGACACAACTGTAGCTTAATTTTATTGTATTTTAATTCATATTAAAAAGTTAATTACTTAATAGAGCTCCAATGAAATCATTGAAATATTTTCCATTCATTCCTATTATCAACAAAGCAAAGCAAGTCATTTAATTTGTTAAAAATGAAGGAGGGTTGCAATCATTTAAGTATACTCCTATAAGGTTTTTGTCACATGAAATTGAGTATTTTTGGTTATTTTCCTTTTTTTCCAACCACTTCCTTGCCAACTGCCATCTTCAGACATGACATGTGACTCAGTATATTATATATACGAGTATGTGCCCTAACCCAACTTGTTATAGATGTGTGCGTTCATGTCTTTGTCTTTCCGGTTGTATAGTTGTCATTTGCTTGCCTTTTAACGGTAGAAAAAAGGCTGTATTGGCTGACCTCAACACACCAGAAATTGTATTGTATGTGAACAATGTATTCATGGGCTCTTTACTAATATATTGTATTGGTATAGGTATTATGTGTAATAAAGTTTCAGACCCTGGAGGCCTAAAAGTCTGTACATATTCAAATGGGTGTTGTGGTTGGCAGTTGTTTTAATATCATCACGGTTTTTGAAAAAAATGAAAATAAATTGAATTTGAAATTTTCCTTAGCGCTGCTGCTAGTATTGTTCTCTTTTTACCCTGCGTGACTTGTGGCAAACGGTATATTACGTTTGTGCGAATGTTTGTAACCCCTAAACAGCAAATGTCACAACCTCCTTTAATTGTAACGATCGATTTAAAATTAAAAGCACAAACAAACAGTCCACACTGAATCATTTTAACCATATCCGTCCATCCGTCCATCCGTTCGCGAATATATAACAAAAATTCTCAATTCTTAATATTTTTTGACACAATTTAGTGCATAATAATAGGGTATGAAATGGTTGAACTGGCCGGACTATAACATTTTCATTTATACGTTTTTTTCTTGTTTGAAGTTGACTGTTTGCCTTCTTAGTACATGGAGAAGTACAAAGACCACCAAAGAAAGCCAAACGTACCGAAAAATGTATTACTTAAAATGTCTAACCTTACAAAACATTTTTCACTACAACAGTCACCGCACTATGTACACTTAACTAAAAGACATGGATGACTGTCAAAATATTAAAATTGTGTGCTTTACGTCAGAACCTGAAGCAATATTCTCTCACACCTCTATATTCATACTTTGTGTTGAGTTGTTCCACAATTTATTGTTTGATTTTGGTTGTTCAAATATTGTAAGTGTGCGTTTTCCTTCACTTGGAGCTGTCATTGCAACGTTTGAATGGTTTTGTTGTCGCCATTCATTGTTCACTTTTTAACTAAGTACTATAAATTTCTATTCTCATTCTTCCAATAATGTATGAAAGATAGAGTGAGGGGGAGAGAGAGGAAGTGAGCGACAGCCCTTTACATAGAGTGTGCAATTTAATTTTGTGCGTTTAATTTTTTTTTTTTTTTTTTGGTAATTTATTCGTTGTGTTTATTTTATATCTCCATGACATAATGGTCACCACTCTGTTCATATTGTGAAATTAAGCAAAAAAATAATAAAAAAAACTTCCTCTTGTCTCTGTGGTTGCCAAAAAAGAAAAGAGGAAAACGTAAAATTCAATTTGTGTACACCTCGAAAAGCCAAACGGAAAATGCTATCGATAGATAACTGTGTGGTTTTTCAATTTTGTTGAAACTTCACAGCAACAACAACAACAACAATAACAGCATCCATAAATTCTGCGGTAAGTACTCAGTGGGGTTATTTTTTTTCTTTATTTTTCTATAAATTGTGATATTCCACAAATTATTACCAAAAACGAAAACAAAGCAAAACAAAACGTGTAAAAACCACTTTACACCATATCAATAGTCGTGTACACCATATATAAATAAATTGTTGGGGAAAATTGATTGGAAAACAATATGGCGCCAAAAATATTTCATTACCGATATCTATACCCTACACCGTAAAGTGGTATCAGGGTATGTATATTGTTTTCATTTCAGATGTTTGTAACTCTTCAATGAGAACTTTGGCTTAATGGATGTACTTGGAGGCGTTTATTATTAAAAAGGGCCAGGATCGATTCATTGGTAGAGGTATCAATGTACTGCTTTACTTTTGTATAAGTTTTTATATGACAAACGTTCTCGTTTTTTTTTTTTTTTTGGCTAATAAAATTTTGGTAAATTTGGTTTCAAATTTAGATCCGATGCGTCAATTTTTGGAAAATAAACTTTTTTAAGATTCTTTAAAATTTTGACATAATTTGAATGTTGTTGTTGTTGTTGCTGTTGTTATTGTTGATAATGATTATGTTAATGTTGTTGTTATTTTCAACAAATTCTTTAATTTTTTCTTCTTCATCTTTTAATTTCATGATGAAGATATTATTGCTGCTGTGTTGTTGTTGTTTGAAATTTAATTTTTAATCTTTTTTCTTCTTCTCCATCTTTCAAGTTTGTCATACATATGGACAAAATTTAATAGTTTAGAGTATTAAACGGTCGCATTTAACTGATTAAAATATTTTATCATATTAAGCGAAAATATGCATAAGTAAGGAAAACAAATGAGTTGAGTTAAATGGCTGCATCATGTACATGTGTTTTCGAAACACAATTAAGTGGAATATTAGAGAAAAGTGAATGAGTTCGATTTATTTCATAAAATATACTTTTATTAACCCTTTAAAGCGAACAAAGATAAAAAAATTTATATGTAATTAAATAAAACTAAAATACTTTTGTAACCAAAAAATATTTAAAATAAAAAAGAACCAACTAAAAATATTTAGATTAGTATAAAAACAACAACTATGTTAATATGTTTTTCATTAAATATACTTTTTCGAAATTCTGATTTGCATATTTTTACTCTATTCATGAATGGACAATATATGTTTGGGTGATTTATAGCATCCAATAGTGTTGATGATGATACTGATGATGGAACATTTTTCAATTAAATTGGAAATGTTGTTGTTGTAATAGTAAAAACCAAAACATTTACACTTGCTAAAATAGAACAGAATTCTTAAAGCCAACATTCCTTTACCACTGTTACCAACATCAACAATAGACCAAGATAAGAAGAAGAAGATGAAACATAAGAATAGTTAGCAATAGGATGCCATTGCACCCACATATAAATATTTCTATTTCAGATGCCATGTAACATTTATTTCGTTATGTTACGTTTGACTTGACAGTGTTGGGTTAGGGTTGGGGTTGGGGTTAAGGTTGCTCGGTTAGTGGTTTGCCTTCTCTTAATAAAACATTTCTCAGCATTCGCTAAGATTTTGGTCTTAACCATTTCTCACTTATAGCTGGAAAGTTTGTTATTACTAATGTTGTTGTTGTTGTTTTGCAATTTTTCTTTTGAGTTTTCCCTGAACTTCTCTCTAAATGTCATTTTGCTGTCATCTCGTGGATAATAAGATTACAACTATGTAGAAATAATAGGATTTCGGGTAAAAGTTTTTCCTGTTTTCATTTCATCTCTCTTGTCTTTTCAATTTTTTTCCTTTTTAGTTCCAACATTTTAGTTGTTCTGCTTTAACATCTTTTTTCTCTTCACTTTATTTTATTTTTGTTTTATTTGTTTGTTTTTTCAATTTTAATTTTTATTCCTACCAAAAGTTAAGAATAATACATTTAGAGCAGATAAATGGAAGATGGAATGAGAAATGAAGAAAATTACTTTTTCTGGCTTGTTATGACTTGTGTGTTGGCGTTTATATAAACTATGTGCCACTTGACTTTGGAGAATAGGAAAATGAACGTAATTCGGTTAAGAATTAAAATGAAATTAAAAGTTAAAAATATTCAAAAAAAAAAAAAAAAAGTCTCTCAATCATTGTACGTGAAATTATTCTAATGGAAGACAAAAAATTGCTTTTAGTCAAATAATTAAAATATTATGTTTGATAATTTTTATTCGCCATCACAATTATAACAATCAACACAAAACAATTGAAATCTCATACTGCTTAAACATGTCTAGATAGGAGCCGATTGAGTTTTATTTTTTTCTTCGGCCTTTTCATAATCCCCACATGATTTTCCATATGCAACTCAGTGAAAGAAGTGTCAGAGACTCAAAAATGTCCGTATATTCATCTGTTGTTGGCACTCTCAAGGTGGTACATTTTGAGATATTGATCCGAAATTTTGTACAAGCATAAATAGTTATTTAATGGAGCAAAATTGGTCAAAAGCCATGCCCACAATTGATAAACATTTATTCATCTACCACAAAAATTTAGCTATAAACTTGGAATTTAGTACACACTTTTATAATTGCCCCATTTACTGATATGATAAAAATGGGCGTTGAAAATTTGCGAAAAACCGTTCTTACCTTGCAAGCTGGCACGAAATATATCCACTATTAGAAGGCGTAAAAGGTGTACCTGCCACGCCCATTATTTGTATAAACATGTGGAGGATATTTTAGATTCGCCTTGAGATAAATTTAGTTTTTTTTTTGTCTCCCTACGTAATAATAACGTTGACGTCCTCATGTTTATCATTACTTCTCAAAGGCACTTGATGCTAACTTCCAAACCCTCAAAGCGAGAATCACATTTTTTATAGCAATTAATTTCACATATCTAATCGGAGTTGAAGCATATGCTGTTTGCCGTGTGCATATTTGGCTGCAACTTAAACTCAATTGAATACTTGAAGCTAGTTACGGCTTGAAGGTTGACTAGCTTTATTTACAATCTTTCATTTCAAAACATATGTTTAATGAAAAACAAATGTTTATTTGTTGTTTTAGTTGCTTTACAATACAAATCACAACAACTAATAATAATAATATTGTGTTCAAGTCTAATAAATAAAAAATATTAAAATAAATTCCAGTGAGTCTTGAAGAAAGTGTGAAACCGTAAACACCTACAAAATGAAATTAATAGCACCTATAAGCTCAGCAATAATAATAATATGTTTAATAAGGCCAGCGCAGGGAGTAAGTTTATATAAAAACAAAATTAAAAAATTATTTAAAACTTAATAACTTAATTATTATTTAAGCAATCGAAAAGTTGCTCCAAAGAAGCGGGTATGACGAATGATGATTACCTACCGTTAAGACGTTTGCACTTTGATCATGTCAACACCAAAGGCAAGTGCTTTCTGCACTGTCTCTATGACGGTGTCGGTTTTATGGTGGACGATAAAATCAATCCCAAAATTAAAGTGCATATTGATAAGGGCAGCACTGAATGTGAAACGGCATTTAATTTTTTCAAATATTACATGAAAAAGAAAAAGGAATTTGAAGTACTTATCAGGCAATCAAATGCCAAAGAGAAATGTCTGAAAGAAGCTAACGTTACATACGATGATGTCGACCACATAATTGCAGGAGATATGTATCTTGCGCATGGTTTGAAATGCTTTTTAAAGTGCATTTTTGAAACAGTTGGTTATATGAAAAATGGCACTATCGATAATAGTCATGAGTCGATATTCCATTTGGGTTTAGAGAAAATTGTAAAGAAAGCGGATGCATGCGAGACGGCTTATAATATATATTATGGTTTGATGATAATATTGAAAAAAATGGGAAATTTTTATTGAGTAAACGGTTGCTATGTTTACGAATAATATATATATTGTATTAAAGATTATTATTATTAATAAACAATTTTATGTTTTATTGTAATTTTATAGTTTTATCTAAACAGCAGCTTTAGGACAAGATTATTTTCAAACTTTTTTCAACTTTCTGAAAGAACCTTCGTTGAATAGAACCACACTTTACAATACAGGCGATATAAAAATTATGATCCGAATACTTGATACATCACAAATTGACCATTTTTAGAACCCCTTCAAGAACAAAGAATGTCATTTACTGACACTTTACTTTATTTAAGATTCTATTTTTATGAAAAAACTTCCTTTTGCTTCTTTATTATAACAAAGAGTATATTAAGGTTGTGTGGAAGTTTGTAACTCTTTATCAACTAAAACCTAGAATCACCATCTGAATCATTTAGACCATGTGCGTCTATACGTCTGTCCATCGATGCTACGGAGCAGAACAATTTAGAGGTTGTAATGAATCGCTTTAAATTGAAAATCTACTTAAAACATTTCATAAGTAAGTGGCCAAGTAATCATTGACATCAAAATACAAGTACTATCTTCATTTTATTCATTTCTAACTGACATTAATAAAACTCAAGACTTAATTTATGTATAGTGAAGGTAAGAGGGAATATTTCTATTTAGAAACTTAAGGAATGCATGCTACGGTAACAGTTAAGTAGTTGAAAAGCAGTATCACAGTTATCATAACCTCTGAATTTATTACATTGTTCCATAACCATGTTCAATTGTTCAGGAAGTACAGCTGTCTTTAATGTTTGCAAAATCCTGTGGGTCTGTATGACACCATTCACAAAATAGCCAATTCTTTCCAAAAAGCAATTAGCAAAACACGTTAATTCTCTATTAACCGTTACCAATTTATCGGTTCGCAATTTCTCAACTTCTTTTTCATCAGCGTGTTCTTTTTGGATACATTCATTAGCAACTCTTCTAGCATGGGCTTTTTGTTCTTCCGTTAATCTCATTTGCTGCAAGGATATTTTATTATATATATATAGGAAAAAAATTGTGCATAAATTACTATTTTCCCATAAACTACACCACAGATTAAAGCCACTAGAACAAGATTTAGAAGAAATTTCATTTTGTTGATTCTTGTTCAATATTTGAAGATATTTCAACTAGTGATGGTTTTAGTTAACAACTGAATGCACTTTATATTTATAATTAAAATATGGAACAATGGTCTAACTTTATATTTATACACATATATACAGACGTAACTACATTATATGGTTGATATATAATAGTTTACGCTAATGTTTTGTTATTTAAATTTTTTTGACAGTCACTGTATAAATGCTGCAAAATGTGAAAATTGTGGGCGCTTCAACATCCATGGAAAAGATGTTTACACCATATTTCAATTTCTTAGCCTAACTTTTGTGGTAAATAGATACATGACCACGCCCATTTTTGGCACATTGTTAGATGGGATAATTATAAACATGTGTATTAAATTTTCAGTTTATAGTTTGGTGGCCGTTAGGTAGATATTTGTCAATTGTGGGCGTGGTTCTAAACTGATTTTGCTCAATTTCTTCAATTTTAAAATCTACGCAATATATAAACATAATTTTGACTCAATATGTTAATATTTGCTACCGTAAGATAATTATCAAAGAAGGACGTACGGATGGATATGTCTATATCAGCTCACATTTTGATGCTGATCAAGAATATATACATATCATTGCTTTTCACACAAATCAATAATTGATTGGTTATAAATTAACTAAACGTACACAAAGAATGTCACTTATGACAGAAACTGAAAATAATTTAATTTTATATAAAAATAAAAATAATTGAAATATTTAATGGTTATAATACAGCTCACAGCATACCTACTAGTGATGGTAAGTTTAATAAATCGAATGCTACAATATCATTAATTTATATTTCAACAATTAACACAGCAACTACAACTGGCAGCGGCCCAAAATTGTTATCAAGAATTACTGTATAATTGGGATTGTTTTTATAAATGTGTTTATGAGAAAAATGATTTTATGAAAAATGGTAAACTAGATGTTATAATTAAAGATTCAATCGAAACTGGAGCCAATACTTGTGAAATGGCTGCTCAACTCCATAGCTATATATTCCAACAAATATTTCAATTTAGATTTGATATTTATATAATGGGATCGAAGGAATGCGTAGGAAGGTATAATTACAAAAAGAACGAGTTGGCTAATATTAGTGACACAGATTATGCATTGAAATGTGCCTTAAAATGTACTTTAGAGTGGCAGGGTTATATGAAAGGTGACGGTGCACCTAATAGAGACAAACCTATTCTCAATTGGTTGGACATTAATATATATGATGATAGCTGTGAGACCGCTTATCATATGCAGCAGGCATACCACAAATTTGTCAAGCAATACTATGCATACTTTGATAAAGAAATTCCTCAATATTTTATATTTCAAGATTTATTACAAGTGGACGAGTGAAAGGGTGTTAAATGTGCAGCGCAGCTAACAAGCAAAAAAACTAAATTTGGCTTAGGGCAATAAATAAATAGCTTTTATAGTCCTGGCTCTTGATCGATTTTGCCCATTTTAAATAGCGATTTGTATGTAAAAACTTAAAGTGTTATACAAATTTCTAAACAAAAATAAAAAACAGTAACAATAATAACAACAACAACAAGTAATAATTATTATTTATTAAAAATTACGTAATTTAGCATATTTCTAGGCTTTATTTATATTTTGTAAAAGATTAAATATAATTTATTTTAAAAGCTTTGATTAGGAACGTTAAGAAATGAAACATTCAAAAACTTTAAATCAGAGACAACACTTAATCGATATATCAAACTGTTCATTAGTTGTTTTTGTAATATCTAAAGCTTAAAAATCGAGCAAGGATTAAAAAAAATTTAAATCGATTTATATAATAACGAAAATTAAAAATCGCAAAAATTGTATCGATCCAATCTAAATTTCATGCAATTTTTGTAAACATATTCATTTCAAATATGACACGACCATTTTTTGTGTACATATCTACAATATGGAGTTTAGCTATGCTTTTCTATAATTGGTTAAAATTTACAATTGTGAGACGCGTCTTTGCATCAATTTAGATAAGTATTGTCAAAGAAATGCCCTTTGACCTATAAATTATACATAATGTATAAAATTTAGTATCAACTGAATACTTATCGGATGCACAGACACCATTTTTTGTCTTTACGTCCGTCAAGGTAAGGGTAATAATAGTATATGGGTGCGATTAATTCTCAATTTAACATATCTATTCCTTATATATTATAATACTGTATATATGAGCGCAAAATAGTCCACTTTATTATAATTATCAATTGTGGGAGCGTGTTTTTGAATCGAATAAAGTCAACGGATGCCCTTTAATCTTAAGATAACATCACACCAAATTTGCGACTAATTTAATTACTTGGCTGCTAACTTCAATTTTTTGTTACTAGCTTAATTTTTAAGAAAATACGAATTAAATTCTAGCAGAAATTTTTGACTGCTTGCTTCATTTTATTGGCTGCTAGCTTCAGTTGGCACCTAGCTTCATTTTATGTATAATAATGGACGTATGGACAAATAATGCTGTACTTGAACTGAAGTTGCAATATGTATAAGTACTTGTGGGTGTATGGTACTGCATTTGTCCTGTTTTTGTGCTTTACTAATATTGTCTCTCCTAAAAAAGTAAGTCACGAAATTTCCTAAAATCCAGTGTTTTATAAAAAAAAATCTCCCTTCAGTTCTTACATTGTTAAGTGCTTTCAAAAACTCGGCACATTAAACCAGAACATCGCAATAATAATCTTTATATAACCTAACAAAAGATCTGCTATTAGGTATAAAATATTATCGTCACTTTTGTTGTCTTCAATTTTAATTTGCAATCAAGACTTATTTATGTATAACAAAGAAACTTCAACTTCAAGTTCAAGTTCCTCGTTTATCTTAATTACCATCAGCAGCAACGTTTAATTTATTTATTTTTTGTTAAAATCAGTATAATAAAAAGTCCACCACATGTATTCTTTCACCAAATTATCAAATTATATATTCGCAAACAAAAATATTATATACAAAGTTTAAAGCATTGACAAGAGGGAATAATTTTATTTATAGAATTGAGGCACGTTCAGTGCGATAGCAATTAAGAACTTGGAAACCAGTATCACAGTTATCAGTTCCCTTAAGACCATTACATTTGCTGATGATGGTTTTCAATTTTTCGGCACCGACAGCAGTACTCAAAGACTGAGTAACACGGGCCTCCTGTATAACACCATCTTTCAAATAGCCAGCCCGTTCCAAGAAGCAATTAGCAAAACACTTCAACTTATTATCAGCTCCCTCAACTTGACCCGATCGCAAAGCTTGAACTTGTTCATTAGTAACGCCTTCTTGTGCGGTACATTCAGTAGCATATTGTCTAGCCCGTGTTCTTTGTTCTTCCGATATATTTAAGGTCTACAAAAGAGGATAATATATTATTTATAAAAACAAAACAAAAACAGGACGTTCTTCTCAAGGAACTTACAGTTTGTCCATAAGCCACACCACAGGCTAAAGCCACTAGAACAATTGTTAATAAGAAGGACTTCATTTCGTTGATGGTTGTTTAGTGTTTGCAAATATTTCAAGTACTGACTGCTTTGGTCAACAAATGAACGTACTTTATATAAGCGAGATATGAAGAAAAGCAGTCCAATGATGAGACATCAGTTTAATGCATACCTACAAACATAAATACATTATTTAAATTATTTATTATAGTATATACTCCAGGTTTTTTTTTTCACTGTTGTTTTGTTGTTTTACTTTTAAGCTGAGATTTTGATGTTTTTTCCTTCATTTGTTGTTTTGGTTTTTTGATAATATTTGTTTATTTTTTAAGGGGCTACTACCATCCAGCCAAGCAATGAATGTTTCAAGTGTGATTAAATCTTTATTATATAATTTAATTAACTAAAGATAATCTGCAGATATAAATAATAATTATAATTGTTGTTGTTGTTTAATGATTATGGATATTTTTAATTTACCATAAACAAAAATTCTTATAAAAAAGATTCTTAGCCAGCACTTCGTTATGGTCTAAAGTTACGTGACAATAAATTGTCATTGAATTTTTTTTTTTTTGGAAGTATTTCTTCTTTCAATTTTTCATAAATTATTAATGGCGCAAAAGTTAACAACACTTGATATATTCTTTGAGTTCAGCAGAGTACAAAAATTTATGGAAGATCGTTACTTATAAAAACAGCGGTAGCACCATCTCTTGAATACCCTACACTGTGACGGTAAATGATATGGATTCAAAACACAACACTTTAATTCAACGAGATTTACATGTTTTGTACTTAAGTTTTAAGAAGAACAAGAACTCTTGAAACTCTCGAGTGAGTAAACTAAATACCTTCAGTACTGAAACTGTAAATTTTTTTAGTTAAATTCTACTAAAGCGATGGTTGTTATTGTTACTTTATTTCAAATCATTATAATTAGCATTTAATTTTCTATTATTTACCCGCGAAATTTATTATTTAACAAATTTACACCAACTCACTCAGATTTTAGGGTTAAGCTTTATATGTGTATAATACTCTTATTTACTTTCCCGCTTAGTCAGTACACAAACATACACATTGTGTTTATATAGTAAACAGGTGTTAATTGTTATTGGTCAGAGAATTAATTTAATTATTTACTTTTCCATCACAATCATTCATTAAATAAATCTCGAGTGAAATTAAAAAAACAAAAAACAAATAAAACCTTTATTAGAGGCTAGGGTCAAATTTTGAATAATCTTACATATATATGTGGAAAATGTGGGCGTGACAGATACACAATGGCGCCTATTCTTAATGATTGAAAAATATTTCTTAATTTATTTCTTGGAGCTTGGGTTAGGAGTTTTTTTTTGTAAAATTAGGGCGTGGCAGATATACAAATACGCCTACTTTTTGAGATCATTAAAATCTTTATTAATGTTTTCCTCGTAGATTGAATTAAGACACAAAAAAAAACTCTGAGACCTTCTTTTAGTAGCCAAAGGGAAGGAAAAACTTAGTATAATTATAAGGTGCGGAGTATAAAATTTGTAAAAAATGTTATAAACAAATTTATATTATTTTTACAATAAAAAAAACTTTTTTACATAGTTAATCTCCCTTCTGAACTAAATGTTTTTTCTATCATAACATTTATTATTATTTTTTATGTACGAAAAAGTAAAAAACATTTTCTTAAAAAATTGCTTTCTTAACATTAAAGAGCTTACGCTGCTTGCAAAACCAATCGCAATTATAGATGAACATAAAAATCTGGTTTTCGTTGTAAATCTTGGCGCCTTGCTATGTCTGCGAAAAAATAATCGCTGAGACCTTACTGACGATATAAGTTACGAATAATGTTCTATTTAATTGTTCAACATTTGATGGCTATCAAACAAAATAATGGTTCGAAAACAAAATGTGCTACTGTTACTATATTTTTATTGTTAAAAAAAAATCGCTTAAATATTAAAATGGACATAATCTATAATAAACGAAATGGTATTAATAAGAAATTGTCAATATTTCATATTAACGTTCTTCGTAAAAGTGTTTTCTAGTTTTTTAATATATTTTTTTTTAAATAATTGAGATTTTTTGAAACATATTTAACCAAATTATTGTTGATTTATTCATATCTCTCTCTCTCTCTCCTATTAAAATTGTGATTCAAATATTTTTTTATAGGAATTTACTGCTAATCATACATTGCCGCATAACATAAATTTTATCTAAAGCTAATTGAATATAATTGTTGTTGTTGTTTTTGTTTGCTGTTATATATATTTTTTTCATTTAACACAATAAAATTACTTCATTAATTTCGTTTAATTATATGCATCACTAATCGAATATATTTTAATTGTAAATTATACAAGTAAAAATGTTGTTGTCGATTTAAGCAAAATATGAAATGCACTGCACGTACTCGAAGGCTTTCACTTAAGATATTAAGTGAATTTTTTTTCAAATTGTGGGCTTGTCCATTATTTTACCCCGCCCATTTTTGCTTTCAACTTTGTAGCTTTATTTTTGTAACGGTTATATATTCTGGTCAATTGTGGGCGTGGCACCTAAGACATTCTGCCTTAATACAAAACACAACCTACCAGAGAAATGAAATTTTAACTCAATGTTTATGATATATAATTTTTCATAGACGTACGGACAGACAAAACTACGTCTTTCGATATTTTCAAGGTAATCAGGACTACATATAGGTTGTAAGCTTTCCTTCTGAGTATTTACACCGAAATAAAAAACTTTGTAAATTCCCTTCTTTTGAAAAGAATAAAAAAAAACCAGTTTAACAACAACAATAGAATGACTCAATTAGATTTTGATTTAAATATAATCCCACATGCCATACAGGCAACCGTACATGCCTGATGGTTGGTTACTAAGTGAAGAACTTCTGTATAATTAAATTTCTCGGTTCACTGTCTCTCATTCTCTTTATAATTATTATTTTTAATGGTTTAATATGATTTTGATAATTATTTTAAATTCAACTTTTTACACGAAATTTATATTTAAATATAGTATATAAAAGTAACGTTAAATAATAATAAAAATATAATAAAAAAAGCATAGTCGAATAACAGACACGCCCATAATCAATAAAAAATATATATATCTGCCACAAAAGTTGAGCCATGAAGTTTAAATTTGGTACAATTAGATCGATCGATGTAACAAAAATGGGCGCAGTCAGTATGCCCACAATTTACAAAAAACCATACTCAGTGTGAAACGTGACTTGCAGACTGATACGTAATATGTACAGTATTGGAAGGTGTAATTAGAGAGTATTTAAGATTTGTCTTCAGTCAAATTTGCTTTTTTTTTTATTTGATTTAAACAAATTGTACTCATTCCCAGTTCAACTCTTACCCAGACAGACACTATTAAAATTTGTCTTGTGTTATAAATACTTGCATAATTTATGTGGCATATACATTCTATATTTTACTTAATACTAATTACAATAAATGAGAGTTATTATAATGTTTTGAAATGAGAATTTATGAAACTCAAACCTTTCGTTTGTAATAATGTTTTAAAAATACCAAAAAACTTTGTATAAAACACATATAAGGAATTAGTTATGAAGGTTATGACTTTGCTTTTTGCTAAAAATATTTAACCTGTTATAGGATATAAGGGAAGGCAAATGGACGGATGGCCTTATTTAATAAATTAAATTTATCTACATAATTAATTCTGTTAAGTGCTAACTTTTGTACTTAACTATAATAAAATAACTATAAGAGAACATTCTTTTTTTACCTAAACTCTGTTACCTGTACTAAATGATATATTTTCAAAACAGCTTGTCTGGACACTTTCTCTTCTAAGAGATAAAAAAAAAAACCTTAAATTATGAATTTTTTTTTATGTCCCAGTCTGTTATAGAACACTTTATTATAACAACAACTGCTAATGAAGTTATAAAGTTTATAAAAAGGAAAGAAAAAACCTAAAAATGAAACTTAATGAGTGAAAAATATAAAATAAACAGACTAGTCTGCCGACTTTTCATTCTAAAGCTTCTAACCTTCATATTCCCTATTTATCACCTTTGCTTCTTTGTAAGACATTGCAAGCTGCTCATTTGTATTATATGTACATAATTCATATCACACGTTTTTGTATAATTTATAACTTACAAACTGATGCGACAGTTCTGCTCTTTGTCTACCTCATAAAACCATCTTCCTCCTAAACAATTAGTTTAAGCGTGGTGTTTGGTGTTTATATAAAAGTGTGCTTATATATCATTTGTTTTAATTGTTTACCATTGTAATTTGTCAACTTTGTACACAAATGCATACATATTACCATCCAGATTATATACGCATGATATTAGCTTAGTTAGGGTTATTTGAGAGGTGGGGAGGGCATGTGTTATTATATACATGGGTATCTAAGTATGTCAGATATTATGTTTTGATTTGCGTACACATTTGTTTAATGTCAATTTATCATGTTGCACATGATAAATGTAATTACATTTATCATATAATTACCGTCATCTACTTAACTAACATTGCAAACTACACTTCTTACAAGAGGAACTGTATCAGAACTGCCGCATAAATTGTTCCTTTTTTTTTTTTCTTAATATATGTTTAGGCTTTTTTTTAATGTTATGTATATTTTTTATGTACTATATTTATAAAGCTTAGATCGTATAAGCTTTCATACATTTAAAATGAAAACAACTTTTAAAAAATTTTATTATTATGAAAAGAAAACAAGGCGAGTTTTTGTCTTGGCTCACCTAAACTAAACGTAACGTTGATGTGGCAAATGATAATTGAAAAATGCCAAGGTTAAAACAAGCATTGGGTGAAATGTGTAATTTCTCAGACTTCGAAAGAGGGCTGATTGTTGGTTCTCGGTTAGCGGGAGAGTCTGTGACGAAGACTGATGAATTTTATCCATGACAGTATCCACGCAAGCTCACTACAAGGTAAAACATGACCGTCGAAAAGGAATAGTGGGCAAAACTCAAAGTTAACTGACAGAGACCGACGAACATTAAAAAGAATTTTGGCCAGACAATAGCAATAGTGACAGCAGAACTCAACACTTACTGTTTTGACAAAAATAGTACGGCGGGAACTCCACAAAACTAATGACTGCAATTGTAAGGTGTTCATATTATTTTGTCCATCATCAATGTAATTTAAAATAAATTTATTTTTACCAAAGAACTGAAGTGCAAAAACTAAATTTAGCAAAAGCTGTGCAATTTCAAAGGATGAAAATCCCCAAGGAATATATTCTTATTAGAACATTTAAATGTTGCAAACCAAACAACTCCACAAAATCTGTATAAATTGGAAACAATAATAAAGAAAAAGTATACCCTTCCAATACTTTTATACACTGTACTCTGTTTACACTCTGTTAGTGCCAACAATACACATATGGTTTTTCTGCATGGCAGCCGTGTTCGGACGGAACAGCAAATACACGTTAGAAAAAGCCAAAATCCAATTAACAAATCATTAAATTTTCATTAAACGGTCGATGGTTGAGTCTTAACGTAACAACAGTTAGACAAACCATTGTTGGGTAGCCTCTACTCGTGCAACTTGTTACATTGAACAGGAATATAAAGAGAAAAACAAATCGCGTATTCAAACATTAAGGGCAGGGGGGGTTAACAAAATGAAATGAAATGGTTTTTCGGTTTTATCGTCTACATTATAAAAGAGTAGAGTTAGAAGATTTGGCTCGAGTTTATAAACTTTTATTTCATTTGATGTATGAAAAATTGCTTTCAGGTATTTTGTTAAAGCAAATCTTGCTACAATACAGATTTTTTTTTTTTTTTGAACAGAAAACCAAAACTACAACATATAGTTTAAAGCGTTTAATTTTAATAAAAATTCATGTATACTTTAGCGTTTATACAATAAAAAAAAATAAATATAAATTAAGCGTAATCAATAACAAGCATATGTTACGTGAAGTGTTTTTATGCGGCCACAATTATAACGGTAAATAAATTGCAATTAATTTTAATTAACCACAAAATTGTTGCTTTTGATAAAACTCAAGTGAAGCATAAAATATTTTTTTTTTATTGTTTTTTCTGTTTTTATAACCTCCATATAGAAAGGGGAGGTATAATAAATTTGTCATTCCGTTTGCAATACCCAGAAGGAGGCGTCAGATACCCTACAAAATATATTTATTCTTAATCAGGATCAAAAAGTGCGCCGATCTAAACGTATGTCTGTGTGTCCGTAAATTCGACTTGCAAACAGATAAGCAATACATACACTATTAGAGAAGGGATCTTGACACGCCCCCGTTGTGGATTTAAAGGGTATTTAAGATATGCCCTAAGTCAAATTTAGTATTCTTCCTTGTTTTTTTAAGTTGGAAAACATTTTAATTGTTGACAATTTTAAAAATTCATTTCATTTGAAACTTGTTTGTTGTCAAATGTTATATAATTTTTTTCCTTTTACTATTTTGTTACTTTTCTTTCTAAAGGAAAGTTCTTTTTATTAAGTCCTAAGGGTATGAATGAAGAAAGTTTCAATAAAAATTAATTTTCCGGCTGTGAAGTTTCTTCTGCTGCTTAGGGTAAAAGGTTGCTCTATTACCATTCTAAACGTTTATTTGAAACGTTTGTTATACAATCATAATAAAAGCATTTTCTTATTTTGTTTTTTATTTGTTTTTCTCTTTTTTTTTTTCTTTAATCTCTGGAGACACTTTGAATAGCTGCTCGTTTAAAAAGTTGAAGAAAGTTTTCTTTAAAAAAAAATTTAAAAAAAATTAATACATATTCGAGAAATTTTTTTTTTTAAATCTTGGCAAATCTGTAGAGTAGTCATTTTAACTATGATAACTTTATGTTAAAAAGTCAATCTACTATAACTGAAGCATTGCTAAGATATTTTCTTTTAAGAATTTCTCTAAACAATAAAAACATATATTAAATACTCTACATACAAATAATGGGCGTGGCAGGTATCTCATTACGGTTTTTAACACTGTATATAATACACGAAAGATTCTGCACAGAATAGGCTTTTTGTTAATTATGGGGTCTGTGTTATACGAAAACAAGCCCAGTCTTGTTAAGTGTATGGATAGAGTATATTAGGTATTAAAAAGCAATGTAAAAACCTGTAAAACTTTGTTTAAAATTTAAGTACAAAGTCTTTAAATTTGTGACCCTGAGAGTGTCAACAATAATCAGTCACACGGACATACGCACAGATTTTTCCAAAATACATCAAAATTTAAATTAAATTAAAAGAAAAAACTAAATAAGTAACAACAACAACAATTTAAGAATAAATAATAAAAATAAAAAAGTAAAATATAAAAACAATAAAAAATTAATAAAAACAGCAAAAAGAAAAAGAAAAACAACTAAGTTTTTTCATATATTTTTTTCAAATAATAAAAATAACAGAATTGTACATAATTAAACACGCAAAGCTAAGCTAATAAAAGTTATAATGATGTTGAAATGATTATGTTTACAGTACCGTAAGAAAACTTCTTATTACAATTCATTTTAAATATTTTATACAAACATGAAATATAAGATATTAAGCGTAGTTTCAGTAGAAGTAGGTTCTACCAAAATCGATAAATATTATTTTATAGTCACAAAATTTTAACTTTAAAGTTGAAATTAAAGCGTTCAAGGACTTTGCAAAGAAATGGCCTTGTCAAATAAAAGCCATGCCCACAATTTTGAAAATACTTCATTTGACGTTATAATCCCACTTAGAAATTAATAAAAAAATACATGGGCTAATAGAATGCTTTATTAATTATATATTAAGGTGGAACGTATTTAAGATTCAACTTAAGTTGCTTTTAGTTTTTTTGCTTCTTTTTACAAAATTTAAATAAAATAAAATATTTTAATGAAACATTTTCTTTATCGAAGTAAACCTCTAACCTCTACTGGGTTAAGCATAAAAAATTGTAGCAGTAACCATACATATATTACTTGTTGACAGTTGACGTTATGAATTTATGATTATTATTTATATAAAAAAGTTTTACCTGGCACAACAACAACAACAATAAACACGTAACCACCATTAAATAAATACTTACATACAACCCAGCCTTTTTCTATATATTTGGTGACTAGTAACTAAACAAAAAAGAAAACAAAAAAAAATAAAGAAAATAAATGAATATAAGTTTTGTGCCTGAAAAATTCCTGAAATGCATGCAAACATAACAACAAAGTATCTGTCTGTCGTCTATGTTATGGTCTGTAGATAAATGTCATCATGGATTTATACACAGGTAGACAAGTAATATATAGGACTTTGATATATAGTAAATTTTGGTTTTGTTGGCAAAATATAACTATTTTATATACACACATACTCATATAGAGCCATATACACAAAATCACTCGTACATGCCTAACAGTAGTAGTAGTAAGTCATAAATTATCGATACTGTCAACAGATTGTATGTTGAAAAGTAGTATTGCCAAAAAAAAACAAAAACAAAAACAACAACAACAACACATTGTTGTATATGTTGTTATTGTTGTTTATTTTAAGGTTAGTGACTTTTCCTACAGCTTTGTCTTTATATTCCTGTATAACAATTTACTGTTGAGCTGGTGTGTTAATGTTTTTCTAAAATTTATTTAAAAGTTTTTAAATTTGTTCCAAATTGTCTTCTAATATTATACTTCCTTCCTTCCTTTCTTTTATGTTTTCAGATGGAAATTTATTGCAAAGTTGAAGCATTTTCTACAGGTAACTATGGAATAACATAATTGTTTTCAATAAAATATACTTTTCTTGTAGTCTTGTGATAAGCAATAGAACTTCTAATCCGAACTCTCTCCAAGATTTCTTTAAAATTGTTGAAGGGGTTGCCATATGATCACATTAACTCTGTAGCTACTTTGAAATTAGTTTAACTACTCCCTTTTTACTTCTGAATCATAGCGGATTTTGTCCGAATCTTCTCCGAGTTTAATTTAGAAGCTTTTAAACAACAATTAGTACAAAACTACTCCTAAATTAATTCAAGTTCTCTAAAAAATTTTAAACTTTACTCCGAATATAAAACAAATTTACTTCGAAATTGTTACAAATGTCCATCTGACTACAATTATTGCGAATCTATTCCAAAATTAATTTAGATACTAGAAACTTGATATAATTTTTTTGCGAATCCGAATATACTCGGAAATTGTCATAGACATTCCTCTGATTTCAATTATAAAACTTTAATTATGATTAATTTAACTTTAGTCCGAATATGATACAAATTTACCATGAAATTATCACAAATATCCAACTGACTACAATTATTAGAAATCTACTCCGAATTACTCTGAATTTTATTTGGAACTACAATCAAATTCCTTCAGGTAGTCATTAGTAGTACTCCTCTTGTATTATTTGAGGAATTAAAAAGTGAAATAAGAAGATTTTCTAAATTTTATTATTAAAATTATTATGGACTTATAAGTAACTTTTTCACATTAATATAATATTATTAAAAATTAATTATTAAAGGTGTTTTTCATTTTGAAATTTTTAAGAATTTTACGGTATTGCTTTTTTCAAGGCACTTGTATATATACATGGCTGTGTCACATGGGTTTCGTTGTTTATGATTGCACGTCTTTATTGCAGATTGTATTTCACTTTCATTAGTTAAATGAGTCAACTTACGCACATTATCTTCATCTATTTGTTTGGTAAGCCGACTAAAAATACCAACTTTCTCCAAAAAACAAAGAATAGCGCATTTTTCAGGCCTTCTTAATAGATCATATATACCTTCTTGTAAATGTTTCAACAGTTTGTTTTTGTTTTTACTTGATCCTGACATACAAGATACCAAATAGCTCAACATTTGCTCCTGTGAATATTCTTCCAGGTCTTTAAAAAATATTGTTGCATTATATTTATCATAGCAAGCGTACATTTCAAAAGCTGTTTCACAATTCTCGGCTTGATTGTTACACGATTTCATGATCCATGACAAAGGGTCTGCACCTCTTGGAGTACTTAAACGTTCTATAAGTGTTTCATCAACTTGTTTTGTTTTCTTATCGATCAATTCAAACATATCAAAAAAGCATTTAAGGACACATTTGTCATTATGTGTTAATTTTGAGAGATCACTATCTTTTAAATGCTCTAACAATTGAGGACTTTTATTTTCGCCTTGCATGCACAAGTAAAAACCTTCCAACATTGCTTTTTTGGAATATTCCTTTAAAATAATTATCATTAATTAATATTCTGTTAGATTTTATTAAAAGCCAGCTCACCCTTTTTCCATAAGCATTAATGCAAAATATTATTAAAATTGTAAATAAAGTAGAAACTCTCATTATTTTAACGAATGTGTTACTTGTTCGAAATGTTACGAGGCTCTATGTACTATTTATTGTAGCATTTATATCATGGTATGAAAAGTTAAATAATTCTCTTGTTTACAGTCCGTTTTTACCTTGCTATTATATAAGTTACCGATGACATGATTATTATTTATTAAATTATTATTTGTCTTTGAATGTGTTCATAGGTATGTAAATATAAAAACATTCAATTCAAGTAAGAAAAGTACAAATTCTGGGTCGATTGCGGGCGGGGCTCTTGACCGATTTTACCCATTTTAAGTAGCAATCTGCGAAAAAAATGTCTGTACAAAATCAGCATTAAAATGTGATTCCGTTTAATGTGACTGTTCATCCGTCTGTTTTTGGTAATATTTTTATCGTAAATTTTGAGATATTCAACGAAAAATTTGTACAGAAAGTTGTGGTTTATATACAAGAATTTTTACTTAAATTGAATAAGTCATTAAGTGATAATTTTTATATACAACAAATAGTTTTCTTCTTTATACTTATATGTATACAAATGCTTAAAAATTAACTTGTCACAAAAATATATACATACATACATTTTATTCTTCATAT
Organism: Ornithomya fringillina; assembly: GCA_963978525.1. Lineage (NCBI taxonomy): Eukaryota > Metazoa > Arthropoda > Insecta > Diptera > Hippoboscidae > Ornithomya > Ornithomya fringillina. The sequence goes on along the minus strand of OZ021694.1, from coordinate 18,833,446 downwards.
ATTCAACGACCTTTACCTAGTGTTATCGTTTGTGCATATTTGTTACTGTCTATTACTCCAACGGATTCTAATACACATCTTATAACATTCATATCACTACTTGAGAATTTACTCGAAGGTTTGTCGTTTATACGGCGCAGTAAATCTTTACTTTGAGGGTTTACCATTGAACATACTCGAAAGTAAACTCGTATATCATTGGCGCATATATCATCCTAATTAATAAAAAATTCTTTTTCTTTTATAAAACTTACAAAAAATTCAACAACATTACCTCGTCCACCTCATCCATTTCGATTTCATTGCTTTTCATTGCTTCAACCTAATACGTTATACAAGTAAAATAAATCTTTAAACATTAAAAACTGCTCTTATGAAAATAAACAACTTACTTTAATTTCTTTAGCAATTATGTTTAACAAAATGACCACTAGACCTATTGCCGAAAACACTTTCATATTGTACTGTTAGTTTGCACCTATGCATACAAATATGTTGCAATTGAAAAAGTTTAAGACTTAATAAAGGAATGAAATAAAAAACAATTTCATTTATTTACTCAAATGTTATTACAATCACCAATTCTACGTATTTATACTTTTATACTAAAGTAAGTGTACATGTTACATTGTACCTCAACAGTAAATTTTTAACTAAATTACGATACTTTTATAGTATTAATAGGATAAAGTATTTCTTTAGGGTGGATTTTTATTAATTTGTTAAACACTTTTGACAAGGAGTCCTTCTGTTCACTTCTCTATTATATGTGCAGAGTTAGAGCCATCTTTTATTACACCGATAGATTCAGGATCAAAATCCCTCCCCATATAACGCTTTTATTTGAAATAAATCTATAATTGAGCCAAAATTGGATCATTTTTAAAATTTCTTCCCATATAACGCTTTTTATCGAAATAACTTGTAAAGCACAATAATTGGTGTTTTCTTATATACTAAATTATTTGTAGATTTTTTTTGTGGAATTAAGTGGTGTAGGGTATTAAATGGTCGCATTTGTCTCACTATAACATTTTCAATTGCCTTTATTTTATTAGGTATATTATTTAGTTATTATTTAATTTACAATATTTCATAATAATACTTATTATTATTTATTGTTTTTTAAGGTTTTCTTATGAATTAATTACTAAATTCGTTCAATAATTTTCTATTAAACACATATCATAATTGATCAATTTGACTATGTAGCAGGTTTTAATGATTCGTGTAATGCATAAGTACCATCACTTCTTTTTTTGAATATATTTGAATTTCTAAGTAGGCAATCCACAAATTTTTCGTCATCTAAAGAACATTTGCTTTGTTCTCTTATCAGATGTTTATTGTTAAGACGTCTTTGCACTTCTTTTTCATATCGGTTAGCATCCGTTTCACCCAAGCATGCAATAAAAATACCATGCTCCCAATCAGCCTGCTCCTCGTCCCCATCAAAAAATTTTATTTTCTGGGCAAGAAATCTTATTGTAAAATAATGCAAATAGGTACGATTCTAAACTTACCCATTTCTGTTTAAATGAATTTAAAAAAATTATTATTAATCATGAGTAAAATATAAAAAAGTTAATCGAATAACTCACTTGCTGCTCTGCTGCTGCGTTACATAACACAACCATCAACAAAATTATAAATATTACTTTCATTGCGTTTACTTTTAAATTTCATAATAGAATGCAAAAATAATGTTTCATAACAGGCTTTATATATATTATATATATATATATATGATGAAAAACAAAATAACTTATTTACTTAAGAACAAAAATACTGTCTGTTACATAACAAATTTTTAATACATTTTTTTTTTTTTTATTGATACAACTGCAAAAACCATGTTGCAAACAATTCTAATCATATGTCAAACAATAAATGCGTTGCATAATAAGCAAAAAATAAATAAAACAATGAAAATGATATAGTCGATTCAGCCCGACCATTAAATACCCTACACCATCTGGTTGCAGAAATTATTCTTTCACTTGGTTTAGTTGCGTCAGTAAGCGAGTCACATGGTGATAATCATTATATGAAAAGCGGTTCTAAAAATAGTCCGATAGCATCCAAAGTTGGTATAGCCTATTAATAAGCTAATTAACTACTCTTTAACAAATTTTAACAAAAAATATTTAGAATTGCAATTTTTAAACAAATAAAAACTTATTTAAATTACAATTGGAAACATTTACAAATTTCCAACAGTGCGGATTTTTCGATCAACATACGTCTCTTCAACACCCTTTGATTTGAGTGATTAAGGATATAAAAAACTAAGGTAACAATACCCAGAAGAAAGCATTAGAGACCCTACAAAGTATAAATTTTTCGGGTCAGCAGCAACTGAATGGATCTAGACATGTATGTGCGTGGACCCGTGCGTCTGTCTATTGTTGATTCCCTCAGAGTCGTAAAATTTTGAGATAATGAGGTGTAATTTTGTTCAGATGCCCAAATCGCTATTTAAATTAAGCAAAATCTGTTAACTGCTACCTTTACACGAATGGAATGGACGAAAACCTATTTGTCTGTCACAAAAACTGAGCTATGAAGTTTTAATTTGTTACATATACTTTATGATTGTGCCTTCTATTGACATGCCTGGTCAATTTACAAAAAGCATATTCAATGTAAAATTCGGCTGCAAGGTACATAATGCCTATTCTATTGGACGGCGTAATTATGTACCTGACACGCCCCCTGTTTGGATATACGCATAAAGGGTATTTAAAAATTTGCTTAAGCCAAATTAGTTTTTTATTACCCCTTTAATTTTTTTTGTAACATATATTTATTGATAGGGATTACTTTGTAAACGTTACCACAGCAAAGAATATTTAGTTGCTGGAGCTTTATTTGCCACAATTTATTGTTTTTCTGGCAGTATAATTAAATTTGAAAAATCATATTTTTTAAAACTGAGCTTAACACCGTTTGCACGATAACAGTGCAATAATTGCAGAACATCTCGACATCCTTGAACAATTATAAAACTACATTCTTCTTTCGCCTTTTTTAGATGTTTCTTACTTTTTGTTACAATCAATTCCGTTAAGATATTGTCATCCAGTTGTCCATCATTAACACTTATTAAACCAAGATATTCTAAGAAACATTTTAAGGCACACACTTCATCTTCGTTCCAACTTGAAAAATTGTTTTTTTGTAAAGTTTTTAATAATAATTTAGTTCGGTTTTTTTTTTGGATATCTTTAAAACAATGCTTAAATGATGATTCTATATCCTCTTGAGTTACCAAATCCACATGTTCCTAATATATATAAAATATTATGTTGTTGAATTAAAAAATATTCACAGCTTTACCTCCTCTGCCTTCTGATCTTTTCCCTTTTCCAAATGTTCTGAACCACCATTGGGTTTATGCTAAAAAAATATGTAAACTATTAATAAAGAAATGCTCAAAATTTGTTAAGAATTATTACATTTTCTTCTTCGTCACCCGCAGTGGATACAATGATTAATAAAAAAATTATTAATAAAATTTTCATTTTGTTGTAAAAGTCATTTATAAACATTTTTTTATTGGCCTTTATATAGTCAACTGGAAAGTTGTTGTTGCAGTTGTTGTTACTGTTTGGATAAAATAACACGTTATTATACATTTATTATGACATTCATATAAAATGGAGGATATACTAAGTTTGTTATTCTGTTTGCAATACCCAAAAGCATATATCCGAGACTTTAGTAGTTTATAATAAGTATATTTATAAAAGTATTTTTAATCTGCATCACAATTTGGGACATTTTAACAATGTCCGTACGTCCTTTCTGTTTAAACCACTAACAAGAGTAATAATTAATATATGAACTTAAAATTTTGAAAAAGTAATTTTTAGTCCTGGATTGTTTGCTATTTAAAATATGTAAAAACGTGTAAGAGCCGCGCCCACAATTGAAAGAAACTTAGCAAAAAGTTACATAAATGGAGCTACGAAGTTGAAATTTAAATCTTGTGTCGATGTACCAAAAATGCGCGCGGTAGATAGGCAAGACACACGTCTATAATTTATAAAAAAGGACTTTTTGCGTAGAATTTAACTTAAAAAATTAATATATTACACAATAGTTACAAAATTGATTAACAGCCACGCCCACAATGATCAAATATCTATATATCAGCAACCAAAAATAATAAAATAATAAACTAAATTTGGCTTAGACTAAATCTTAAATATTCTCCATATTTAGATAGAAATAGTGGGCGGGGAAAGTACATGAATACTCCTTCAAATAGTACATGCATTACGTATCAGCTTGAAAGTCGACTTTTACTCTGAGTAAAGTTGTTGGTAAATTAGAGCAAAACTGTTATCCAGCCACACCCATTTTTAACAAAATCATATTTTGCTAAAATCATTTATTAAATATATTATAATTTGTATTGTACGGATTACAATTATTTGGATTTTCTTCCATAATTTTTAAAAAATATTGTAGCTCCCTTATCAGCAAAACATTTATATATATTGTAGCCAATATCACAATCAACGGGTAATCGTTGATTACATTCAGCAATAACCGGATCTAATGAAACGTTAGTAGGATTAATTGTCTTCACTAGGCGGGTCATGTTAAGAATTCCTGTTGAAACATCCACAAGAAAATTGTCATAAAAGAAACACACAATGATACATTTATCATGATACGATAGCTCTGTTAACTGCTGATTAACTAATAACTGTTCTATGTCACTTCGGCCCTTCATTTTAGTTATGCATTCATCGAGTCTTTTATGGTACTCGGTTTGCTCACTCTCAGTCTAAAGGATTTTAAAAAAGATCAGTTAATGTTGAAGATTAAAAATGTATTGTATTGAAAATATAACACACATACCAGACCATTACTGGTTGACTTCCTTTCATCATCCACATCAAATAATTGTTCAAACTTAATTATATATAATACATGAATATATTAAAAATTTATAAAAATTAAAGCGTCACTTACAATAACATGATCACCTCCCGGATGATATTCACCTTCCACTCCTTCAGTCTAAAATTTGTAGAGAAAAGCTTTAAAACTAGACATACAAGGAACTTTACAAACAACCTACCACAACAGTAGTTTGAATTTTATCTTCTGGCTTTAATACTTCTTCCCCATCGGCGTCCTAAAAATGACCAAAAAATTTTTATTATTATAATATATTTTTACCATTATTAGAAAAGTAACCTCATCATAGTCCAATGATATGCCGCTGGCATTACTTGATCCTTTTTCATCCTGCAAATTTTGTATATTAGAGCTATTTTAAGAAAATATATAAAAAGTATATCTAAACATACCTTGTTTTCATCC